>OZ020623.1:13770979-14370979 GCA_963971575.1 Liopterus haemorrhoidalis
ACCCTTATACCGTCATTTTGTCGTCTGTCTGTCTGTTCGGTAAAAATTGTAGCCAAACGGCTAAACCTAGAGAGTTGAAATTTGGTATGCTTGTACAAATTTTTGACCCGCACATAGGAAAAATACTAAAACATCTAAAAAACATATCCCCCTAAAAATATAAACAAATATGTGCTCATCGAAAACAAATATTTCTTTTTAAATTCTGAGTAGAGTATCAAATGAAAGCCCTTGGTACGTGGATTAACGATCAAAGTTTAATTTTTGCAAAATAAATAATTTGAGCCGATTTTTGCCAAAATTGTGCAAAAAATTTTTTATCACTCACCCTGTAGCCCAGATGGTTTAAACCACTGGTGGGCAAACCGCGGCCCGCGGGCCACATGTGGCCCTTGTAAGCATTTTATGCAGCCCGCCATTATCCGCAAACAATTGCTTTTTAAATTAAAAAAACTTGAAAATGGAGCTGAAATCGTGTTTTTTTCTCTGCACTTTAAAAATAGACGTGAGACCGTGGATTTTGCTCTTAACTTTCATATAGGGAGAGGGCACTAAAATATTTTGTGCGGCCCGCGCCATCCTGTTATAAGGTCAATGCGGCCCACGGTCCAAAAAGTTTGCCCACCGCTGGTTTAAACTAAAAATCTGAAAAAATTTTAAGTAATGTACATTGGTGTGAACCGGAATAGTACAACAGGAATTTTTGATCCGATTATGTTTTCGGAAAATAACGCATTTTTTGTGTTTTTAACCAAAATATGTTAAATATTTAATTCACTATGTAACCCAGTAGATTAGTCAGCGTTCATAGCTATGTGCGTTTCGTCATTGCTTTGTAATTTGCCAAACAGGCAACTTTCAAACTACGGTTCGAATTCTGTCAATTTTAATTTTTCTGTTTTTTTTTTGCATTTTTATTTTGTTTAAATTATTTTGTCAAAATTCTAGTTATATTTTGGTAAATGCTGCATTTAATTTTTAAAAGCGTAAATTTAATAACCAGTGGGAAGTGTTGAAATTATAATTTATTTCTATATTTGAATGTATACGAAATCAGAGGGCGGGGCTAATGATTTAAGCAACCAATAGAAGCTATAGGCGCAATTTTCAAAATCTTAGTGAACCTTGCTATGTAAAAAAAATACTGCACATATTTAGAAACTTAAATAATAGTATTAGGCACTCGAATTAAAATTCATAAAAAAATATCTTGCAAATTTTATATTTTGAAACTACATCTATGCAGACATATTAAATTCAGTTCAGAGTCTTAGTACGTCCTAAAGCGTGTTCTACATTATACAATTCTCATCAAATTTTCATACTTATTTCTTTGACTAGAACTTGTACTAGAAATAAATCAGTGAAATTGTACAGTGTAGAACACGGTATGTAGTCAAGGTCAACTTTATTCAAAACTAGATTTGATCCAACTATTCTTGAAAACACATGCAACTTGGAACTCGGTGCATGCGCAGTAGACAGTTTTAACAATAGTACCAACATTAAAATTACGCTTGTAAATATTTTGTATTACCACGTGTTTAATAGTGTTTTGTTGATCATTGGTTTGAATAAGCGAATATATAAATGGTGTTTTGTACGTAAATCAGTAATTTTACAAATCTAATAGCTAGGTTATAAACATTTGACAAGATATTAATTATATTTTTATGTTGGTACTTTAAATGAACTGAAACACCTGTAAGAATTTCATTCTCTACCAAAAAATTGAAAAATAAATTGTATTAAAACTTTGACAACTTCTAGTTCAAAGAAAAAAGTTTAGAAAATTGACGAATAAAGTATAATGTAGAACACGCTTTACACTAGTAATTTTGTACACTCCAATGATTATCAACATTTTTACAACCTCTTACTAGACGTCATATTTCATATCGTCACTGTACTGACCACACAGACAGCTTGATATATTTTTTCCCATTCTTCTTATTATCTGAGGTTGTTAGTTATCTCTCATTACTTTCTTATTGTATTCTTGTCAAGAAGTGCAAGGTAAATTAATATACGGTGTTTCTTACGCTCGACAGACTATGAAACTTGCAATTTATTTCACATGATTGATAATGTGCTAGCATTTTTACCTTGTTGGAATTTTTTACGATCAAGTGATGAACATAAGATACTTATACCACATCAATCAGTTTTAGATAAGATTCTATTTTATCTCACGAGATGGTGTTGTTAGTTCTTCTTTTATTGGTACTAGTTTAACGACTTGTTTTAGGAATAATGAACCATCCATAAAATAGTTTATAAAATTGATGTGAAGTGTGAATTTTCGGACATTTCAGGGTTTTGTAGGTATTTAATAAATGTATGAAGTAAATAGAATGCTGGAACAATATTTTTTCTATAATCACATCAAAATCAACATTTTTTTTTTTTTAAATAAAAATAATACTATAATATATAATTATTTATTTATTAATAATATTACTATATTTATGATAAATTGTATTTATTATTTAGATTACTATTCTTTCATGTACATTTGTTTATAGAGCATGGCTACTTGATAAAGAATGCTTTATAAAATTTATAATTACCGACCTCCAACATATACAGGGTGTTAGGTAAATGTCCAACACAACTTTAAAGGCAGCATTGTTGGCCCATTTAGAGCTAAAAAGTCCTCAACCATTTTTGGATAAGTTGCGTATATCGCTTGATAATCGATGCAGTACCACCGTTTAGGAACCACTAATATTTTGTCTGTTACAACTATCACATATGTGACTGAGATAAATAGAAACCATGGAAACAATACCGTTATTTTATTTCAACAAAATGCTTTTTCAATTTTATAAAGAAAAAAGAAATAAGAAAAACTTTCATATAAAAAAAAAATGTTGCAAAAAAAATATATAATTAAAGCAAATGCTCAATATGTGCTCCATTTGCATCTAAACATGCTTGTGTAATGTGCCATTTTTTTAACCAAATTTTAGATTATGACGTACACGTACTTTGATATTCTATTATTCAACTACAATTAAAATATTTTTTTCTCTATGGCAACTACACAACTTCTGGATTAATATGAAAAATTTAAAAAAAGTCAGTGGTTTTCAAAATTTGGGGCATCTTTTTGTTTGTTTATTTTTGGACGAAATTCACATTAGAGAAAATTGTCAAAAAAAAATCGATTGCGTAGAATGCTACGTCACCATGTTGTCTTTTAAATTGTGCCGGACATTTACCTAACACCCTGTATAAGGGAGGTATTGTTATCATACCGATTTTGACATTTCGAGATTTCGATGGATCTCCACGAATTGAGGACCCTACATAATGTTTTGACTATTTTTAGCATGATATCTGTCAGCCTGTCTGTCCGTCCGTCCGTCGGTCTGTCTGTCTGTGTAAACGTGCAGAGCAAATTCGGCTATAAGGATTTTTATGAAACTGCATAGTTAAGCTTTTGACAACAATGGCGCGATTTGATAAACTTTTGGTAAAAATCGGTTTACTAAAAATGGGAGTTTACTCGTGTCGGTTTTAAGATATTTCACAACAGAGAAATATTTCGAAAAAAAATTATTTAACAAAAGTTGCTATAAATGCAATAACTAATAACTTTTATTTGTGACATTTTCGGATAAAACGAAAAAATTTTGAATAATTCTATCTTTGTATGAAAAAAATCTATTTTTTCATACTTATATGTAACGTTTCCATGGTCATGATAAATAATATCTCTGTTACAAAATATTAGGCCAAATTTCATAGTCTACTCTGCTGCTAGAATGTATTTTATGCAAGTACTTTGTGATGGCAGACGGTCCTGTGGTGGCCACAGCTGATTTTTTTAAATATCCTTGGAAGATAGTTTACTTATCCAACATGAGTTTTAAATTCTAAATAAATTTATCTGTTGCACTTTTTCTCTAAAACAACTAGGGAAGCAGGAAATAGCATATTTATTATTTTACATGTCAAATCGCTATGGCCGACAGGTCAATTCACCACCTTGTACATACACACAAACGAACTTATTTATAAATTAGTATATATTTTACGTAAAGCAGCTGCTTAACAACTAGTCAAAATTTCAATGAACTCTGGGAACCACTACAACACTAATTGTCAACAATAGCCATTGTGTTCCATTACAATAGTGTTCAAAATACTACAAATTGTATTCTTCAGTGAGGTAAATCGTTCCCCATTATGGTACGCAATACGAAGCAGTAAAGGAAATTCTTCCTGTTTAGTTATAGCATGCCATATACATCATCTGTACTTTGATTCGTGTCATGTCGCCGCACCAAGTTCAATGTTATGGCCAACTCAAGGTGACAATAACGGTATGATTCGTTACCTGGAATAGAAATTTGCTGACCATTCATGGTACTTCATTTTCGATATATGATACAGTTGATATTTTAATACACAGGAAATGAAAAATAGCTTTTGATAGATCTATTATTGTATGGGTGTCTTTTAAAATTGAGGAGTACGGGCAGTAGAGATACTCTAAAGCAGTGGTTCTTAACCTTTTTGAAGGCACGGAGCACTTTTGACCATAAGGTAAATTCGCGGAGCACCAAAATCAAAAAGGCAAAAAAACAAACAAATACATCAAAACAAACACATCATTTTTATTGAAAATTAAACATAATTATTACATAACAGGTAAAAATAACATTGATTATACATTATACAGCGCATCCCTATGAAGGGGATAATTGCTAACAGATGTTTCAGTTCATGGAAATATTTTTCAAATTCTTACATTCCGACATACAAAAATATCATATTTTAGATTTTTTTTGCCGCCCTAGGCAGCCGCCTAAACTTGCCTAATAGTAGAAACGGCCCTGGAGGAGTTTAAAATACACCCAATACGAGTAAAACATTGTACAATCCATGTATTGTCCGTTATTTCATATCTTTAAAACGGCTACAGCTACAGCGGGATTCCCCACACTTTAGAGCTGATCGAAAGAGAGAATGAGCTAAAGGAGTAGGTTTGCCTGTACCATAAAAAAATAATTCACTAATAAATAATGCCTTACCGGATAGTTATCTAAGACCTGAATTACAGATGTTATAACTTATGAACAGAACTCACATAACATAATCCAAATAAAAACATATAAAATGTGACTATATCAGAGGATCTGACGGAGACACTGAAATATTGAAATAAGAAATGCGACGCAACAAATTTCAATAATTTTTACTTCAGACAGCGAGATAGGAAGGGAAATGTCGCCACAAACATACGAATGCTGACGAGAAATAATTGTTTTCATTGTCACAAAACAAAAACAGAGTTATGTCTGGCACAGTGAATAATATAGGCCCGTAGAGTCAATGCTCTATCTGGGTAATAAGATATGATTGGAGTCAACACTATAATTCCGATTTAAAAATTTCGCGGATCACTTGCAACAAGCTCGCAGAGCACCAGTGCTTCGCGGAGCACCGGTTTAGAACCAGTGCTCTAATGCAATGATACACGTCTGTAGTATTCAACTAGTGTTCCGCGGAACCCAGGGGTTCCGTGGAACGTTTTCAGGGGTCCCTCAACTTTAATTTAATAATTTTATTCTGTTTTTTAATTACTTTGCTTGAATACAATGATTTTGGAAAAATTTGAAAATCGAATAACTTAATTCTGAGGGTGCTACTAATTTCTTAATCGCCATTTTCGTTATCACTAGGTCATATTTATTCCAAAAAAGCTAATTTTACTCGACAGAAAATTCAAATTTGTTGATTATTATTATTTAGGTAGTGATTATTATTTATTTCTTATATCACCTACCATTTAAATATGTAGGTACTTTGTATTGTATTATTGGATTTTCTGTTTATAAATTACTATATTACTTTGATTTTATGTTTATAATGATTGTTAATAAATGTTTGTAATAAATAAATAAGTAAAATTCAAAAGAGCATATCGTTAATTATTCGATTCAATTTTTATTTATAATTTGCATTAAAAATTATATTAGGTAGGTATTGCATTTAAAAAGTAAAATAGTATACCTACATTTAAAAAATATAGAAATATAGTCAGCTAGAAAATATCAATTTTAATCAAGACTAAATTCAATAATAAACAACTAAATTATTATTTTAAAACGTTTGACTTTAAAATTTAAAAAACTGTTTATTTTTTTAATTTTAAAGATTATTGTGCCTATTGTGGTTTTTTGCCTTGGGGTTCTAAAGAAATAGCATTAAAATTGTAGGGTTCCGCAGATGTAAAAAGGTTAAAGACCACTGATACACCTCAATGGCTGCTGAGACATGAAGGCGCTGGGACAGTGACACAAAAAATTTTAATAAAAAAACTGAATATAAAATTTCATTTATATCTTAAAATTGCATTAAATTAGCCAAATATACAGTGAATTTCTTTAATCCTGCAATATAGGTATTATCGTTACTATGGTAATTGAAATCTGACAAAAATGTAAAACTGCGTTTCTTTTAATTTGCAACATAGCCGACCGCCGTAGCGTATTGGTAACATATGTACTCTGCGTTGCTAAAGTCTCGGGTTCGAATCCCGTTCAGGCATGGAATTTTCACAAAAATAAGAATTGTCGTAGCTAATTGCCGAAGCAGCAAAGGCAAAAAAAATAAATAAAATAAAAAAAAGTAAATGCAACATAGGCGATTTAACATTGCTGTCAAAATAATTTGTCGTTACTAGGGAAACCAATAATAATAATAATTTCAATGTTGCCAGATAAAAGAAATCCTGCATCTGTATACAGTGTGTCCGTTTTTAGAGCCTCACCATTGGGATCTCGTGAACCGTACGAGATACGAAGTCGGTTAAATTGGGGCAAAGTTGTCACTTAGTTGGCCATTTTAATGATGTATTTGGTTTTCCTGAAAAGTGCACAGGTCACGAGTAAAAGACTGATTTCGGTTGATTTACTTTTTGGCTTATAATTTTTTTGTTTCAATTCATACGAGTTTTTAATTTGCACGTTCTACGCCACTTTTTTACGAAGAATTCACAGCCGTCCTCAAAAATGTTTATAGCACGTATAATTTTTGAGAAATTTATACTATAGTCGGATTGCTGATAAGTGACTGTTCGTTGTTACAAGTATCGATATACAATACTATATGCTTTATCTGTCTATATCATTATAATTATTTGCATACCCATAGTAACGTATAGTGACGCAAGTTGACAACTAACCTTCCAAATTATTTTAATAAAAAACAAAGCATTAGAAAGAAACAGCATGATTCGTAGATGTCTTTACTAATTAGAGCGCGAAAATAAATTTACAGCAGTACTCAAACAAACAAAATTATTAATTTTAAGGTTATAATTATAAATAAGGAAAAATTTATACTCATACGTAAATTTTGGATTATAATTTGTTGTTTATTCCAGCAGATTTAAAATTAAAGTTTGTGAATTTAATAATTGGCCGCAAGCCATATTTTAATTAATATTTATTACCAGACACTGACAATTAAGACAAATAACAAAAAACATTTTTAAAATCGCTGAAAATTGGTAACTAGATTATTATATGAATGCAATACTTGATACATACATGTAACAGTCACCTATCAGCAATCCGACTATAAGTTTAAATTTTCATGCGGGGCTAAAAATTGTCTTTAAATGCATTAAATTAAGATTTCTTTCTCTTTCCAATGATATAAAACACATCTAAATTAAAATGAAAATTAACTGAAAAAATGGAAAATTATACTTTTTTTTTTCATTTTCAATCCACTGGCTTAGTTCCACCCCATGCAGATTTCCCGGTACTGAATATGTTCCCAATTTAACTCTGCCCGCAATATGTGCCTCATTTGGATTTTAAAAGGTACAGCTTCTTCTTAGCTAATAATTTACAACTAACAAATAGAACTAATTAAATCTGTAACATTTCTAAGAAAAAAACTCCATTGAAATCTTCACACCCTCTGTTTGACAATGACCTTGAGATAATCTTTTGTAGCATTCCAACTTAAAACATCTGACTGGCGCCAGTCGATGGCAAAGTCAGCTGTCTATTCAATAGATTCTGAATGGACTGGAAATAAGATTTGTTCTCTGTCAGTTTAAAGGATTATTTACTAGAGGAAAAAATAGCAAAATACATCAGATTGTTAGTTAGGACAGCATTTTTCTTTGGCTGCAGACTTCCACGTTCTCTATCTAAGGCTGCCACCTCTTTGTATTTTTCCCGGAAACTCCGGGTATTGAAGGCTTGTGTCCGGGTACCGGGTTTGCTTATTATATTTCCAAGTCGCGCGATGTTTCTTTATATAAGAATAAAATCAATCAGAATAAAATATACGGTTTGCTGATTAATTTTAATATAATATTAATATACTTGAATTGTACTTACGCTGTACATATCTACAAACCGAAGACTTCCACATAATGAGTTTTTATCCGCGAGCGGTTTCGGATAGGAACTTTCCGTATTCGCTAGCTGATTGCAACGATACTTTGAAGCTAAAATTTTAAATATCTCGCTTATTATTGAACTAACAGCGAAAATGTATATAATAAAAATTGTTTATTATAAGAAAATGAATATTTTTTAATTTAGAAATTTTACAGACGTCCCTTTGTCTGTTTCTGAGATTGGCAGACTCAGAAACTGAGACTTCAGGCATCTCGGTACATTGGTAGTTTATTACAAAATAAAATATATATTAAATATTTAAAATAATATATCTATGTGAGCAGTGTAAACTGAACCTTGCCAATAAAGAGATTTATTATATATATTAAATATTTTAGGTTTCATATACTTTTTCGATTGAATGAAAATGTTTATATATTCATTTCATATTTATGAAAACTAAAATCTTAAAATATCTCCCGTATTATTTACTTAACATAAAAAACTAATATAAGAAATGACACTATTACTCTTTGTTCAATGTATTTTTTAATAAGATATATATTTGGGGAGCTATGAGGAGAGATAACTATAAACCAAGTATTTATTTTATTATTTACTTCAAATAAAATCAACAAAAATATGTAAAGAGTGGTTTAGAATATATAATTGATTATTTTGTTCTACTTGAAACATTTACGTTACAGCAAAACTGTACCGTACAAAAACCGAAAATAAAGTAAGGGTATGCCAGCTTACTAGCTGATAATAACACAGATATGACGATGGAAGTGATTTGCAAGTTTAGTTAGCGCTGTTTAATTTACTTCTATTGCTAAAGCTGCGTTAACAGTTTTAAGATTAGTTAACTATACACTGTGCGTCGTGGACAAAATTAAACAGATTAAAGTTGTGGAGCAATTAACAGAAAAAATCAGTCAATAATCGTTCATAACCAAAATCACAATTAAATGAAATTAAATTCGTGCTGCATTTCATAAAATGCTCCCACTGCATTTCATAAAATGCTCCCATTCTATGACTTTCATTAGGATAGCTTTGTAAGTCAGTTTTGTAATAAATAGTCAGCTACTGTTTTGTGGTTTATTTGAATATTCAATTAAATCTGAATCTTAAAAATCTAGACCAACCGGAACAAGGGCTGAAAACCAGGACTGTCCCGGTCAAACCGGAACGTATGGTAGCCCTATTTAAATTATAAAACACTAAAGTGGGTTTTACACGATTCAATTAATTGAAAAAGTTGACATTCAATTAATTGATGTGTGTAAAGCGTAAACATTTCGTCAATTAATTGATAAATTAATTGACAAAAAATTTGATCAATTTATTTTGAAAATAGAACAAGTTCTATTTTTCGTCAATTTTTCATCAATTTTTTAGGGAATTCTAGGTATATTTTTATCTGTTAAGATATTGCCAACTGTTTAGTTGTAGCATAACCCCGAAACATATTACATACTTGTGTTTCAGTTTCAAATCTAACATAACTTCAAACGTTCTAATTTATCATCATCTAGGTTATTTCTTTTGTTTTTGTTCACAGCTCGTAATTTTGTGAAGATTTTTTCAATATTTTCATTTTGATAAATATGTCAACATGTTATACAGTTGGCAATGTAAAAATTATCAAAAAAATTGTTAAATAAATTGATGTGTGTAAAGTGAAGTTTTTGTTCCCAACGTTACCAATAAATTTTTCAATTAATTGACAAAAAACTTGATCAATTTGTTGATCAATTAATTGAACTGTGTAAAACTAAATTAACATTGACTAAATATCATAATATGATATAAAAAATAATGGTATCACAATTTTCCATTTTTGTAAATGAAAACTACATATTTAAAAATTATTTAGGGGGGGGCTGCAACCCACTAGTCCCCCCCTTAAATGCACCCCTGATGTACATATAATATTACAAAAGTATTGAGAGTTTTGGTGGCTTTTGTGAAAAGTTAAAAAAAAATTGGTGAAAAACCCGCGTTCTAGAACGAAGAATATAAAAATCGATCCAACATATAAAAAGGTTTTTAAAAGGTAAAAATATACTTTCCTGAGGGCAAGTCTATATCACTGTTATTTACTTCCGGTCTATTCAATAGCCTGTCACACCCATCGCGAAGATAATGTATTCAAAAAACAGTTTTAGATACATATAACTCGTCACCGATAAGGGCCTATAAAAATATAGGCAATAAAAAAATATATTAAATTTTTAATAGTGGGTGTAAGGTTATGATACTTTTATTTCCATAAGGTAATTGCTTTTCTCTGTGCTGGTCAAGTCATAAAACAGTGGTACTCAACGTTTTAAGGATTGAAGACATAGTAGCACAAATGTGTACTAAATGTAATGATATTAAAAAAAGTTAAAGAAATTATAGTAATAAAGTATAAGGGTTTTGGGATGTTTTCCAACGAGTTATGAAAAATTCCTTTCCAAATTTTATCATTTTATCCTTTTTATAATCATCATAATCATCAACAGTATTTTTGGACGACCATATCAAAAGCAGTTCTTTTTATCATCTAGTACTAGCCAAAAAGTAAATCTTTTTCGGTCAAGGCAAATTCGCTTATTTTTTGCTGCTGGATGTGAGAGCCATCTATGTATCATTTCTTAAGTTACAAGATCTCCATGGTTACACGGAAACAACTGACAACCAAAGAACATCAACGTCATTATTAGCTGATACCGGAGCAGATATATTAAGAATAAAACGTCACGGGGGTGGAAATCTTCAACTGTGGCGGAAGGCCATGTTGAAGACTCCATTGCAATTGCTAATAAGATTCTAAAAAATAACAGCAACTCGTCAAGCAATAATGGAGTTGGTACTATACTCTATCTCAGAAAGACTGATAGTAATAAAATTGATTATTTGTAAAAAGTTATTATTTTTTCATACAGAAGCGGCCCACAAAATATGAATAGCTCGAAACGAAATATTGTTAAAAACAACTGAGTGTGCCGCACATATTATATGGGAATACGAACTAGGGTTAAACACAATAGATCATAAAAATGTTACCGTAAATTTTGATATGACAAATATGGTCACAGGCGTGCGTTTAATAAAATGATAAATAGTAATATAGAAATACACAAAACCAATTTAAACGTGTTTAAAATGTGCACGCCACTGGTAACTGCCTGACAAAAAGATTTATTACTATCAGTCTTTATGAGATAGAGTATAGTACTACTATTTGCAACAGCTCTATTATTTGTCTTATTTTGTAATACGTAACTAACAGGCAAAGTTCATTTTTAGGGTTTTGTAGGTATGACCAAAAAACCCTTATACCGTCATTTTGTCGTCTGTCTATCTGTCTGTCTGTCTGTCTGTCTGTCTGTTCGGTAAAAATTGTAGCCAATCGGCTAAACCTAGAGAGTTGAAATTTGGCATGCTTATACAACTCTTTGACCCGCACATAGGAAAAATACTAAAACATCTAAAAAACATATCCCCCTAAAAATATAAACAAATATGTGCTCATCGAAAAAAAATATATATTTTTTTAATTCTGAGTAGGGTATCAAATGAAAGCCCTTGGTACGTGGATTAACGATCAAATTTTTATTTTTGCAAAATAAATTATTTTGAAGCGATTTTTGCCAATATTGTGCAAAAAATTTTTGTCCCACACCCTGTAGCCCAGATGGTTTCAACTAAAAATCTGAAAAAATTCTAAGTAATGTACATTGGTGTGAACCGGAATAGTTCAACAGGAATTTTTGATCAGATTATGTTTTTGGAAAAAAAAGCATTTTTTGTGTTTTTTTGCTAATAATGTTGACAACTTATAGTTACATAATACGCTAAACAATAACGTGTTTCTTGGTGCAGTGGCTACTAGCGTTCTGCCCAAGAATATGAGTTCGAGTCCTACGTGAGGAGACAATATTATTTTTTATTTATTTTTTTTGCATTTTTATATTGTTTAAATTATTTTTTCAATATTTTAATTATATTTTGGCAATTGTTGCATTTAATTTTTAATAGCGTAAATTTAATAACCAGTGGCAATTGTTGAAATTATAATTTAATTATATATTTGAATGTACACGAAATCAAAGGGGAGGAGCTATGACTAAAAACAACCAATGGAAGCCATAGGCGCAATTTTCAAAATCTTAATGAACCTTGATATATAAAAAAAAATACTGCACATCTTTAAAAACTTAAATAATGGTAATTGGCATTCGAATTAAAATTCATAAAAAAATATTTTGACATAAAATTTGTTTTGGCATCCCAAATAATCATCATTCACTTACTAAATACCTGCAAACCCTGAAATGTGTGAAAATTCACACTTCACATCAATTTTTATCATCCAGTACTAGCCAAAAAGTAAATCTTTCTCGGTGTAGGCAGATTCGCTTATTTTTTGGCTGCTGGATGCGAGAGCCATCTGTGTGTCATTTCTTAAGTTACAAGATCTCCATGGTTACACGGAAACAACTGACAACCAAAGAACATCAGGGTCATTATTAGCTGATGCCGGAGCAGATATATTAACATTAAAACGTCACGGGGGGTGGAAATCTTCAACTGTGGCGGAAGGCCATGTTGAAGACTCCATGTCAAGTAAAATTGCAATTGCTAATAAGATACTAAAAAATAACAGCAACTCGTCAGGCAATATTGGAGTTGGTACTATACTCTATCACAGAAAGACTGATAGTAATAAAATTTATTATTTGTAAAAAGTGATTGTTTTTTCACACAGAAGTGGCCCACAAAATATGAATAGTTCGAAACGAAATATTGTTAAAAACAACCGAGTGTGCCGCACATATTATATGGGAATATGAACTAAGGTTAAACACAATAGATCATAAAAATGTTACCCTAAAATTTTGAGGAAAAATATGGTCACAGGGGTGCGTTTAATGATATGATAAATATGGTCACAGGCGTGCGTTTAATAAAATGATAAATAGTAATATGGAAATACACAAAACCAATTTAAACGTGTTTAAAATGTGCACGCCACTGGTAACTACCTGACAAAAAGATTTATTACTATCAGTCTTTCTGAGATAGAGTATAGTACTACTATTTGCAACAGCTCTATTATTTGGCTCATTTTGTAATACGTAAGTAACAGGCAAAGTTCATTTTTTATGTTGTATATTGACAATACATTTATAATATTATCATAGTATTGGTTCACACGGATACGCCAAAGTTTGTTTACACCACAATAGTCACCAAAGTAACCAGATCTAGTTTCGTATTACAAATTGAGACGGATTATACTAATGCACAGTTTGTTTAAAACTGTCAAAATAAAGAAAATATACAGCCTTTTGTTTTTTCTCGATAATTTTTTAAGTTTTTGAAGAAATTATCTTAGAATTGGCATACATCTGGCCCAAAGACTTATACACAATATTAAAAAATGCATTGTTTCGAAAAATACAAAAATAATGTGATTCAAAGCCAACTATGAAAATTTGTAAAATGCTCGAATCAGGATTGAACGTATGAAATATGGGCCCCCATTAAAAATTGGGTAGTTCAAAATAAATTTGATTTTTGTTTAAGATACAAACTCAAAGTAACAGTTTAACAATTGATTACTGACAAAAATCACATTCATTATTCTGCCCCGGAGCATTAATTGTTCATGTGCCCACATATTGCACATTAGGCACCGAACCCAAAACTCGCCCCTTTGATCCTGTAAAAAACTACCGTCACAAAACATGCAAGCAGCATCTTCATCATCCGGACTTTGTTGCTCTACTTCATCAATGTCCATGTCGTCGTCATCTGTACAAAATTGTTGAATATGCCCTGGCCCATATTTAGACCTCGAGAGTAGCCCATATTTCCAATATTGCACATGAATGTAAATTAATTTTTGACATTTTTGAGATTAAGTGAGGTAGTCTCTCCTAGTAACACAATATACCTCGATCAAAATACAATAGCTTCAAGTATAAATCACAAGCGGATCGAATAAAAATCTTGCCCATTCTTATAACAACAATTAACATTAATAAAAGAATCAAAATGAAGCAAACACATTTACTGTAATTCGTTTCTAACGGCAGAAGAACTCAACTGCACTAAATATTATCAGTAAGTTCATGAAACTTTAAGGACTGTATTAGCAAACTTGTATCATCTGTATAAAGAATAGTTTTTGCTTTATCTAGAAAAAGAGGTAGATCATTGACGTATATTAAAAATAGCAGAGGCCCAAGAATAGACCCTTGGGGTACACCGCATTTGATAATGAATTCCTCAGATGTAACCTCATTAGATAATACATACTGTTTCCTGTTTGTTAAATATGATTTTAGGAAGTTGGACCTGTTCGTACTTATGTTATAGAATTTAAATTTTTTAATTAAAATATGAGACAGGCAGTCAAATGCCTTTGATAAATCAAAGAACGTTGCAATGCTATGAGGTCCCTTGTCAAACCCGTTTGTTATGAATTGGACGAATTCTAAAATTGCAGTACTTGTAGACCTTCCAGCTCTAAATCCAAACTGATTATTATTTAATAATTTGTTAATCTTGAAATGTTCCAATAACTGCGTGAATAAAATTTTTTCAAATTTTCGAGAAAACTGGTTTATGGGCCTGTAGTTGTTTAAATCATCCCTATCTTTTCCTTTATGAAAGTCCTCCTGAGGCATTTCCAAATTCTGGTCACCTCACTTTCATTACCAGGTCGCAAATTTTTGAAATGACCTTTCATTTTGATTGTTTTTTACCGCTTGACATTTTTTGCGCAGCAAAATAAAGATGATGCATTTAAACAACAAATTGTCCACAAGTGGACAATTATTCTGATGCAATCCATTTAGCCAAGGTCTTAAATTTCACTCAGTACTTTAAAAGAGTAATTATGATATAAAATACCATATATATTCAACTATCAAGTCAAGAGCACACAAAATCCAGATTGAAATGCGTGATATACCACATTAATAAACTTAATTGTTGCTTTTGACTTGAGTTTAAACACTATAAAGATTTGTATTGAAATATTTATAGCTTGTATAGAAACGGTTTTATTTAGTTTATTTTTAGTTAATAATAATCGATAAAATATTGATTTACGTGTTTTTAAAGTATTACTTTTGGAATTTTCCAACACGAATTGCGTGACTGTACATATGTTAGATTAAGTGAGAATAAATGTCTCAACTGAATTTGTTTCAAATAAATTATTTGCAAAACAAGATTCTTGCGATTTGAGAAAATAGAAGCGATTAGCGAATGCAACTATTGAGTATGTTCATTTATTTATTCATTGGAACATAAACAGGACGAGCCCAGTAAAATATTCGCAAGTTAATTACAAAAAATAAATACATCATATTATAAGTTTGAGGTAACACATAAATTATACGATAAAAATAATAATAATTACAGAGTAATACATGATAGAATTTAGTTTTGTAGCTTTAATTTGATAGATTTAACAAAAGTATTAATGTTAACATTATATATTTCGATATTAGAAAAGAGATTGTTGTAAGTGGAACAGAGACGGACAATGGGAGAATTTTGGTAAGAGTTAGTATTAGCAAACGGAATACTAAGTAGAGATAAAGCACGCGTGTTATACGTTTGAACATGAATGTTAAATAAGATTTTCACAAATTCATAAGTTATTTAGGATTTTAAACAAAATTTTCATGTCCGATAAAGTGCGATGGTCCTTTAGAGTTAAGAGATTAAATTCTTTACAATGATGATAGTAGTTGTTTTGAGGATTGCAAGAATTTGTTTTAAATGACAGATATTTAACAAATTTCTTTTGTATTTTTTCTAATTGATTAATATAAATTTCATAAGAAGGATTCCAAATGACAGAAGCAAATTGAACATTACTTATGACGTAGGCGAAATACAATGACTTTAAAGCAGTTATTGATTTGAAATGTTGAGTTTATCTTATTACAAAACCTAGCATCTTAAAAGACTTAGCTGTAATCTTGCTTATATGTTCGCTGAAGGTTAAATTTGAGTCGAATAAAACTCCCAAATCTCTTACAACGTCGGTTCTAGAAATAACAGTACCTCTGAAATTATAATTGTTTATTAAAATAGTTTTGTTCCTGCTAAAAGTAATTGTGTAGCATTTTTCGATGTTGAGAAATAATTTATAAAGACTATCTACATCAGCCTGAAGAAGTTCAACATCTGATGCTGATTTAATATCACGAAATATTTTCTTATCATCCGCAAATAAAAGAAAGTTTGAATTTTTGATTGAAAGATGGATGTCATTAATGAAAATAAGGAAGAGTAGTGGTCCTAAGTGTGATCCTTGGGGAACGCCTGAAGTTATCCTTACATAACTAGAAGTAAAACCATTAACACAGACAGCTTGACTTCTATGGCTTATATAGGAAGTAAGCCACCTCAAGAGGTCGCCAAAAACATACAAAAACATCATACAAAATGTCAAGTTGAGACAGATTAAGGGAAAAGTTAAGCTATGGGGTTTTTCCTGCAGGATTAACCTAAGGGAGAAAACCACCATCACACAGTTCCGTAGAAGCCACTGTTGGTGGACAAATTGACATCTCCTTCGAGGTGAAGAGCTCCCTATATGTGAAACGTGTAACACAGATTTGTCTGTTGAAGAGAAAATAAAAATGTTTCCTCATATACATTTTTATGTAAAGTAAATAATAACTGAGTTATTTCAAGATTTTAGTTTTGGGGAGTACCACCGTAATTCACCAAATATTCATTCAATCGAAAAAGTGCATACAACAAAAAACATTTATATTTTATAAACAATGTTTGTTTTGCACGTTTTTTCGTTATACAAGTAAACAATGAGGGGGATATTTTAGGTTTTTAAAAATTTTTAACCCTGAAATATCCTCCTAGAATTAAAATTTTGGGATACCTTATAGCCTATGTTCGAATCCTGGTTTTACTATATCCTCATACCAAATTACGTGTAAATATCGCCAGGCGTTTTTGCGTGAATCTCGGAGTTAGAGAGAGAGACAGACAGACAGACAGACAGACAGACTGACAGACAGACCGACAGACAGACACATACAGACAGACAGACAAAAATTAATTTTTTTGGGGATATTGAATTATAATTAACAGAATAGTGTAAAAACTAAATATCAAGCCGAAAAAATAAAAAAAACAGATGTAGCCTCCTATTTTATTAATATAGATGTGTATTATCTGTCTCAATTTGTAATACGAAACTAAGAGGAAAATTTCATTTTTTATGTTGTCTATTTAAAATATCATCTTAGGGTGGTACAGTTGAAATGGCACCTTTCAAAACATTTGACAATTCATATTTGACATTAAATTATATGTCAATTTATTTTTTTAATTGAAAAGTATTTTTATACAACCAAAATAAGAACATAACATCAGAAAATATGCATAAGAGACAACAATTAGATAAATATACAAAAAAACACATATATAACGCTTATGGAAAACTTTTAGAAAAAAATGGAACAAAAGAAGCGAAATTATAAACCTTGTGGCAGATATTTTTTCAGTAAATCTTGGTGTCCTGTTTGTTGTGAAATATAAAATAATTTACCCATTTCAATTTCTTTAGATTTCTGAAGGAGAAGTAAGAAAAATTTTAAATGAAGGTGTAGAAAATTTAAGACCGACGAACATGGGGAGAGGTAATAATAAGAAAACAGATAGAACCACAGACTACATGTTTCGGAAAGATTTGCAGAGAAAAATTTGGGATTTACATTCAAAAAATGAATATTTTTATTTAAATATGTTATTAAATTTTGCAAAACAAGAATTAGATTTTAAGGGCAGCACAATAAAATGATAAATTATTATTATATAATATGTATTTTTGTTTTTTATATTTTATCACGATATTTCATTGATAATCGTAATATTTTTTACTATTCTACGAGTAATAATCGAAAGTTTGATGAAATAAATATTAATATATACATTCAAAATATTTGACATGTCAATCACAATTTTGACATGTCAATTTAGTAATAACCTCAATATGATGAAACTTAACCATACTTTTAAAAGCCAGAATTACAAGTTCACATGATTCTACAAAAGTCTATTTACACCACAACAGTCACTAAAGTAACCAGATATAGTTTCGTATTACAAATTGAGACAGATTATATAAGATTTTATTTATTTATTTATTGTTTAATTTATTCTTTTTAATATACTCTAGTCATGTAAATAGGCTGTATAAGGCGCAAATAGCCATCGTTGCTGTGCGCCAGGAATTTTAACTATCTAACCAAATCTCTGATTAACTAATATTTAATTACTATTCATCTCAGTTATCACTTTAAACCATCCTTTTAATCAATTTGATATTTCCAGCCTCGTAATCTAATTCATCCTTCCAACTTTTATCTTCTCTAATTTTTTTTTTTTCCTCCTTTATTATATTATTTTGTATGACTTCATATTTTGTTATCTCTAAATAATAATACCTTTATGGTGTTACAAAGGTATGCCTGAGCTAACTAGATTTTAAAATGTGAAATATAAAAAGCAGCCATCTAAGAAATGCCGTGCTTCGCCGCACAAAAGATAACCATCTCAAAGCCGTACAAATCTAGTACGTTTTTAAGAGCATTCCATCACAGTTGTACAAAAAAATAAATCACATTTTAAAAAGGCGCTAAGTTAAATAAGTTTAATATACTTAAATAAAAACGTTGGAAACACGCAAAAGATTGAGATAACATTTACCTAAAGAATATACAGACGATTCCGCTTAATTGGGCCACCGCTTAATTGGGGCAGCCGCTTATTTGAGACAAATCTCAAAGAACAGAAACCAAACCAAGGAACCAACAGTAAATTTACATGTTTAATTGGGACAACATTCCGCTTAATTGGGACAGTTAAGATCACAGTACATATTATGTTACACATATTCTCAAGAAAATGTACAAAGAATTTACATTTAATGATATATAGGATAATAATATAATAATATTCCAGCGCAATATTAAAGATTTTTTGTGACGTTTTGTAACTGTCGATGAAACGTGGATACATCAATACACTCCGGAGACCAAAGAACAATCAAAACAGTGGATAACATCCGGTGAACCAACTCCGAAGTAGGCTATGACGATACCATCAGGTGGTAAGGTTATAGCTACAATCTTTTGGGATTCCCGAGGAATAATTTTTATCGACGACTTGCAACATGGAATAACAATAACAGGCTAGTATTATGCGTTATTAGACAGACCGGAATCAAATCCGAAAGGCGTCATTTGGTAAAGAAAAAAGTCTTGTTCCACCAAGATAATGCACTTTTCCACAAATCGATAATTGCGATGGCGTAACTGCATGAATTACGATTCGAATTAATCGAAAATGCACCGTACTCGCCAGACTTGGTTCTCTCTGATTTATTTCTGTTTCCAAAACAAAAATAAATACAATTTTGCCCCAAAAATGTATATTTTTTATCTCGTTTTAGAAACTTTCTGATCACTCCTCGTATAAGAAGTATCATTGTATATATTATTGTCCATCCTATGCCGCTACATCCGAGCACTTACCTTTGCGTTACGTTACGTTCAAGTTAGTATGAATGGGCTAGTTTCCTTATATGGAAAGATGAAGATCCATCTTGGTATGTGGACCGTAATGAATGAACGTATCCAGACAGCGTATCAAGCGTACCAATACAAAACTCACTCTTTGTTCTAAGATGTTTTCTCTTGTTAATTAAACAAGATAATTGTTTGCAAGGTTATGTAACGAGACATAAATTACGTCACGTGGGATGACTATAATTTAACAAATATTTAACAAGATTATGGTTTGTGGATGCATTTTAGACTTGAGAGGTTTTAAGTTTTTACGCTGCCAAAGTGTGCTGTTATATTAGATTACGTAATTGTTTATCTACAAAATTGTGAGAATTAGTTTGATACCACACGTTTTCTAACCATGTTTTTTAAAAATGTTACCAAGCATAACATGTACAGTTATTTAGTTCAAAAAGTTATTAAGAGGATTTATTCTTTACGCAAGCAAAAAGGCAAATTGTCATGGGGAGAGATAAGAGAAGAGTACTTTTGGAGGTGCGGAATGGACATAAGAGAAGCAGAGAGAAAGAGAAACGGAGAAACAAATATAGTAGAAGAATTGAGAAGGAGGGATAAGGAGATACAGGAACAGACAGAATAGACAAATCGCTGGGTGTGAAAAGATACAGTGAATTTATTTTTTAATGCAACATGTACCATGTCATTAGCAAGGATACAGTTTTTGACAGCAATATAAATCGTGTTCATTTTCATTTGCAACGTAGAAAAAAACATATTTACTAATAAAATCAAAATATTTTATTGAAAATACAAATAAAAAAAATAATAAATAAATAACTAATAAAAACTTATAATAAATATTCAAAAGATTCTTCGTTTACTTGCATACAAAATGTTAAGCGATTATAAAAATGATTCAAAACATACAGCAATTGCTCTTGAGTTATATTGTTGGATACTTGAACAATTTTGTCTTGCAGTTCAGCAACATCCCTAAGTTCTACATTATATACTTTGGCCTTTAAATATCCCCAATAAAAAAAATCATTAAGTACCAAATCCGGAGATCTCGCTGTCCAATTCATCGACCCTTCTCTTCCAATCCAGCTATTTGGGACAGTTCTATGTAAATATTCTTTAACTATTCTGGAATAATGGACTTGTGGGCCATCATGTTGAAACCATACTTATCCATTAATATTCAGGTTTCGCAACGCAGGTAATATTTGGTTTTGCAAAAGGGCTAGATATTTTGCAGCTTAAGGTTACCGTCAATAAAAATGGCCCTATACTATTGGTTCCTATTATCCCAGCCCAAGCATATAATTTTTACGGCCTTTGAGTTCGGGAGGAATGAAACAAATGTAAATTTTCTCGACTCCAGTACCTAAAATTTTGTCTGTGCACTTCATCATTTAGAGGAAACGTTGTTTCGTCAGTAAATAAAATTCTTTGAAGCATTATTGGGTCGGAATTAATTTTTTCAAACATTTCAAAACAAAAATCCATACCTAGTGCTGCGTCCCTTTCTAACAATTCTTGATGATTTTGAAATTTGTATGATCGAAACTTTCTTTTTTAAGAAGTTAAAAACAGATCCAATACTGACACCAACGGTTTGTGCAATTGATCTTAAAGTATTTTGATTGTTTTCTTTTACTCGTAATAATATTTCCAACTGCTTCTCTTCTGTAAGCACGTGGGATGTTGTTCTTTTTTTTTATTATGTTTTGACTTAAGACATACTTCGCGATGAAATTTAATAACTAGTCTTGAAATTGTAGAGGGATTTGGTATTGTCCGATCTGGATAAGTTGCACTAAATACAGCAGAAACTTCTCTTAAACTCATTTGGGAGTTATACCAAGTTACCATCATTATTTTTTCTTCATCTGTAGGTATACATGTTAATTAATTTTTAAATCAACAATGAGCAAAAGTATACACGCTAATTGTCTATGGTTGCAAATTAAAATGAACAAGATTTATATTGCTGTCAAAAGAGGAAGATCGGGGGTAGAGTCAGTAGGATAACGAGGTTAAGATGCAACAACGAAAAGAGGAATAACAGATACTGGGCAAAGCCAGAGGACAGGCTATGTAGAAGGTGCAAGGTAGAAGAGGAAACCTTGGAGCATTTAGCGAAAAGATGCAGAGAGATGGTAGTCTGGGAGGAAGAGTTAAAGGAACTGATGAGTGAGGAAGGCAAGGTAGAAAGATAGGCGAGAGAACTGGAGGCAAGAAGGAATGAGATAGGAGAGGGAAGCCGGAAGGAGAATAGGAAGAATGAGAGGGATACTGGAAGAAGAACAAAGAAATGATGAGTAAGGAATGCAAGGAAGAAAGATGGGCGAGAGAACTGGAGGCAAGAAGGAAGGAGATAGGAGACGGAAGCCGGAAGGAGAATAGGAAGAAAGAGAGGGACAATGGAAGAAGAACAAAGAAATGATGAGTGAAGAAGGCAAGGGAGAAAGATGGGCGAGAGAACTGGAGACAAGAAGGAAGGAGATAAGAGAGGAAAGCCGAAATGAGAATAGGAAGATATATGACGTTGGTATCTCGGTCGTCAAGGTGTTAACTGGAACTTGTAGAGGAGTTGACTAGGTTCCTCTGCCCGATTTCCGTACGACATCCATGTACTTATACCTCCAATTGACCTTGTTCCGATATTAATTCGTCATGACAAATATTACCTTATTACGAAAATGCAGCGTATGCATTACGTAATCAGGTAACATATGCTAGACGCTGACAAATAGGTTTTTATCAAACAGCTGAGCGTCACAATGTCTAGTTGTCCTGACCTAGGATTTCGTTATGACAATATGTCGTCTATAGAGACACCATGATCCTGCAGACATAATAATACCACAGTCTTATCAAACACCTCTCATATATCCTGTTGCTCCTTTAGTAACATTACCAAATTTATTATGGTAGCAGATTTTGTTAATCCAGTGGCTATTTGGTATTCTGTTTGTATCTGTGTTTCCAAATCCAAATCATTTAGTATGAACTACATAATCTGTTATTCTGTGTCATCTGTCAATTTCTAATTAATCCCCTGATGAAGTGGTTTTTAATTAAATTTTCTATTGTTTACAACGCTAAATTCTAAATGATTGATACGTGATTAATGCTACCCACTGAAAGAATTAATGTTTATGCTTGTTTACTTTTACTGGCAGTAGAGTGTTTTTCTGCATTTTGTATTTTTTATTCTAATTAGTTTACTATTACTTTCCACAGTAAAAAGTAATAATACAAATAATAATTATTAGCGTAATAATAGGGAGGAGCTTTATCAAGGCAACTTCAATGTCATCGTGAGTAGCAATGCAGAACAATTAACAGTTGCGCAATTTAAAAAATTTAAACATTGTTACATAGAGAAGAAAATATATAGAGCAAACATAAAACACAATTTTTATCGACCGTCAAATGTTTAAACTGAAGCCGTGCCGATTTTAATCCGTCTGTCTGTCTGTCTGTCCGTCCGTCCGTCCGTCCGTGTCTGTCTGTGTCACGTGCAGAGCAAATTAGGCTAAGAAGATTTTTATGAAACTGCATATTTAAGCTTTTGACATCAATGACACGAGTTGATCAACTTTTGGTAAAAATCGGTTGACTAGAAATGGGAGTTTACTCGTGTCGATTTTAAGATTTTTGCGAATATTTAGCATCAGAAAAATATTTCGAAAAAATTTATTTAACAAAAGTTGCTATAAATGCAATAACTAATAACTTTTATTTGCGACGTTTTTTGATAAAACGAAAAATTTCGAATTTTTTTTGTAAAATTTCGAATTTTTTTTGTAAAATTTCAATTTTTTCATACTTATATGTAACGTTTCCATGGTCATGATAAATAATATCTCTGTTACAAAATATTAGGCCAAGTTATTTCTACTCTGCTGCTAGAATGTATTTTATACAAGTACTTTATGATGGCGGTCGGTCCTGTAGTGGCCACAGCTGATGTTTTTGGTTGAGCTGACTTGTTGTAATATTTCTTTTTTTGTTAAAATGTGTTCATAAAACAAATGCAGAATTATGTAAAAACCGGGACAATTGACCGTCTCGAAAACATTTTTCGGGACACCGGGATAATTTACATAAAACCGGGACAATCCCGGAAAACCGGGACAATCCCGGAAAACCGGGACGAATAGTCACCCTAATAGATGTCAACTAAAATGACATATTTTTCAAGTATATTCGGTAGTTGTTGCCATCATTTGGCAGCCTGGCAAACTAATCTGAATTTTCCGGATTATAATGGAACTTTCATCCCCCTGTGGAAGTTATAGTACCATAAGAGTCTATGCTGTGCATTGAAATAGTATCGGTATAGTATTAAACGACAATGCCTCTTTAAGTTTAAACGGGGATTTGTTTTAGTCGTAATATAGATTTTTTTTCAGTATTAAACTTTCCTTTTCCATCACCTTGACATTGGCTCTTTAATTGTATTAACAAGTAGCAATAATTGTAGGAAGTAGTCTGTTTTTATTAAGCTGATAGCGGATGTTTACCAAGAAAAAACTATTTACCATTCATTACTTGTTTTACATAATGATCATGACGCATCGCCTGTTTTTTAAACGACACAACACTTAAATATTTATTTACTTTTTCCATGTTTATACACAATTTATATGGGAGATAATATTGTAAATGTTTTATAATAATTTATATTAAACTACGTATAAATAGACTTTCTTTGATAATGTGTTTTAAGTAAAAGTGTTCAAATATACTTATGCGTTTATAATAAGACCTATCCCCGGGTCTATTCTGTATCTTTTGTGGTTAAAAAGATTAGGTTAAAAAGTAACATTTTAACTAGGCGTTAAAATTTTAACCTTGTTTCTTATTCTGTATCTCAGGTTATAACCCTAGCGTTAAGTTCTAACTTTTTAACCTTATGGTTAAAATTGTGTTGTGAAATTATCTACAAGGGAAGGTATTTGGCTTGTGTAAGTGTGGATTTAATGTAAACATGTGTTATGGTTGAATTGTGAATCAACAACGATCAAATATAATAAATCTATATTGCACAAATGTACAATATTTGCGCGTTTTTATTTTATCTTTTTATACATAAATAATTATGGGTGCAGAAAGTAAATAATATAATATTACCAAAACATGCAATGTATCAATATTTTTTATCTCTTTTCTTTCTTCTGTATTAAGATACTTTTATTTTCAGGTTATGTATACCTTATTTTTATTTTTAAACAAATAGAGAAATTAAAATTTATAAATGTATCACAATTTTAAAGTTTTAAATATTTACTTGCAATATATTGGGAAATCTTTTGGTTCTTCTCGGATTTTCAAACAACATTTGTAAAACGAGATATTCCGTACAAGTTTTAGACAAATGAAAATATTTAAAAATGTTTCTTCAGGTAAATTAAAAGGGGCACTCATATCACGCAGTTGCCTTTGTTTAATTCGAACTTATCTCCTAAAAAGCATTTTTATATTTTTTTCATTCACTTATGTTTTACTTATTAACCTCTTGATGTTCAATTTGTTCTAGTAATAATTGGTTTAAAATAAACAGACTTGCCATGATTAATTCTAAAAATGCATTTTTTCTGGCTATTTGACGTTTAGAAGTTAATATTACAGCTGGTTAAAACTTAACGCCATGTATTTGGCTGGCGTTAAAATTCCGATTATAACCTACTGAATTAACCACATCGAGGTTAAAATTTAAACGTCATAGAGTTACAGAATAACAAAATATTGTAAAGCGTGGTTAAAATTTTTTAACTTCGACCTTGAAGTTAATTTTTAACTTTTTAAGATACAGAATAGACCCGATTAAGTATTAAATCCACTGTAATTATCTGTCTCTCAAAGGACTGTCCTTAAACAAATCAAACGCAACACTCTTGGAAATATATTTAAATTAATTAATCATTTAAAACTTTTTAAATTTTTTTGGAAATCTTGAAATTCTTGGCATTTAAATTTGTCAGTACCGTTACGAATGTTAATAAATTACTCGTCAATTTATTTAACATCCAATTACTTAATTTTAGATTATGAAACACATGTTTTTAATTAAAACGCAGTTAACTTTTGAGAGGAACAGATTTATGAAATAACTAAAATTATTTCAACATTCCAGACATTACTTCCTGTGAAACAATTTTGTTGGAAAAACATAAAATAAGTATTTTATAAAAAACCACTTTACTTCAAAAATTCAACAAATTAACTAAATAGAGAAAACTGTAATAATGAACAAAAAAAAAATATATTCACCAGAAAATAATTGATTGCTTGTAAAAAAATTTCTTACTAATTTGGACTCATCAGACGCCATCCTTTGTTTACACAAGTGCTTTTCTATAACCGAATTAAAATGGAACGCGATAAGTTGTTTTTCCGAGGTGTACTTCTACACTACATTGATTTGAAAAAAAAATGTAGCTCAAGCTCATCGATTGCTTGTGGAAACTTATGGTGAATGTGTTCCATCGAAAACAGTCTGTAGAGATTGGTTTCAATGATTCAAAAGTGGTGATTGAGACATTTCCATAACTACGAAGAAGTCGAAAATTGGGTAACTGAATGGATGGCCTCCAAAGACAGACTTTATTTTCGTTGCGGAATTAAATTTCTGCCAGAAAAGTGGGAAAAGGTCAAAGCTTCCAAGGAAAAATACTTTGATTAATGTATTCACGCATTTTATTATTGAAATATTAGGTGAGTGAATTAATTCGGTCCAACTTTGCTATATAATTTTCTAACCTCTAATGTCTGCAACCCGCTCTATGTTTTAGTGTTGACATATGGCAATAATACTAAGTTGATAAACGTTTGGGTTTGTAACAATTACATCGTGTTTATCTGATTCGAAAATGTCGAAATTCGAGCCAAAAAAGCATGATTTCCGGGAAGTTCTCATTTTCTGTTTTCATTTGAAGAAATCAGCCGCTGAAGCTCATCGAATACTCGTAGAAGCTTATGCTGAAAATGCTCCCAAAATCATGCAGAGAATGGTTTCGACGTTTCAAAAGTGATGATTTCAGTTTCGATGACAAACGTCGTCCAGGTCAGCCGAAGAAGTTCGAGGACGAGTAATTGCAGGCGCTAATTGATGAATATTCGTATCAATCGCAACAGGAGCTCGCGCGATTGCTGAATGTTGATCGATCAACAATTTTTGTGCGTTTGGCAGCCATACGAACTGAAAGAAAAATATATCGAGATACGAAAAACCATGTCCGAAATCTTGCTTGCCAGACAAAAAAGCAAAGGGTTTTTGTATCGTATTGTGACTGGAGACGAAAAGTGGATATATTTCGATAATCCCAAACGAAGGAAATCCATTTACGACCCAGGAAAACCATCCGCATCGAGACCAAAGCGGAATATTCAATGCAAGAAAGTAATGCTCTGTATATGGTGAGACCAGAAGGGTGTAGTGTATCATGAGCTATTAAAACAAAGCCAAATCATCACTGCCAACAACAATTACTCCATTTAAGCAACGAATTGAAGAATAAGCGGCCGGAATATGCGAAGAGACACGACAAAGTGATCCTCCAGCATGATAACGCTAGACCACATGTTGGAAAGATTGTGAAGGCCACCTTGGAAGCACTTGGCTAGGAAGTTTTACCTCACCCGCCGTATTCACCAGATATTGCTCCATCAGATTATCACTTATTCAGATCGATGGCACACGGGCTTTCTGGTCAGCACTTGAACAATTGTGAAGAAATAGAGAAATGGCTCAATGAATGGATCGCTTCGAAGGACGAGTCGTTTTTCCATCAAGGAATACAACAACTGCCAGACAAAAGTGGAAAAATAATAGCAAGCGACAGCAAATACTTTTTATAGTGTAATTTTTCATGTTTTTTTTACAATAAAGTCACAATATAACAATCCCATAAGTAACCAGAGCAACTATTTTCTAACTATTTGGTTATGGTTAACTAAGCTTTCAGAAACCGGATCTTATTATCAGTACCTATAAAAGTTGCAACCATCACATTTCTAAAGCACGAGCAGCCACTGCTGCAGATTATATAACTTTTAAATACATACCAGAATATTGAATCAATGTTAAAATTCCTCACCTGAAAAAGAAGAAAATATATTAAAAATCTCATTCTTTGTAATAATATTTATTCAAAAATGTCCAAACAATGAGTGCAGTGAACCAAAACGAATGTAGAAAGTCCAAATTACATACTACAGTAATGTACAATCACAATTCAAATCTAACGTCGAGTTAAACAAACATTGAAAGAAATCTTGGAATGAAATCTTGAACTTAATCATATGTTCAGGTTGATGTTGAACATCCCCTTTCTATTGTCTTAGAGACAATGCCTACTTGGACACGTGGTTCTTGTAAGACCTACGCACGTGGTATGGCCTTGACAATGATAATTAATTAAATGTAAACGGTGAGTACAGTCAAAACATATTGCTTCCCAATGGGAGTAACGATTTTTGACGTGGATAAGTCTTTAAAATCTGACTAGCATTAGGTGGTCAGTACGAAAAGTTGAACGTTATGAAAAAATATATGTTAAGTATGAATTTTCGCACATTTCAGGGTTTTGTAGTTATTTAATAAGTTTAAGAAGCCAACAGAATGATGGATGTCTAAGAATATTTTCTTGATATTCCATTTAATTTTTTTAAATTTAATTTAAAATATTTGTGTAATTTCAAAACAATAAAATTTAAATTAAAAAACCATAAATTTTTTCTACATTTGCTTACTAAGTCTTCATTAAATTAATAAGAAATATGTCGATAAATGGCTTCATTTTTAGGGTTTTGTAGGTATGACCAAAAAACCCTTATACCGTCATTTTGTCGTCTGTCTGTCTGTCTGTCTGTCTGTCTGTCTGTTCGGTAAAAATTGTAGCCAAACGGCTACACCTAGAGAGTTGAAATTTGGCATGCTTATACAACTCTTTGACCCGCACATAGGAAAAATACTAAAACATCTAAAAAACATACCCCCCTAAAAATATAAACAAATATGTGCTCATCGAAAACAAAAATATTTTTTTTAAATTCTGAGTAGGGTATCAAATGAAAGCCTTTAGTACGTGGATTAACGATCAAATTTTTATTTTTGCAAAATAAATTATTTTGATGCGATTTTTGCCAAAATTGTGCAAAAAAAAATTTGTTCCACACCCTGTAGCCCAGATGGTTTAAACTAAAAACCTATAAAAATTCTAAGTAATGTATACTGGTGTGAACCGAAATAGTACAACAGGAATTTTTGATCAAATTATGTTTTCGGAAAACAACGCATTTTTTGTGGTTTTTGGTTCACAAAGTACAAAAGTTATACCAATGTAAGACAGTCACATGCAAAGCGTGCGATAGCTTAATGGGTTAGAGCACTGCTAAAATGAGCTGGAAAACGAAGGGTTTCGAGTTCGAGTACGGAGTGAATTTTATTTTTTCTGTTTTTTTTTTTACATTTTTATTATGTTGAAATTATTTTGTCAAAATTCTAGTTATATTTTGACAAATGTTGTATTTAATTTTTAAGAGCGTAAATTTAATAACCAGTCTTATTATATGATTAACAGACGATAAATTATTTTAAAAATATCGTTCATTTTGCCGTGATTACTACAAAGTAAAATTTGTCCTACACACTCAGCATACCGCCTTCACTTATTATATACCTGCGAAACCCTGAAATGTGTGAATATTCACACTTCACATCAATTTTTTCAATTTAAAAACAATATATTATTTGAATGTATAAAAAAAAAGATTATTGGTGGTTAGTATAATAGGAGTTGTAGGGGTTTTTTAGATTTCCAACCGAATAAATATAACGTTGTCAATGGAGTATAGTCTTTATTGTAGTTACAGCTGACTTTTTTCGCTCAATTCGAGCATTATCAAATCTACAAAAAAAAAAAAATAAAAAAAAATACAATTTTGAAGATATATATTGGTCAGTATGGTGATAAATTAATAATAAAATTTTAAAATAACATAAAAACGTATCTGATGGTCGAAAAAAATAATAAAAAATAAATAATAAATAAATAAAAGTTCTTGATGGAGTCAAAATACGCGGTAAAACCTTGTCAGAAAATATATTATTTGATTTATACATAGGGCACTCACATAGGGACACTTTTTAAACTTTTTCAAAGTACTCCCCATCACGTTCAATATACTTCGTATAAACCACGAATTAAAAATGTCTTCCCACTTTTCAATTGGTACTTCTGCACAGGTTTGAGTTTGGAGTTTCTTCGTCTTCAAAGATCCATATCTTGTTTCTTGACTTTGACACAATGTGTTTCATGTATTTCAAGTGTTTTAAGTTTCAAGTTTTTTAAAACATTTTTCGAAACCATTCAACTCTTATTGCTGTTTGTGTATCAGTCAAGTTTGTAGGGTATCCATAGAGTGCAAAAATTTTTAACTTCCATTTGGTCATGAAGTATTGAACGGATAGCTGGTACATTGTTGTGCAAAGCCTTCTCTATCTGCTTGTATGTAATTCGCCTATTTCCATCCAGCAGTTTTGTCAGATAACTTCTTCAAGGGCGAAGATCATCATTTAGATTTAAAAAGCCATGACATAAAAAGACAAGCCATGTTTGAAATTATACAAAATTATTGCACGATGATCTCGTCGCGTTAACTCACTCATATTGATAAGTTTACACTTAAAACAATAGACTGACTACATACAATTTATTTATCAGTGTATCTATTATGTTTTGAATGATCTATTTAATGATAAAATGTATCTCAAAACTTTGCTAGCGCCCTACGCATATAGATGCAATATTCAGAAAATTTCTAATATAAGGTAAGCAATAAAGTTGAAACAACGAAATGAGCAAAAGTCATCTGTGAAATCACTGGAGAAAAAGGAACGTCCTAAATGTAATTATTGCAGGAATTTTGGGCACACAGAAATAGATTGCAGGAAGAAAACGTCAGTGGAGACAAAAACTGGAAAATTAGATTCTACACAGACAAAAACTGCAGTTCCAAAATATGCTGAAAAAACAACATCATTAGTTTGCTATAAATGTCAGACATAATTTAATAATTTTTGTACAATATTATTTTCATATATAACTTTTTGTGTGAATAAAATTATATAACATAAAGCCCAAGCGTTATAAATGGCGCCCAACGTGGGGCTCTCGCCCACGACTGCGTTTTTTTCCGAAGATTTGTGAAAAGTGTTAAAAGCGGTTGCAGTTTTCAACACAATCAACTTCTGTTGCGTGTTGTTTATTATTCTTTCAACCAAATTAAAACACACAACATGCCTCCGAAAACTGATCAGGCGAAATCTAATGAAACTCCAGCTGTGACTTAATCGTCGGAACAATTTCAAGAACTTCTCTTACAAATTTCACGTGCATCAAATAGTGCTGAACGCAGTATCAACGTAGAAACTGCTTCAACGTCAAGTTTTGGGTTGCACAGCGGAAAATTTTCAAAGTGTTCTACACGTTTCAACGGCTCTCATGATGCTGATGTAGAAGCATTCATCGATGCAATCCTTACCTACAAGGACTGTGTTAATATCAGTGATGCCAATGCTCTCCGTGGACTTTCTATGCTACTAGAAAGAAACGCTGCAACATGGTGGCGCGGTGTGAAATCTGCAGTACTTGATTGGGAAGATGCAGTAAAGACATTAAGAAATGCGTATTCACGAAAACTTCCTCCACCATTATTATATCGCGAAATATTTTCCCGCGAACTAAATGAGGATGAATCAACGGAGTTATTTGTATGTCGCATTCGAGCTTTAATCGCACAACTCCCATACAAATTAGAAGAAAGAGCGCAGCTAGACATGGTTTATGGACTGTTGCATAGAGCTATTCGTAAACGCATCGTACGAAACGATATCAATTCGTATAAAATTCTATTAACGCGGGCACGTGAAGTCGAGCTGTCCCGTAAAGAAGTGAAACAACGAAATAAGCCAAAGTCATTTGTGAAATCACTGGAGAAAAAGAACGTCCTAAATGTAATTATTGCAGGAATTTTGGGCATACAGGAATAGATTGCAGGAAGAAAACGTCAGTGGAGACAAAAAATGGAAAATTAGATTCTACACAGACAAAAACTGCAGTTCCAAAATATGCTGAAAAACAACATCATTAGTTTGCTATAAATGTCAGATATAATTTAATAATTTTTGTACATTATTATATACCCAAGCGTTATAAAGTTTATTATTTCAAATAATTCTTTTCTTTAATTTCTCCTTTCATCATTAATCATTGTCTTCAAGAAATTAAATTAATTATTCAGGTATTCACCTTAATACAATTTAGAGCATTCCATTCCAGACAGTAAAAGATACCTTGATCTATCTTAAATTGCATAATAATAATATATTAGAATTGTGTCACTAAACATTAAGTCAACATTCATATTATCTTCAACATTTTAAATTCATTTACAGAAATTTTTCTGTTTCTTTGACTAAGGATTAATTTACCAACATGGCTTTAGTTGTTTTTTCTCGTGATAAAAATAGGTTATACGTGATTAATTGTTTAGTTTTGATAGTAATATTAATAACATTTTTGATGGATGAGGTTTAAAATATAATACATGTCATTTGATTTTGACATTACATTATTATATGCTTAATTTTTAATTTATGTAACTGAACGTTTCTTTCTATTCAGGATAATTAATTATTTGGAAGGGTCAAATAGTTCACGATAATTCAGTGATTCTCAAAATTTGGGAGTGCCTATTTTGTTAATAAGGATTTTTGTTTGACACACGAGGTGCTACGCGTATTTCGTTTATGGGGTGTACACATTATTTTTTCTACAACCGAGTTATCTATATAAAAATTGATGTGAAGTGTGAATTTTCACACATTTCTGGGTTTTGCAGGTATTTAGTAACTGAACGATGATTATTTGGGATGGCAAAACAAATTTTATATCAAAATATTTTTTTATGAATTTTAATTCGAATGCCTAATACCATTATTTAAGTTTCTAAATATATGCAGTATTTTTTTATATAGCAAAGTTCATTAAGATTTTGAAAATTGCACCTATGGCTTCCATTGGTTGCTTACATCATAAGTCCCGCCCTTTGATTTCGTCAAACATAGAATTAAATTATAATTTCAACACTTTCCACTGGTTATTAAATTTACGCTTTTAAAAATTAAATGCAACATTTACCAAATGTAACTAGAATTTTAACAAAATAATTTAAACAAAATAAAAATGCAAAAAAAAAACAAAAAATACAATCAACGGGATTCGAACCCTAGTTTGCAAGTTAAGTTATATTATTAAGCGTACGACAAATCCAACCACGCCACGAGAGCTACTGATCTGGTACGTTACACAACGTATTAAATAGTTAACATATTTTAAATAAAAACACAAAAAAATGCGTTATTTTCCGAAAACATAATCTGATCAAAAATTCCTGTTGTACTATTCCGGTTCACACCAATGTAAAATACTTAGAATTTTTTCAGATTTTTAGTTTAAACCATCTGGGATACAGGGTGTGGGACGAAATTTTTTTTGCACAATTTTGGCAAAAATCGCATCAAAATAATTTATTTTGCAAAAATAAAATTTTGATCGTTAATCCACGTACTAAGGGCTTTCATTGATGCCCTACTCAGAATTTTTTCGATGAGCTCATATTTGTTTATATTTTTAGAGGGATATGTTTTTTAGATGTTTTAGTATTTTTCCTATGTGCGGGTCAAAGAGTTGTATAAGCATGCCAAATTTCAACTCTCTATGTTTAGCCGTTTGGCTACAATTTTTACCGAACAGACAGACAGATAGACAAACAGACAGACAGACGACAAAATGACGGTATAAGGGTTTTTTGGTCATACCTACAAAACCCTAATAAAAAAAGTGATGAGAACGATCCATGTGTCGTTCGTTCTTTAGCTAAAGACTTTTTTCAGAGACTGGGAGCAGAAATTTAAACGGTATCTGATGCGGAAGGATTTACCCTCTTGCATAGGGGCATTTTTATCAATTGGGGGGGGTCAAAAAAATTTAATTAAAGAAAATCATGCAATTTTTGGACGTTTTTTTTATGTATTTTTATTAGTGTGTGCACAGTAACGCTATTACTCTTTCTGAGGTAATCGAATTTACTGTTTTATGTGCGAAGTCTTGCACTTTATTTTAATGTGCTTTATTATTAGACTGTGATATTCGATGGTAATTGGTCCCTTTACGGCCAGTTACCACCAACCTTCGTCTGCTCAATTTTTTGATAGATTTTTATGAATCAATCAATTTATTATTATTCTTGCCTTTCGGCTTTGAATAAGAGATACAGATGCATTATTTTTTTTACAATCCTTTACTGTAATATTTCATGCAAAATAAATAAACAAACAATGAATAACAAATAGCTGATTTTTATCCATTTTTTAGACACATATCGAGTATGTGTATAATATTTTATTTATTTATTGTTTAATTTATTCTTTTTAATATATACTATAGTCATTTATAGACATACAGACAAGAATAGGAAAAGCACAAAATGCATTTAACATGTCAAGGAAGGTATGGGAGGCAAAAGGAATAACAAGGAAAACTAAAATAAAATTATACAACAGTAACGTGAAAAGTATCCTGCTGTATGGAGCCGAAACGTGGAAAGGAGACAAGAAGGACATACAACGTATACAAACTTTTATAAACAAATGTTGAAGGAAAATCTTGGGAATATTCTGGCCCGAACAAATAACAAACGAAAAATTGTGGGAAATAACAGAACAAGAACCCGTTAGGATGACTATAAAAAATAAGAAATGGAAATGGATAGGACACACGTTAAGAAAACCAATGGAAAACATAGCAAGATAAACAATAGAATGTAATCCAAAAGGGAAACGGAAAACTGGAAGACCGACAGAGACATGGAAAAGAAGCATAAACAGGGAATATGCAGAAATTGGAATGACTTGGAATTAAATTAAAGGGAAAGCAAATGATAGAGAAAAGTAGAGAGAGATTGTTGAAAAAATATATGTAAATGAGAATAACTGAAACACTAACTAAAAAGAAAATAAGAAGAAGTGAAGTGCGCTGGTCTAGCAAACCAACCACTTTTTACTACTGGCTATAGAAACGCGTTTACGCGCCCTATGCTCCACTTGGGAGCTAAAAGGACAAAAAGAGAGAGAGTGGTTGTCATTTATATGGGCTGCGCTAGAAGCAAATAGCCATCGTTATTGTGCGCCAAATTTTTTAATTAATTAACTAACTGGTTTCACCAGCCAAATGATATAATAATAATAATAATAATAATAATGTTTATTGACTAAGATTCTATACAGAGTAGGTACTGTTTTTAGTCAGTCAAAATGCATAAAATACAAAATACAAATATTCACAATTATACATTATTAGTTAAAATTTAGATGTTCTAATTCCTCAAAGCTGTACAATGGATTTTGACACAAGATTACTTTGAATTTTGTCTGGAATTTTTGAAAAGGTAGCTTTCTAATCTCCTCAGGTAAAAGGTTAAAAAATTTAATTGAATAATAACTGCAGCAGTTTCTGGATATATTTAGGCGGAGAAAATTGGAGCGGATATTGTTTCTCGAACGAGTATAATGGCTGTGTGTTTCGCTGTTGGTTGGAACATTTTGCAAATTTTTAAAGATATGCAACAGGCAGTGATAGATATATAAGGATGGCAGGGACATTATATGGAATTTCACAAAAAGATCCCGGCAGTCAGCTTGGAAAGGAGCAGAGGCCATTATTCTCACAACTTTATGTTGTAGGGCGAAGATTCTCTTGGCAGCTAGTGAATGTCCCCAGATTAATAAGCCATAACTTAGTTGGGAATGAAAAAGAGAGAAATAGGCTTTTAGAACCACGTCAGTATTAACTTCTCGTTTTAAGTTTCTAATTAAATAAGTAGAAGATCTTAGTTTACGACTAAGAAATTCCGTATGTTGGTCCCAGCGAAGATGGGGATCAACATGAAATCCAAGAAATGTTACATGTGCGGGATTGTCGTAGTCATGTGGTCTAGTTGTTACAAGAAGGTTCTGGGATTTGCTTGCGTTCAAGCATAATTTATTGCTAGTAAACCATAAGTTGGCATTGTTGATGAGGTGTTCATTTTCAGATAGAAGTAAGTTTAAGTCTGAATTTGCAGTTAACAGAATTGTATCATCAGCGTAAAGGATTGTTTTGGACTTCATGAAAAGGGAGAAGTCATTGATATAAATTAAAAATAGTAGTGGGCCGAGAACTGAACCTTGGGGGACACCGAGAAAAAGAGGAAGAGGTTCAGGTTTGTGGCCGTCAATTTGGGTGAATTGTTGTCGATTGGATAAAAAAGACTTAAGCATAGAACAGCTATTGTCGTCAAAGCCATAAAAGGGAAGTTTATTAAGTAAAATGCTGTGTGAAATACAATCAAAAGCTTTGCTTAAGTCCAGAAAAGTGCTGAGACAGTACTCGCCAGATTCAAGTGCTTCCGTGGCATAAGCAATATAATCTAGGAGTGCGTGAGTCGTGTTTAGGTTGTTTCTGAAACCAAATTGACTATTGGAGAATAAGTTATATTTAGTGAAATGCTGCATTATCTGCTTGTGAAGAATTTTTTCTAATATCTTGGAAAAGATCGGAAGAATTGATATGGGTCTGTAGTTGTTAAGGTTATTTAAATCTCCTTTCTTGAATATTGGCAAAACTTTGGCCCGTTTTAATACGTCAGGAAAGCAATTATTCTGTATACAGTCGTTAAACACCTTGGTTAATGATCTTTGACAGATTGACCTTGGAAGATAGGTCGTAGACTTCACGAGTATTGCTGTTTTTTAGCGAAGAGATAATATCCCGGACTGTAATTTCACTAACTTGTTCAAATGAAAAGTTTGGGAAGGAAGAATTAAGGCGAGACCGTAAGAAGAATTCAGGCGATACATGTAATATATTAATTATATTAATAAATGTAATATTAATGTAATATATTAATGGCTCAAGATAGTTTTTTTTAAGAAATTCGATTTTATTAAATATTATGTTTCAAACGACTGAAGATCAATATAACGCACACTAAGTTCTGCAAGTATCTCAAGGTTACTACTATTAAATTCTTGTATGCCAAATTGCCAAACTGCTATGATATTTTTTATTTGATTTTGTCTTTTGAATGTAAGTGTGTGATTTTGCAATTTTGTAACTCATTTTCATAAAAAAAAATGTTTAAAAACTGTGAAACTAATGATAGCGCTAGTACACTTTTTAAGAATGAAATCGTAATAAATTCTCGCATAAAAAATAATCGCATCGTAATACATTTTTGTTGTTTTCTGAATTTTTATGTTTCTAATGTGATTTTATGTATTATAACAAGCCAGGGGTGAAGCCCTCAATACAATTTGAGAGATCACCGACATATGCATTGAAGAGTATGGGACCCAAAACACTTCCTTGTGGTACACCGCTAAAACCAAAGTTTATTTAAAAGTTTCCACCAATGCGAACCTATTAAATACTTTGCAAACCGGTTAAATTTCCTCGCAAATTATTGGTCCAGAATCTCTGATATACACCAAGCAGCAAATTTAAGTTGTGTTGAGTAAATCAATTGATAATATAAAATTACAATCATGAACATATATAGTACCCTATCAGTTATCCAAGACGGAGGCGTCTTTTCGGATGTGCACACAAAGGAAAATATATGAAGGAATTAGCGGGATAAAGGAAAACGTGTGAGATTGTTGATGGATGGTCGTGTAGGGGATAAAAAGGATTGAGAATACGCGGAGAATAGGAAGAATATAAACAAGGATAAACAGTATCGCATACATATACATGAGATGGAATTTTGAATGGATGAATAGAAATAAGGACATCAAAAATAGTGATAAAATAGTTAAACGAGGTAGATAGTATATATAAAAAAAAACAGCTCAAACTATTAAATATATTTCAAATATTTTACTTCCGAATATATACCTAAATACAAGGTGTCTCAAAAGAAATTTTATATTTAGTGGATCGATTAAAAAAAAAGTAAGCCGTATATAGAAAAAATGTTTATTAATTATTAAAATACACTTTTTGGGGATTTATTTCTTAAAAATAATATCGTCTAAATGTAGACCCTCGCGTTCTCGGCACTCATTTAATCGAACAGTAAAATTACTTATGACGTCTCAGCAGGTGGACTCAGGGATGGCTGCCATTTCGTGACGGATATTTTCTTTCAAATGCGCCAGTGAAGTCGGTTTATTGGCGTAAACTTTAGATTTAAGATAACCCCATAGGAAAAAGTCCATAGGGGTTAAATCTGGACTGCGTGGAGGCCAATTTATGTCACCTCTTCGGAAGATCAATTTGCCTGAGAAAATTTCACGAACACGTGGCAGAGACATATATTGGACGTTTGTGAAGTTGCTCCGTCCTGTTGGAACCATGTTCTTTGGTTATAGCCAGGAAACTTTTGCAGTTCAGGTACCAAGAAGTTGTCTGACATCTCCACATAACGCTCTGAATTCACTGTAACTGCACGCCCCCTTTCGTCTTCAAAAAAGTAAGGGCCGATAATTCCTCGCGCCGACATCGCAGCCCATACGGTCACTTTAGGCGAATGTAGGGGTTTCTGATGTTTGCGTTTCGGATTCGTTGCACTCCAGTAGCGGCAGTTCTGCTTATTTACGTGGCCATTAAGATGAAAATGAGCTTCATCCGAAAACAAAATGTTGGTAAACGTTGAAAATCGCTCAATCACCTGATTTACGAAATTAAGCCTCTGACTGGCATCTTGGGGCTTTAATTCTTGCACCAATTGAATTTTGTAGGGGTGCATCTTTAGGTCTTTGTGCATAATGCGATGTAATGATGATCTATGCACATTTAAAGCACTTGCGCGCTTCCGAATTGAAAGGTTCGGGTCGTCACGAACAGACTGATTAACATTCTCCACGTTTTCTACCGTTCTTGATGACCTAGGTCGCCCGGATTTTGATTTATTCAGCGTTGTACCAGTCTCTTCAAACTTTTTAACCCAATGTCGAATGAGAGGAATGCTTGGCGCATCATTTAAGTGGCGAAAACCTCGAATACTGCAGAATTTTCTACGCGCTACAGTCGCCGAATCACCGTTTTTGTAAAACTCTCGCACGCATAACGCGCGGTCTGCTCCCGAGAAACGCTCCATAGCGACTGAATTCCCAAGAGCCAGGCTACCGATTGACATAACCCCCGCGCCCCTCGGATACGTTGCTTTCCCGCAGTAAGCTAAATAAATATAAAATTTCTTTTGAGACACCTTGTATTAAGACCACGCTTAACGCTACCCCGAATAACGCTATCCTGAATAACACTGTTATAACGAGGATATACAACGCGGTAATTAAAATGCGAAGTGTGAATCATCCCATATTTCAGGGTTTCGTACGTAAATAATACCAAATTGTGGGGACATATTAAAAATCAAATTATAATATCATTTGAAAAAATTATCCACGTCTTCCATCTAGCGACTTCTCCAGTATGTCAAATAAATATTGTAAGAACGATTAAATATTGTAAGGACGTTGTTGCAAAAAATTCGATAACTTTCGAAATAATTATTAGATCAAAAATTCCTTTTGTACTATTCCGATTCACATTCACAAAATCTGAGTAATGCATATTTACTCAGATTTTTTCAGATTTTTCGATTAACCCCTGGGTAATAAGATGCGGGACAATCTTTTTTTAAGTAAATTTTTGGCGAAAATCGTGTTAAAATATAAAAAATAAATAAAAAACTGTTTTTCATTCCTTAAGTAACGTCTTAATAGTTTTCTCTAGATTAAAAAAAATACTAATATAATTTTTTTAACGATACAAAAAAATCTATATTTTTTGAAAAACTAATGATTTTTAAAAATTCACACGGGTTAAAACACACAGATGTCGGACTATTCGTAACCCACTAATTTCTAACTGCTGTAAACGGTACGTAGAACGTTAAAACAATGTATAAAAACATAACGCACAACGTGACAACGAACAGTCTACAACGAGTTAATTGAAAAAGCTCTGAATGCGGCTTAATTCTCTTGAATTACAGAATGTGGGACAATTTTTTTGCCATTATTTTAGCAAAAACGTATTAAAGTAAATATTAAAAACTATTTTTCGTTCCTTAATTTATATCTTAAGGCTGCGTATAACCCCTAGAGGTTACCAATTTCTTATACAAAACTAACAATCTGAAATAAAATTAGTATCAATCTAGACATCAAATTTTGCACTGAATTTTTATCTATTTAATAAGATATTTTTAATTGCACAAACATTTATTGTAAAAATATTATCGCTCAATAACTTAATAATAGACATCAGCAACATTGTTCTATAATTTTTTAAATCTATTTATGGGTTTCAAATAACTTTTATATTAATATAGTTTTGGGTAGAAATGTTCAAATAATACGTCAACATTTTTTTCGACTTGATTACTTAGAGTTTAGAACCCTCGTCGAAAAATATTATACTTGATGATAATGGAATGCCACTTGGTACACGTATTCTTCACAAAAATGAAATCGTTTTTACCCATAACACCTATTTTGAGAACCTAGGCAGATTCAAGATGGCGGCAAATATAGACTACCAAGTACAATAACTTTAAGTAATTTTCACAATTGAACAAAATAGCTATAACCTATTGGTAGAATGAAGCTTTAGCTACAATTTGCCGCATCGTACGTAAATATGAGTCCTTTGGTTTACAACATGGCGTCTATAATGCAATTTGCTTATTTACAATTACATAACAGTTATTTCTGCAATTTAAAATATACTATTAGATAGATAAAAATTCGCTGCAAATTTTGATGTATAGATTGTTATTAATTTTATTTCCGATTATTAGTTTTGTATAAGAAACTATTGAGAACTACAGGGTTGTGCGCCGCCTTAAGAGCTTTCTCTTGATCCTACACTATACTTTTTTTTTTTTTAATTATTGTTTTTTTTTTAACGATAAAAAAATACGATTTTTTTCATAAAAACTAATATTATCAAAACTATTTTGGTTTCCATCAATATATCATACATTGTTCCGATTTTTTTTTTTAGATCTTTAGACTAACCCCTCTGGGAGATTTTTGGGGAAAATCGTGTGAATATGTTTTTTCAATAATAATATTTTGTTCCTTTATCTACGTATTAAAAGGTTTTATTTGATACCCTACTCAAAATTTTAAAAAATATTTTAACTTTTAGTTAAATACAAATTTGTTAAATTTTTTGGACGATGTGTTTTTGTCTCAGTATTTTTTCTATATGCGGGTTAAAGAGCTGTATATACATTCCCAATTCTCTAGGTGTAGCCGGTTTGCCATAGTTTGTATCGTACAAACATATGAGTTTTTTTGGGCATTCCTACAAAACCCTAAAAATAACAGAGTTCCATTCTTTGGCAAATTTGTTGTACAGAAATGTCCATAAAGGTTATCGTTCCAAATGCGGATGTAGCGCTACTGTCCTAATTACAAAAGTAAATTCTAAATATATTAACACAGCTGACGTATGAAGCTCTAATTGAAGATAGTGTGCGAATCAAGTATATTTATTACTAGTGTTGGGACCTAAAAAACACAAATTTTTCGGCAAAACTCAATTTATTTCTCAACATAGTCTCCTTTTGGTATTATACACTTCGTCCAACGATTCTCCAATTTTTCGATGCCCTCCGAATAATACAATTTCTCGAAACCCTCAAAATAGGCCTCTGTTTCAGCGATGACCTTCTTATTCGAACCAAATCTCTTACCACCGAGCCATTTCTTCAAGTTTGGAAATAAATAATAGTCACAGGGGGGCAAATCTGGCGAATATCCTCGATTAAGAAACAATTCGTACCGCAATTCATGGAGTTTTGCCATTGCGAATGCGCTGTTGTGGATCGGTGCGTCCTGGTGGAATAGCATTATATTCTTCGTCAAATGCGGGCGTTTACGCTTCAAATCGGCGTCGAATCGGACCAACAGCTCTACATAATACACGCCCGTGATCGTTTTGTCCTTTTCCAGGTAGTCGATGTGAATGATACACATCCCAAATAAAAAATTGATGTGAAGTGTGAATTTTCACACATTTCAGGGTTACGCAGGTATTTAGTAAGTGAATGATGATTATATATATATATATAGCGAGTGGTTTACGGCTGGCGCCGTTTCTCGCTTCCTTTTCGCCAGGCGACTCTGTCCATCCAGTCGCCTTCTTGGAGACCTCTTGCCTCTATCGCCTCCCGCACATCCTGAGCCCAGGTCCTTGCTGGTCGCCCTGGTCTTCGTCTGCGCGCAGAAATCCACTCCCAAATCTTCTTGGGCCATAAAAGTCGTTTGTTTTCTATCGATTCTATGATGGAGTTTTCAACGTTCATAGTTGCTCTTATGGTATCATTACGAACGTGCTCGAGTTTGGAGATACCGCAACTCCTTCTTCAAAAGTCCATTTCCACGGCGCTCAGTCGGGCTTTATTTCTTTGATGATTATTTGAGATGCCAAAACAAATTTTATGTTAAAATATATTTTTTGTTAATTTTAATTCGAATACCTAATATCATTATTTAGGTTTCTAAATATGTGCAGTATTTATATATATATATATAGCAAGGTTCATTAAGATTTTGGAAAATTGCGCCTATGGCTTCCATTGGTTGTTATAAGCTCCGCCTATCTGATTTCGTGTACATTGAAACAGAATTAAATTATAATTTCAACAATTTCCACTGGTTATTAAATTTACGCTTTTAAAAATTAAATGGAACATTTGCCAAAATATAACTAGAATTTGGAAAAAATAATTTAAACAAATTAAAAATGCAAAAAAAAAACAAAAAATAATATTGTCTCCTCTCGTAGGGATCGAACTGATTTAGTTGGGTAAGAAGCCAGCGCCATAACCACTATACCAAGATACACCTTCTAGTTTAGTGTGTTACATAAGTATAACTTGTGTACATTATTAGCAAAAAAACACAAAAAATGCGTTTTTTCCAAAACATAATCTGATCAAAAATTCCTGTTGTACTATTCTGGTTCACACCAATGTACATTACTTAAAATTTTTTCAGATTTTTAGTTTAAACCATCTGGGATACAGGGTGTGGCACAATTTTGGCAAAAATCGCTTCAAAATAATTTATTTTGCAAAATTAAAAATTTGATCATTAATCCACGTACTAAGCTTTCATTTGATACCCTACTCAGAATTTTAAAAAAATATTTTTTTTTTCGATGAGCACATTTTTGTTTATATTTTTAGGGGAATATGTTTTTTAGATGTTTTAGTATTTTTCCTATGTGCGGGTCAAAGAGTTGTATAAGCATGCCAAATTTCAACTCTCTAGGTTTAGCCGTTTGGCTACAATTTTTACCGAACAGACAGACAGACAGACAGACAGACAGACGACAAAATTACGGTATAAGGGTTTTTTGATCATACCTACAAAACCCGAAAAACTGTGGCCATGACTTTGTTGGCCGACAGATCCACCTTGGCCTTCTTCGGCATCGATTCACCAGGAGCAGTCCACTGTTTCGACTGTTCCTTGGTCTCTGGTGTGTTGTGAGGGATCCATATTTCGTCCATGGTTACGAAACGGCGCAAAAAGTCCTTCTCATCGCGGTTAAACATCGCCAAACATTCCTTCGAAATGGTCAGACGATCAAGTTTGTTGTCCACTGAGATCAAATGGTGCACCCATTTGGCAGAGAGCTTCTTCATTCCCAAATATTCATACAAAATGTTAAGCACCCTTTCGGTTGAGATGCCCACGATATTGTCAAAAATTGACTTGAACTAATTTGACAGTTAATGAATATTACTATAAATATAACTTCATTAAGTGTAACTAAGTAATAGACAAACTATTTCAGTCCAACTGCGTTTAATAATAGTAAATCCGGACTGAAAATAATTACTTGTGATTCATACGAGAGTCTATAAATACATACGTAAACCGAGACTATTCTGCTTCCTGCATTCTTTTAGACGTGTAAAGTCTTGTTGCCTCTTAAGAAATTAAACTCTATAGTTGGTCTAAAATATATTTTGTTAAACAATTTAGTAAACATATTCTCACACTTTGTGTTGTAATACGAGGGTCACGCTAGAATTATCGAGAATAAGAAACTCAGGTAGACCGTGGAATACAAAAGTAGCACATTTTATACAGTTATTTATCTGTCATTTGAAATTAAGTTGTAAAAGGGAAAGTGATTCTTCTCCATGACAATACTCGGCCTCATGTTGCTATTCGCAACTCCAAATAACAGTGAGACATCTGGTGGCGGCTTGGTAAATTAAACAGAAGCGTATATCCTATTATATAATACGCCTGTTTGTATGTTCGTATGTTCGACCGGACGCCTGTTTGTATGTTAGACCGGTCGTTTCTTCATTCCCCGATAGAGGCACGCATATGTTAATTATTTATGTCAAAATTGTTTAAAATATATTGTTGATGCAATAATAGTGAATTTTCTACGAACACTTTTTATAATTATTATAAGATGCAATAATAGTGAATATTCTACGAACACTTTTTATAATTTCTGATTTTAGAGTTATTATATATTAATTTATGTATTGGACAGTAGTGTGCTGTGATTTTTGTTTTGAGTGTCGACAATAAATTAGTAAAAATGACAGTTGTGTTTTTCATTAAAAAATCACTTCACAATTATTAATTTAGTTGTGAAATACACGGATCGGTTTTTTTACGAAACAAAACACAGAAAAACGTTATCCTTCCGTGATATTCGACATTTTTGATTAAAATTATTATTAGCAGAAAAATAATTATTTTAAAAAATATTTGGTTTTGATGAAAGTAAGAAAAATGTGACTTTTTTTTCTTTATTATTATTTTTTCAATGCTTTATTATTTTTTTATTTTTACGATTTATTGGACAAGATTTACAATATCCCACTGCAAACTCTATACAGATGGCAGCACATAACGACTACACTAAATAATTCAAGAATTATCAGTGGCTCTAAAACAATGGTTTCTGTTTATTTATCACATTAAAATATCATTTACTTTTTAGTTTAGGTTAGATTCACCTTAAAAGCACTATCTTAGGTTATGGTTGATAACTGTTTATTTTTTTTTTTTTTTTTTTTATAAACCACCTAAAAATTGTTTTAAAAGTTCTGCACAGTCCCACCTGTTGAGAATCTCTGTATATTGAACAAATGACGTGTGTGTGACGCATGCGCAGTGTTCAGTGGGATATTGTAAATCTACCCCCTGATTTGAGATATAGTGTAAGTACGCTTTTTTCCGTGTGCCCTTTTTGCCGTGTGTGTATTTTTTCATGTGTGCTTTTTGCCGTGTGTGTATTTTTTCATGTGTGCTTTTTTCCGTGTGCGTATTTTTATATTATATAAGAAAATGGAAAATTAATGTTAATAAATATATTTTAAATTTAACGTCTCAAATCATTTTTAGTTTTAACATTATAAATATAATGCACTGAGTGAAAATGAATCGTTTTCCCATCTTAAAAAGTTAATGAATTAATAATTCGGATTAATGCTCATTATTTGTCCAGTTTTTAATAATGGGCGAAGAGTTGATTCAATTTGAATTGGATGAAGTTAGGCGTATGGCTAGAGAAAGAAGTCTGAGGTGTCGAGCAAGTTCCACATTAAGGTAATGATTTGTTTGCCAATATAGTTGGCAACGGGTGCACTAGTTTGTATAATATTTAGAATGTGTTATGCTGCAGTTCATGTGAATTAAGACGTATTTTTAAATATAGCGACTTAAATACAGAATTTTTTGCCGAAATATTGTTTGAACAAATAAATATTAAGAAAAAACTTCTGACATATACGCTGCTCGTCCGCCATCAACTGTAGTACGCAGTGCCGCCAACGTTAGTTTGAGTCGCGAATAACCGTGAAACACTTATGGAGCTCGAATGGGAGGTTCTCCCGCACCCATTCCCCAGACCTGACCTCAAGCGCTTACCATTTGTTCCGAACGATGCAACACGCTTTGAAAGATACACATTTCCATAACTATGGAGCAGTCGAAAATTGGGTCGCTGAATAGATTGATTCAAAAGACAGACCATTTTTACGTCGCGGAATTCTGCCAGAAAAGTGAGAAAAAGTCATAGCTTTCGAAAGCAAATACTTTGTTTAATGTATTCACGCATATTGTTAGTGAAATAAATAAAAAAAAAAAAAAACAGCGATTTTCAATGCAACATCCTGTAACGAATCCGTTAGTCCGCCCGGATAATGACAAACTTTCACAAACCATCCGTCGCGAGAATCTTTAAAAGACATTTTATTAGGGGTTTCAAAGAGTACTTTACAGTCAACATTTGTGAGAAATCATATAATAAAATAAAATTAGAAACCTTACGTATACAACACGTAAATTTAAAATATTTTTTTATAGTTTATTGTTCAAGAAGACTTTTGTTCAAAGTTATTATCTAATAACTTTGACAATTCCTTGAACAATCTTTTTACCCTTCTTCCTAAAAATACTTTATAAAAACACCTGTCTCTCTGAATAGGAGGTCAGAAAGTATTCGGTCCTGATAGCGTTAACATCTAAGTTTTTGATTTCTTAGAGGCACTGTGTCAGCATTTTGGTGGTATATCCGATTCTATTTGTTTTAATCTTTTCATTATTTTAATACCTACATATATTTTAATCTTTCAAACTTACTCTTGTAAATAGTATATTATAATAAATCAATTTCATTAATTTTAAACCGTCTTGCTTAACGTGTGCAAAACCTTCACCTTTAACATCTTGAGTGAATAGCTAAGTCCAGACTAATTAAAAGAAAGGGCGCAATACGTCGAGTATGAAGGGTGTAAATCGCGTATATACAAGTCTACTTCTGGCGTACCGCAGGGAAGTAACCTTGGTCCGCTCCTCTTCCTTCTGGCAGTCAATGACATTCCACAAAATATAAATAACAGCAAATGTTTAATGTACGCCGACGATATCAAATTATTTAGGCAAATAGACAACATCTCGGATAGCTTAAAGTTACAGGATAATCTAAATGCCTTATATCAGTGGAGTGTGAATTCAGGTCTAAACTTTAATCCTGTAAAAAGTAAAATCATGTCCTACACGAACAGTCGTATAGCGATACGTATAATTATAGCATGAATAATATCGGTATAACTAGAACTACAGTAGTAAAAGATCTCGGTGTGCTTTTCGACAGCAAACTTACTTTCACGAACCACATTACAAATCTAGTAAACTATTGTTATAAACTAACAAGTTTTATCCTTAGAACATCAAAGGATTTCAAACTGATTCAAACTTATTTAACATTACTTAATGCGCTAGTTAAAAGCAAGCTTGAATACGCCTCGGTAATTTGGTCACCATTTCACAAGAATCTTATTGAAATATTACAACAAATTCAAACAAAATTTTTACGTATCGTTCAATTCAGAATTAAAGGTACCTACCCGAAATTCGAATCATCTAATTCACTCAGAAATAAATATTCTGTTGAATCCTTAAGAATTAGGCGCGACTTTCAAACTTTGTTTACATTGCATAAAATATGGAATGGTACCATGACTTGTCCCGATATCTTATCGCAAATAAATATAAGGAAACCAGTTTGTGGAATAAGGCAGAAAGTATTGTTTTCAGAAAAACATGCACGCACAGAACCTTATAAAATGGGCCCCTTAAAAAGAATGACAACACTTTTTAATACAGCTCTACATAAACACAAAGTTGAAATTGGTATGAGTTTCACTTCATTTAAAAAAACGGTTCATAAGTTATTATGCAGCTTGGATAATTAGAAGGTTTTAATCTGATTTATTATTCTAACTGTATGTAATGTAAATTTCTGCAATGTGCGTATATTGTAATATTTATAATTTTATTTTTCATTTCTTCTGTTTTTGTAACTTTTGTTTATCTACTTTTCTCAAACATGTAATGTACATATTTGGTTATATTTTGTACTTGTTTTATGTATGGTCACAAATGGGACTTCGGTCTGTAGTGTCCTTAAAATCAATAAATTCTAAATTCTAATTACAAGATGCCTAATCAGTCGGTTGGTAAGTACGAATACATATTATTTAATTTACATATCGTAATACCCGAACTACCCGAACTCCTTTAGTCAGGAATCTCATTTCAGTATGAGATCAGACTTGATATTATATCACAGGCTCGCTACCTAGTGGCCAATAAATGGTACGTTGTAAAGTAACGTATCAGGGCTCGCTATACTCCTGATATGGACCAGCAATTTGTTATTTAGCAATTTGTTATAACTAAATACCTACAAAACCCGGAAATGTGTAAAAATTCATACTTCACATCAATTGTTTTATTTTTCCACATCTCGATAGATGTCATGCCTTCACCAATCTATCTCCTGTTTATCGTCTTTACAAAAAGAATTTTCTCTTAAGACGCAGTCTAAGATTTTTTTATTTCTTTTCAATGCATGTTGCAACGAGTTCCTCTAGATTTCTCCTACTAATTTATAGGAATCGTGTGTACCGTACATTGAGAATAAGTAGAACAGGCACATGTCTAGAATAATCCAAAATATTTTTAACTCACGTATCCGTTATCACATATTGAAAACCTATAAATTATTTTAAAATATATCAGATTAAAAAGTAATAAACAAAATATTTTATCAGGGGCATTGTTATGTATTGTAATTTATGTTTCAACAGCTATTTGTATTTGGTTTTACAGTAATAAATATGAAATACTTTTCATCGATCGTATTAACCCCGAGGACTAAAAAGCTTTAAAGAATTTTTATTAAATTTTTTTCATTATGAAATTAATGTAATTTTAATTCGGTTATTTGTAATGGAATTCTGAAAAATGTATCAATGTTTTAAAATGTTATGAAAATTTTATTCAGTGATTACAGTCAAGATCGGTTTTATTATTACACAAGCCTAAGAGGCATTGGGGCGCCAGAGGATAGGGGCTCCGGAAGATCACAGAGGTGTGTAAATTAAGTAACCGGACTGATTTAATTTGTTATTATTTTTTATTCGAACAGAATTATAATTCAATATTGTCTCCCTCAAAATAACTTCCTTGGGAAGCCACACAGCGCTGGAGACGATTCTTCTAATCCTCATAGCAGTGCTGGAACTCGGATATTGGAATAGCTTTCAGCTGGTCTGTTACGGACGTTTGCATGTTTTCGAGTGTCCCTTGAGGTGATTTTTCAATCTTGGGAAGAGGAAAAAGTCACTAGGACTCAAATCAGGCGAATAAGGAGGCTGAGGAGCCACAAGAATGTTTTTACTAGCCAAAAACTTGTCTATTGAAATTGCTGTGTGACAAGGCACATTGTCATCCCCAATTAATTGGTCAAAATCTGATGAACGGTACTGTGTCAAATTCAACTCTTCCCCGATCATTCTGACTGTCAATTGACGGTCTGAACTCACAAGATCCCGGATTCTATCAACATTTTCATCGGTTCTTGAAGATGAAGGCCTTCCGCTGCGTGATTCATCTTTAATCAAATCTCTTTCTTCTGAAAATAAACAATACTATAATCATGTGAAAGGCCAGGATTGAACTGAACAGGATTATTTCTCTCAGAGCCTAAGTAGTTCAAAAAATACAACGGTTGCCTCCTATATGTCGGTATTTCGAGATTGCACTAAACTAGTACATCCATCTGGCACCTGCGCTTCTATCGTAAAGTTTGACATTTTTGACGGTATATGTACGCAGAATGTTTTGACGTACGAGCGCTATTTGTGTTGTTTACAGTAACTTGAAAAAAAATCATCTCGGCTAAAAATGGAATTAAATCGTGAACATTTTCGAGCGATTATTTTTTACAACTTTCGATGTGGATTAACCCAACAACAGTGCATCGATGAACTTAATTCGACTTTTGGTGAAGAAGCACTATCAAGGACTACTATTTATCGATGGTTTGTCGACTTCAATCCTGGTCGTAGTTCGCTTAAGGACGAATTTCGTAAAGGTCGCCCAAAATCGCTTGTTGTTCCGAAAAACATTGATGCTGTGCGTGAACTAATCTGCAAGATCGTCATGTGAATTATTGTGAGATAAAGGTATTCTTGGGCGCTAGTGGGACCAGCATACATTCACTATTGCATGAACATTTGGCCGTCTAAAAGATTTGTTCGCTTTGGATCCCACATAATTTGACAATCGCAGTGAAAAGACTGTTTCGAAAATTGGTTCAAATCAGAGAGTCGAACCGGAACCGAACCGAAAACCGAAATTAACCGGAATTTTTAACAGAACCGGAATCGTAACCGGAACGTAAAATTGCTAAATTTAAAAACCGAAACCGAAACCGGAACGAAATGAAAATAACGGTTAATTTCGGTTAGAACGAAAAAAAAATAACGGTTTATTTCGGTTCAATTTCTTTTTTTTATTAAATTAATTCATTAATCGCTTTCTTTAATTCTCCCTGATGAAATGTAATGCTTCTTTCGTAAGCGTAAAAGTAACCCCTACTCCTTCATTTGACACTGCCTACCTATATTTATCAGAATATCTGTAATTCTTTTCAGAATTTACTAAAAATTAAGACGCATTTCTTGAAATGTATCTTTTAAAAAAAAGAAAAAGAACTAGGAATGATTGTAAATGAGAAAGAAGGAAATTCATAAACGATTTTCAATGATTTGATTAATTTGTCTTTGTCACACCAAATTAATAACTTCAATCTTTCTAGAGAACCAAAGAACACTGATGTGTTAAAATACTGGTCGGAGAAAAGTATTATTTTCCCTGAATTAGCAGATCTTGCAAAAATAATAATGGCAGTACTAGCTACACAAGTTAGTGTAGAAAAAAATTTTCGGTACTAAAACTTATATTAACTGACAAAAGAATGAATTTATCAGAATCTAATTTGGAGAATATATTAAGGTGTCGATTAAATATGAATTTTTAATTTTATTTTTATTTTAAATTTCAAATTTATTTTTTTCAACTGAATGAACTGTGATTAATAATTTTAAAATAATATTATTTAAAAAAATGTTTGTGTTATTCTGTTTTCTTCCTTATAATATTACGATTCCACGAACTGTTATTTTTTAAATAAAAGAGAAAAGTTTTTTATTAAAATTTAACTTGTTATTTGAACCGGAACCGAACCGGAACTGAACCGAAATTTTTCGACGAACCGAAACCGAAACCGGAACGAAAAATGTTAACTTGGAACGTAACCGAAAACCGGAACGAAATAAATTTCGGTTCGACTCTCTGGTTCAAATGATTCACGGTAAGTTCATCGAAAATCAATTCATCGAAAATCAATTCATCGAATATCAATTCATCGAAAATCAATTCATCGAAAATCAATTCATCGAAAATCAATTCATCGAATATCAATTCATCGAAAATCAATTCATCGAAAATCAATTCATCGAATATCAATTCATCGAAAATCAATTCATCGAAAATCAATTCATCGAAAATCAATTCATCGAATATCAATTCATCGAAAATCAATTCATCGAAAATCAATTCATCGAATATCAATTCATCGAAAATCAATTCATCGAAAATCAATTCATCGAAAATCAATTCATCGAATATCAATTCATCGAAAATCAATTCATCGAAAATCAATTCATCGAAAATCAATTCATCGAATGATCAATTCATCGAATGACCAATTCATCGAAAAAAAATATTTTGTAAATATTTGAGTGGAATGCCGAGGGGATCGGAAAGCCAAAAAAGCAGTGGTCAATAAAAGTTGACAGACTACACTTATTAAATAACTATCATACTTGGTCTATTATTAATTTTAAAATTTTCCATTCAGAAAATCCGCCAGATAAAAGATACCTGTTGGATTATTTTGAAATCGAACAGGGCTCCTTAGATCAGAAAAACCCGGATAATGGGATCATAAATGTACTTAATACACCCATTCTTAAAGGATTATAAAAATGGTATTTCCCCATCTGTTAAGTCTTAAGGGTTTTGTGTTATGTACATAGTTTTACTATTCATATTTACCATACCACACATGCTTTGTTCAATGTACGGTGATTCTAAACAGGTGGCATTGTGATGTTAGTGTGAGTTTGTTTTGTCAAAAAACTAGATGATGGGTAGCTCGCTTCTCTCGGCTTCTTCTAACAAAACCCTTACTAACCTAACCTAACCTAAAATAGTGCTTTGTCCTTAAACTAGAAGATGGGTAACTCGCTCCGCTCGGTTTTAGACTTTTACTAACTAAACCTAACCTAATTACCTTGTTTTTAGGCGCATAGTACTTTATTTTCCCCCATATTAGCCCAATTAAAATGCGTATCATTGTGTATGAATTTATAAATATTATTTGCGTGCAATTGCCCATAACCTGTCTTATTAAACCTTAAAATCAAAACATTTATTTCTTTTATTATATAAGTTTTCTTATTATATTTCTTTATTTATATTCAAACACTATGTCACTTTATTTACCTTTTTTTAAACCATATAAAAAAAATTACGCAATTATTTCTTAGTCTGTCTACTTTTATTGACCACTGCTCTTTTGACTTTACGATCCCCTCGGCATTCCTCTCAAATATTTACAAAATATTTTTTTTCGATGAATTGATCATTCGATGAATTGATCATTCGATGAATTGATCATTCGATGAATTGATCATTCGATGAATTGATTTTCGATGAATTGATTTTCGATGAATTGATTTTCGATGAATTGATTTTCGATTAATTGATTTTCGATGAATTGATTTTCGATGAATTTATATTCGATGAATTGATTTTCGATGAACTCGTCGGTTACCGGTTCAAATGCATGCAAAACTGTATTGATCTTCATGGAGATTATTTTGAAAAATAATAAACCCACTTTTGTTGATAAATAATTGTTTTTGATCTCAAATCCCGAAATGTAAAAGGCACCCCTCGTATGTTATAAAACTCGTCCAATAATAATAAAACTATAAAAAATATGTTTATTTAAAATTTAAGAAAAAAACAGAGATTCCTAAAATACATAAATCTTTTTTTCAAGACAGTGTGGTGCTTAAAAATCTTTAATCTCAAGTTAAATCTTTAACAGTAGCTAGCCAGAGACATTAGACCCTCGCCGAAAAAAAAACTGCAAAGTATCTAAGATTGATGATCTTAAAAAACATTGTTGACAAATTTTTTTGTTTATATTTTACTAACACAGATTTTTTTGTTAGGGTTAGTATAAAGTAAACAAAATGTAAAAAAGCATTAGGGTTTTTAATTAGGTAAGTAATGAGGTCGTTAAAAATGATATAAAGAGTTGACGAGAGAAAAGATAAAAATTATTATAAAAAATGAAAGATAATAAGGAAGATAATGATGAACCCAACATAATAAAAAAAAAATATATTTACCTAGCAATATTTTTTATGTTTATATCACCTAATGCTCAGTTTTGTAACCTTTTCGGATGAAAATATTTTACACCATTTTGAGGTTTTAACACATTTTTGTTTAATTTGGTTTGGTTTGCCAAATGATCCAGGAAATTGGTGATCAAAACGGTGATTTTGAAGAAAGTTTTGTAGGAGTTTTGGAAATTGGTGGGGTGAATAGGTCTTAAGTAGAGATTGGTCGTTCATGAACGAACCGGCTCACTGAGCCGACTCAGTACACTGACCGAAGTGACACGCTTCACAAAATTGAAATGAGCCGGCTCACGGCTCACTGTATAGTTTCAAGTTTCGAGGATACGATTGGTCGGGCGATTGTCAGCAGTGACCGGAGTGATCCGGATCTGGATCGATGTCATGTTGAACTTCGCGAGAACTCGGCTTGTAATGTATTATCATAAATTGTATTATTTATTGTCATCAATTTGTAGGGCAGTTTATTTGAAACTAATAGGCTTAGTATGTATTTTCTTACAACCATACTATATAAAAATATTAAAAATATTGCCCAAATCCCAGATGTCCGATTTATAAGGGCAATAAACATCGCCAGAAACTTAACACATCTGGTTTAAAATATGTTAGATAAGAACCAGGGCTACGCGACGTTCTACCTACGAGCGAACGACCGACAACTGACCGGGTCTAAGCGACGTTTTACCTACGAGCGAACGACCGACAACTGACCGGGTCTAAGCAAGAGCCGGGTCTAAGGAAGAGCCGGCTCTTAGCGACGTCTACCTACCAGCGAACGACCGACAACTGATCGGGTCTAAGGTCGAGCCGGCTCTAAGCGACGTCTACCTACGAGCGAACGACCGACAACTGACCGGGTCTAAGCAAGAGCCGGCGCTAAGCGACGTTCTACCTACGAACGAACGACTGACCGACCTGTGTCTCGGGATCATGTTTACAGTTCATATATTGCAAGAACCGGCTCTAAGCGACGTTCTACCTACGAACTAACGACCGACCTGTGTCTCGAAAACATGTTTACTTAACATACTGAACAAACTGAACGACCTCCACTGATCCGGTTCCGCAAACTGAGCCTAAATTCCCCTCTCTAGTCTTAAGGTGCCGTTTTCGAGGTCATATTTTGTTACTAATATTTTTTGTTGGACCTTCGAAAAACCCTCGAGTAATGTTTTTTCTTTTGCAAATATCTCCATTACATTGCAAAATAAAAAAAGTATATTTATATTGAATTAAAGAGAAATATATTCTCTATAATTTAGTATGATTGTTAGTTAAGTTTTTTTGTGGAATGAACCGATAGTTGAACATTCGTGGTTGTAATATGAACTAGGATTAGATAGTATGCAACCCGCAGTGCACACCAATATATTTTTATATTTTAAATTGCTATGAATCGCGCGATCATTAATTTTATACCAAAATTGAAAAATAAAAAGTAATTTTGGTAGAAAATTAAAGATTGCCTTGAACCGAAAATTATGATTAATTTATTTACAACTCTCCAAATTAATTTCCTAAAATTAAAATTAATTACAATTGTTAAAAGTTAATACTTCAGTAAGCATTAAGTTTTATTATTTTATTTGCAAGCATATGAAATAAATAAACAAGTATATATTTATTTTTTACTTTTATATTTACTTTTATTGTACATATTAAATTTAGTCTGGGACTTTTTTTTTATTACACTATTTATATTTCTTTTGCATTTACCATTTAAAATATTATTAATTACACTACACCATTTCAAAATAAAAAATGTGATGCTAATATTTAAAATTTCTTATAAAATTTATCACTGTCACAATCGCAATTTACTGTCACCTATCGTTACAATGTCAAAAACAATTGCCGCAAATTGCCGATAATGAAGTGTTCTCAAAATGTTGGTAAAAAAAAACGATTTTAGCGCTGTCGGTGAATGGAATATACAATAACTTAAAACCGTTTCAAGACCGTGTATATGAGTTTCATACCCCTGAGTACTCTGTTGGGAAAAAACAAAATGACTTTCGAACAACCAATACAAGGGTTAATATTTATATTTTATAATTTTTTTGCTGTGTATTTCAGTAAATATTTTCTACAAACTGTTCTAAAGAGTATCCTGTTAATCGATCAGAAGCAAGTTTCTCCTGTCAGGATACTAAAGCCCCTGAGGTGTTTTTGTAGTAATTGCTCTTTTCCTTTAAGTTGAAAATTGCTACAAATAAACAAAAAATAGGATTTAATCTGTTAAATACATTCGAGTAAATTGATCGCCTGAGAATTAGATAATAGACTTTCTTTGTTATATTTAAACACCAAAATTGAACACTTTTTTCTTAGACAATGTCAGTTGGGTTGATGGACTCACATCAGTCACTGACATTAATAAGTAGGATCAATACGGCAACAGGAAATGATATTCTTTTTCTCATGACCGGGTGTAAAACCGACTTTATGTACCTAGTTTTTGACATACAAACAAATCAATTCTGTAAAAATTTACTGTGTACAGTCTGTTCCAAACGGTTAGGCGGAACTAAATAGGAATTTCATTCTTTTAGGTTGTCACGAGAAGAGACCTTGCTTGGGTTATTTCATTTTTCATGTTGGAATGTCAAAATTTAAAATTCCAACAATGAAACCATGGAAACGAATGCCGTATGTCAAAATTAAATTATTTTTTTACGTATATAATGACAAAAAAATAAATAAATGGGAAATTTGTATTAAGAATGACACGAAACAAACAAAATATACAGAAAATGATATTAACCTTAACCAAAAAATGTTTATTGTAAGTATGATTTACACAGCTTAAACAAAATGGCTGAAAAGCACGATTTAAAAGATGAAAGTAACTAAATTGCAAAATCTAGTTCCGCCTAACCGTTTGGAACAGACTTTATTATCTGTCTCAATTTGTAATACGAAACTAAGAGGAAAATTTCATTTTTTATGTTGTCTATTTAAAATATCATCTTAGGGTGGTACTGCTGAAATGGCATCTTTCAAAACATTTGACAATTCATATTTGACATTAAATTATATGTCAATTTATTTTTTTAATTGAAAAGTATTTTTATACAACCAAAATAAGAACATAACATCAGAAAATATGCATAAGAGACAACAATTAGATAAATATACAAAAAAACACATATATAACGCTTATGGAAAACTTTTAGAAAAAATGGAACAAAATTAAAAAGAAGCGAAATTATAGACCTTGTGGCAGATATTTTTTCAGTAAATCTTAGTGTCCTTTTTGTTGTGAAATATAAAATAATTTACCTATTTCAATTTCTTTAGATTTCTGACGGAGAAGTAAGAAAAATTTTAAATGAAGGTGTAGAAAATTTAAGACCGACGTACATGGGAAGAGGTAATAATAAGAAAACAGATATAATCACAGACTACATGATTCGGAAAGATTTGCAGAGAAAAATTTGGGATTTACATTCAAAAAATGAATATTTTTGTTTAAATATGTTATTAAATTTTGCAAAACAAGAATGAGATTTTAAGGGCAGCACAATAAAATGATAAATTATTATTATATAATATGTATTTTTGTTTTTTATATTATATCACGATATTTCATTGATAATCGTAATATTTTTTACTATTATACGAGTAATAATCGAAAGTTTGATGAAATAAATATTAATATATACATTCAAAATATTTGACATGTCAATCACAATTTTGACATGTCAATTTAGTAATAACCTCAATATGATGAAACTTAACCATACTTTTAAAAGCCAGATTTACAAGTTCACATGTTTCTACAAACGTCTATGTACACCACAACAGTCACTAAAGTAACCAGATCTAGTTTCGTATTACAAATTGAGACAGATTATACAGTCTGTTCCAAACGGTTAGGCGGAACTAAATGGGAATTTCGTTCTTTTAGATTGTCACGAGAAGGGATCTTGCTTGGGTTATTTCATTTTTCACGTTGGAATGTCACAATTTAAAATTCCAAGAATGAAACCATGGTAACGAATGACATGTCAAAATTAAATTATTATTTTTTATATATTTTAATGACAAAAAAATTAATAAATGGGAAATTTGTATTAAGAATAACACAAAAAATTAAAATATAAAGAAAATGACAATTTAAAATGATATTAACCTTTACCAAAAAATGTTTACTGTAAGTATGATTTACAAAGCTTAAACAAAACGGCCAAAAGCATGATTTAAACGATGAAAGTAACTAGATTGCAAAATCTAGTTCCGCCTAAGCGTTTGGAACAGACTTTAGTAATGTTACTACAAGATAAAATATTATAAAAAATATAATGACTTTCATTCACGATAGTAACTGACCTTGCTCATAGTGACCAATTTAGTTCCTATGATCATAGTAACTGAGTTACAGAATTGGTCTGATTGTGTCACTTTATTCCCTAGGGAAATTTTTTAAACTTTATTCCCTCAATAAAGTGACAGATTTAAAAAAGAAAAAATCCATAATTATTTATAATTTATTGTAATACTAATGTTACTAGAATTTACAACATTAATATAGAGCAGAAGGTCCTAATATGAGCCTGCATTTAATATGGCCCCCAAAAAATCTACTAATATAGCTAACATCATCTTTCGGCAATATCTTAAAACACACCTACCTTTCGTTCAACAATTTTACAAATTTAGTGCAGTTGTGTTCCTGTTCCGTTAGAAACGAATTACAGTACATGTGTTTGCTTAATTTTGATTCTTTTATTAAGGTAAGTTATTGTTATAAGAATGGGTAAGATTTTTATTCGATCTGCTTGTGATTTATTCTTGAAGCTGTTTTGTGATCGAGGTATATTGTGTTACTAGGAGCTACTGCCTCACTTAATCTCAAAAAAGTCAAACATTTTCATGTGCAATGTTGGGAATATGGGCTTGCCGCGAGGCCTAAATAGGGGCCAGGGCATATTCAACAATTTTGTTATTATTCGTAATACGTCAACTCTTGCACTCAACTAATTGTTTTTAGCAAAAATACGTGCAATTTTACTCAATCGGCGTTTGTAGGTGTTTCATTGTGCAGTCGTCTGTAGGCGGCCACGGGCATTTCGATAATATTTGTACGTATTGTATTTTTACATCGATTTATATATGATGCACCTCGAGGTAGTGTTGGGCATTAGAGGGTTAATCATTAATGAATGCTCTGTACAAAGATATATTTAAACTATTTGTGAAACGTAAATTTTTTAGGATAATACAAGACTTTTTATCATCACTTTACAATGATTTCGTTATGTAAACAATACAAGATCTTCTAAAGTTGCTTAAAAAATTAAAACCCAACCCAATTTCTTGCATTAAATATACAAAACAACGTTATAAACATTTCGGCGAAACTGAAGCTTTATAAACAATGATAGTGATCTGTCGTTAAGTTTTGTTTCCATAGATGGCATGCGTATTCACTTTTGTAATTTTAACAAAAGCCATTTTACATTTGTTCACTGACAACGAAAGTTGCGAAACGATTATTTTATGACTGCTGTTTTGCTCGATTACACTGAACCGGGTCATATAACTCCATGACTCTCTAAAACTTTGTACGTTTATATGATTAATGTTTTTACGTCAAAACTATGTAAACCTAGCTCTCTGTTTACTCTTGGGTATTGTCAATCAATTTTTGAACTCCATATTATCTCGAAATGTTGCCGATAATCGGGTTTTCAATGATGTATGTTTTTAAGACCTGCGCAACGTGCGTCTACTGCGTCTTTTTAGAGTTTCGTAGGTAAAATTAAAGAACCGTTACTCTGTCTATACGGTCAATATTGTGATCAACAAAGCCGCCAAAAGCGGGCCCAAACCCCGAGAAAACAAGAATAACGGGTGTTCTGAGAGATAAAAAACTAACTGTAGATAGAATATAGTATTTTATTTTATTTTTTTGGGTAGTTGATGAAGAAATAAAATATTTTGAAACTGGGTAGCTTATTAGTTAACACTTTCCACATACATACTTTCAAAACCCTAAAAACAGCATAAAGCGTGTTCTACATTATACAATTCTCGCCAAACTTTCATACTTATTTCTTTGACTAGAACTTGTACTAGAAATAAATCAGTGAAATTGTACAGTGTAGAACACTTTATGTAGTCAAGGTCAACTTTATTCAAAACTAGATTTGAACAAACTTTTGTTGTAAACATCTTCAACTTGGAACTCGGTGCATGCGCAGCAGACACTTTTAAAAATAGTACCAACATTAAAATTACGCTTGTAAATATTTTGTATTACCACGTGTTTAATAGTGTTTTGTTGATCATTGGTTTGAATAGGCGAATATATAAATTGTGTTTTGTATGTAAATCAGTAATTTTACAAATCTAATAGCTAGGTTATAAACACTTGACAAGATATGAATTATATTTTTATGTTGGTACTTTAAATGAACTGAAACACGTGTAAGAATTTCATTCTCTACCAAAAAATTGAAAAATAAATTGTATTAAAACTTCGACAACTTCTAGTTCAATGAAAAAAGTTTAGAAAATTGAGGAATAAAGTATAATGTAGAACACGCTTAAGGCAGGTCTTTCTCTGGAATAATAATTGTTCTATCATCCCCTCAGAACCATTCCCAAGTGCAAATAGTCATTGTTACTGTATACCAAAATTTTTAACTAACTGAACCTTTCCTCTCAGAACCCACAATTCCATATTGTCCTCATTCATCCACAAATCCTACAATCATCAAAATTTTCTTGTGTACCAAAAATTCCAACTAATTGAAATTTTCCACTAAGAATTCTCAATGCTATGTCCTTTTTCATCCACAAATCCTATTCAAAATAATCAAAATTTTCTATCTTCATCAGAGATTTGCTCTATACTGTCCTATTCCTGCTTGTATACTTTTTATTCATCGTAAAACTAAAACATAGACATACTGTTTGACCTAATAACCCTAGATAATGTTTATGTTGAGTTTTCAGAAATGTGTTTTGTTTTGACTCATGATTACATGATCAAAACAACTCTAGTAGCCGCAAAACACAAACCAGATGTAACTTCAAGAGGACGGTTTTGTAACTGCATGTTTCTAATTTAACTACAACGCTTGTCATAAACAACTTCAAATGAAAAATTAACAATTTAATTTCTTAGAACAAGTTAGACATTTGTCTACCACAAAAGGATATATTGAAATTAAATTGTTATTAATAGGAGATTGCATTGAGAGCCGCTGTTCACGAGTTGATGACTCTAGGTGCGTATGATGTGACAGATGTCTCTTATGTCAGTGTTTCTGAACCATTTCTGGCATGGGACCCCCCAAAATTAATTAAATATTGTCTGCGGCCCCCCTATATATATATATATATATACTACAATCAGTTTTCTTTTTTCTTCACTACAATGCTTCCCATGGCCGATAATTTCTGTTTAAACAAATAAAATTTCTCAATTACTAAGGATATTTCATTGAATTAACACTAAGAGTAATCTTACCTTTGATAAATGTCAATAAAGGCCAATAAACCAAAAGCTAATACGAATAAAACGACAGCAAACAACAGATATGTTATTTTAACAAAACAGATCTGAATACAGATCCACAGTAACTTGAACAAGGCTACCAATGTTATAACTCACAATGCTACCAATCAATGTTATAATTTCCCTATTCAACATTTGTACCACATTTATGTAAAAAATTATTAATTTATTTTTAAGCTTAAACAAGATTTTTATTAGAAATAATTATTTTGCTAAACACTACTATTATTTTGTCCACAACTGTATATATATATATATATATAGACCGCATATTCTGTATTCAGATCTGTTTTGTTAAAATAACATATCTGTTGTTTGCTGTCGTTTTATTCGTATTAGCTTTTTGTTTATTGGCCTTTATTGACATTTATCAAAGGTAAGATTACTCTTAGTGTTAATTCAATGAAATATCCTTAGTAATTGAGAAATTTTATTTGTTTAAACAGAAATTATCGGCCATGGGAAGCATTGTAGTGAAGAAAAAAGAAAACTGATTGTAAAATTAAAACAAGAGGGAAAAACATATGAATTTATTCAAAATGCATTAGATTGTTCTCCTATGATGATTAGAATGCATTAAAATGGAAAAATGTTGAGGAAACAAGGGGCCGAAAAAAAAAAAAACTGAGCATACAGACCGATTAATAAAACGTGCTGCTGTTGCTGATCCTTTTGTGACTTCCCGCCAAATTAAAGATGATTTAAATTTAAGAGTTTCTTCTAGAACAGTGCGTAGGCGGTTATTAGAAAGCAAATTATTCGCCAGAAGTCCAAGAAAAGTTCCCCTTTTGAAAAAAAGGCACGCTGTAGCAAGAATGCGATTTGCAAAAGCACATGAAGATTGGCCTGCTTCAAAATGGCGGAACATTTTGTGGTCTGATGAAAGCAAAATTGTTTTATTTGGGTCAAGTGGACGCAGAGTATACGTAAAAAGGCCACCTAACTCCTCCTACAAACCGCAATACACTATAAAAACTGTTAAACATGGTGGATCAAAAATAAATATTTGGGCTTGTTTTTCCTATTATGGCGTAGGGCCCATCTATAAGATTGATGGAATTATGGACCAACATATTTATCTGGAAATTTTACAAAACACCATGTTGCCTTATGCAGAAGAGGATATATATGCCGCTAAAATGGGACTTCATGCAAGACAACGACCCAAAACATACCAGTCGTAGGGTAAAAAATTGGTTTGTGGAGGAGGGGATTGAAGTTATGGATTGGCCTGCGCAGTCACCAGATGTCAATCCCATCGAAAACCTTTGGACCGATGTCAAAGAGGCAGTTTATAAAGAAAAACCAAGATATCAGCACGAATTATGGAACGTTGTGCAGGATGCTTGGAAAAACATTTCTTTAAAACGTTGTCAAGATCTGATCAACTCCATGCCGAATCGGTGCAAAGCTGTGATTCAAAATAGGGGACATGCAATTAAATATTAATATTTTTAATATTATTTTACTAATTTAGCGTCACTAATTATCTATAAAATTAATTATTTGTAATAAAACATAAAAATAATAAATACTACTATTATTATGTCCAACCTTTTTTTTGTAATTTTATAATTATTGTAAATACTAGCAAAAATAAAAAAAATTGTAGTAGTTGGTATATCATCTTACATCTATTTATTTCATTATTCAATATTATATTTGCATTAACAGTAACTGTTTAACAAAAAAATACGTTGATTCGTTAATTTTGAGCACACTACTATTATTTTGTCCACAACTATATATATATATATATATATATATATATATATATATGAATATTGAATTATTCAATATTCATTTAGTCAATAATCGGGATTTATCCGATAGCGTATGCATGTACATACATATGTGTTTCTATAATTTCCATAGAATCACATTCTACATAACAATGACTTACATTATAAAATTAAGAAACATTTCTACAAATACCTTCCAGTCGCTCCAATTTTGGTCTGCATGGAGTCCAAACACCAAAGTCCACACTATAACACACTATTTCAAGTATTTTCTGCACTTTTATCACTTAAAAATAACTAAAAACGTCAGAAAAAAATGAAGACGCCACTTGCAAAAATCACGTATCACTAGATATCAAGATGGCTAATCCTGATAAAGCTCATTAAGGAATATAGTCATTAACAATTAATAAATAAGGAACAGAATTGCTACAAATAATTCTTTATGAGAATAAACACATATATTAATATTTTATCAATAGTATACAGGTGGTTGAAATTGAACTACCGGGCCCAATAATTCTTTATGAGAATTACTACTATTATTTACCACTATTACCACTATTTTTTATTATTGAAGATGAGGTATAACGTTAAATTTGGAAGTTACTTGGTACTACATGATCTAAAATAGTTTATATTTTGTTACTTTGTATCTTTACATAAATAGTTATACATTTTGATTGAGGATTTATTAAAATTTCAGAGCTATAGCGTTGGAGACACGGCCTATATGGTAAAATGGGAGGACAGAGGTGATAATAGGATGACTTTTGGGCTATCAAAGATAATTCTGAGATCTCAAAAAGGGTTGAAAATGCTTCGATTTTATATGACTTCGCGGCCCCCAGGATGTGAAACGCTGTCTTATGTCACTTTAAAGTGTGAACATTTCCAAGTAAAATTCAGCCATGAGACGCCATCCTTTGTTTACACAAGTGTTTTTCTTAACCAAATTAAAATGGAAAGGGATAAATTGTTTTCCCGTTACTTTAACACTACTTTGATTTCAAAAAAAGTTATGCTGAATTTCTTCGATTGCTTGTGAAAGCTTATGGTAAATGTGATCCATCGAAAGCATAATGTTTTCGATGGAACCATTGAGATATTGGTTTCGACGATTGTAAAGGGATGATTGTGACGCTCACGACAAGCAACGGTCAGGTCAATTCAAAAAAGTTCCAAGATGAACAAATGCAAACTCAATTGGAAGATACTCCTGCTCAAACACTCAATTGGCTCAACAGCTTGGTCGATAAATCAACCTTTTTACGACGTTTATAATCCATGGGAAAGATCTAGAAAGAAGGGAGATGGCTGCCACATGAATTGAAAAAAAATGCAATTGCAAGATATCATGGGTTGATCCTGGTCAACCATCAACGTCGACATTACGCGAAAGTTCCACGGTCACAAAGTAATTATCTCTATTTGGTGTGATGTGGGTGTGGTGTGAGGGTGTCCTGTATTACGAACTGTTAAAACCAAAGAAAACAATCACCGAACGTTATCGACAACAATTGAAGCGTTTGAAAGATAATTTGATGCAAAAACGACCATCAGTTGCATCAAATCGCCGTAAAGTGATTCTTCTCCATGGCATTGCTCGGCCTCATGTTGCTATAGCCGTGAAACAAACATTGATGGAGCTCAAATGGGAAGCTCTCTTGCACTCAGCGTATTCTCCGGACCTGGCCACAAGCAATTATTTGTTCTGATCGGTACAACATGCTTTGGAAGATACACCAAAACTACGGAATTCGAAAATTGGGTTGCTGAATGGACTGGCTCAAAAAACAGACCATTCTTACGTTGTGGAATACAACTTTTGCCAGAAAAGTGGGAAAAAGTCATAGCTTCCAAGGGAACATACTTTGATTAATTTAGTCATGCATTTTATTATTGAAATAAATACTCAAAAAACAGAAGAAAACAACGATTTTTAGTGCAACCTCCTAAGAAATAGAGTAGTGGTCTGGTAGTTTAATTTTTGAATGAAGATTTTTCATAAGATCCAGAAATGAACAGCCAGATTCTTTGTACGTCTTAAGCCTGTAATACATGATGTAATTTCTCGTTTTGAATCTCGTACAATAATAGGGGATAGGCATGATTTTATTTTATTTTTTTATTATATTCCTCTTGTTGCATATAAACATAAAAAACAGTTTTGCATTTTTTTTTTTAATTTAAAGGGTTAAAAAAATCATAAATGTATATAGCGCGCGAAAACGACGTGTGACGTTATACCCCTTCTAAGTGACGCAGTACACTAGCCAACCCAGTGTACGGCGTACAGCCTACCCGGTGTACAGCTTGCAGCCTTGTTGTGAACTTATTTGCTTGTATAACTTTTATAGGTTATGTAAAGTTAGAGTGATTTTAATTAAAATAAAGTTTAATTCTATAATAAATAAAAACAATTTATACATGTTTACCGAATTCAATTTTATATTAAAGTATATAAAATATGGAAGATCCAGGCCCCAGTACTTCGAAACATAGTCGAAAATATTGTTTAGTACCGATGTGCACAAATAGTTCACATAGAAATCCAAAAAAACCATTTATATTATTACCTGATGGCGAAAAACAACAGAAAAGGCTAAATTTGTGGCTGAAAGCTATGAGGCGAAATAAAACCGATATTTCTGAAAAAAGTAAACTTTATGTTGTGTGCATAAATGCATCAATGTTGGGTAAATTATCACTCTGAGCCCTAATAAAATCTTTATCTGTCATTTTAATAATAAATGCGTGAAAAATTGTTTAAAAACAAATACAAAACTCTCGAACAATACAATATACACACGTAAATATTATGTTGTAGCTGTATCTGTGACGTCAAACCCCAGTCGTTTGACGTCATACTCAGTCGTATTTACTCGGCAACCTTCGCGCCGTGGTCGGCTTATTTCAAATTTACAATATTTTAATTAAAAAATTTGGCTATAATATTAATTAAAATGTGATTTTTGTTTTGTTAGGTGACATAACTAACATTAACATATCAAAAAAATGTAGTTTTAGTGAAATATACATTTTATGCGTATCCCCTATTATTGCATTGCGATTTAGTTCAAAATTATCGAATGTAAAACTATTGTAGTATACCATCCAATGTTTATCGCTTTGAATCTGTACAAATTGATGCGCACTACGTCTATTTTTGTAAATTGACAGAATTCAAATAATTGTAGTTAACCTAGAGTGGACAGATAGTTTACCAATTTTTGAAGATTGATAATATTAATCTTTGTCCCGGATCAGTAAATCTCCTGGATTCGCAAAGCCGAACCGTTTTCTGTTCTAATTTATTACATTTGAAATTGAAGGGAATTATTATTTTATTTATTTTTTGTTATTATTTTTGTCTATAAAACTACGATTTTTATTTATCAAAAAATATTATTGTAGTCATTATTATCGTTATAAAATAGTTTAAGGAAAATAAAAACATATTATATTAATAATGATTCCGTTGAATTTGTTTTATGCATAACACCCACCTTGAATAAATAAATGAGTAGTATAGAAATAGTTACCAAGAGTAGATTGTGGACAAGAATGTTTAAAAAAAAAAAAACAAAAAAATTCTACAAACTTAATCAAAAAAAAATTTTAAAATAATTTTCTCGTTTTTTTTCCGGATTGGAATGTTTAATGGTTCAATAAGTCACTAGTTAAGTATGTGGGAAAATAAGATGTTGATTAAATCCAAACGTATTTATAAATGTCCTATGAATGTAAACAGCTAAATCCAATTTATTTTAAACAAAATAAGAAAAAATTTTGCTAAAGTTGATACTAAATAACCTCGAAATATGTTTGACAGATGAACAGTTGTTCGCTACGGTCACATGAATATGCGCATCTTATACTGCGCCATTATTGGTTCATTCTGTCCAATATTTTAGGTACAAACAATAAATATTGGTTGGTTTTCAATATCATACAAGATGTACAAAAATCCTGTAGTACACGATACAATATTTTGTGTACTATAAATCGTACGAGATTCAGAACGAGAAATCGTATCGTGTACTACAGGCATTAGAAATGTCAGCGTATAGATCAGTGTTTCTCAAACCTTCGACAGTTGCGGACCACTTTCCGAATTCCACACTAACCGCGGACCACCAACATCAAGAAAAACTCCTTTTTTTGCGGTCATTATTAATATTAATGAAATTTTGTGTACGCGGACCACCAACAACTGACTCGCGGACCACCTGTTGAGAAACACTGGTATAGATAATAACTATTTGGCTATTCCTCTTGAACCTTTTACACAATTTCATGAAGATTAAATTATTGAAATATTACAAATATAACAACCCTTAATGTGGTAATATATATTCTGATCGATGAGTTCAGTTGGTCAATAACCATTGATTTTATTCATACCACGATTGACATGCCTCTGTCGAATATAAGTTTCGCAATTGAATAAACCAATTGCAATTTGAAACTTTTCGAAAGTTTACGAGTCGCATACAAAGGATCTATAATTGATTTAAAATGATAAAAGTATGGAATATTAGTTAAGAACCACTGCCGCACTTACTTTCGTATTGTTATTAAGGTTTAATCTGGATTAAAAGTTGAAGAAGCAACAAACGTACTACAAATCTTGTAACGATCAACATGCATGTTCGTTGATAACGGCAAACACGCAGATTAAATATTATCTTTAGCGAAGTACTAGAATACTAATGAGCTAAGTTGTTGTACTAAAAGCAACATAGTATCTTTTTTGTTTTTACACTGTAATTTACACTGCTGGAACTTTGTGGTAACATCAATATTCTTGTTGGATTCAAATGTTCAAACTCTACAATCTAGTGTAAATGATTCTACTGTTGAAATTATCATTTTAAACTTTGTTGTTTATTTTAATGTAAAAGGATAAAACAACTACATTCTTTTGCTACACTTTGATTAGGTACTAATGCGTCTCGTGTCAGTTTTTGAACTATAAGTGTTAATCAAATTTAAACTGGACTTCTTTCTTGCTTTATTGAACCATAGATCGAGTGAAACAAGATAATAATTCTTTCTCACCATCCGAACCAATAGCATCACTTAAGGTAGCGATGGCGGACACTTTTAGGGTTTTGTAGGTATGACCAAAAAAACCTTATATCGTCATTTTGTCGTCTGTCTTTCTGTCAGTTCGGTAAAAATTGTAGTCAAACGGTTAAACCTAGAAAGTTGAAATTCGACCTGCTTATTAGGGTTGTACATCGAAGGCAAAACATCGATGTTTAACATCGATGTTAACATCGGCGCCTTACTATCGATGTTGAAAAAACATCGAAGGAAAAACATCGATGTATCGGAAACATCGATGTTTTATTAATATTAAAAAAAGCTATTTATTTATATTATATAGGTTTTATTTAATAATATAAAGATAAAATACGAAAAAGTAATATATAATAAACAAAAAGCATTTATTAGATTTTGAAATAGAAATATTCCTTTTTAATAGTAATTAATTTCACATTAACATTATTATACCCAATATAATAATCCTAATTTGTACCTACAGTCTATTCCAAACGATTAGGCGGAACTAACCGCAATTTTCATTTTTGTAATTTGTCATTAGATAATTTTTTATATATTGAAATTGACTTTTCCTGAACAAAATGATCAAAAGCTTCAATCAATCGGTAAAAGTAACTAGAATTGAAAATCTAGTTCCGCCTAAACCAAAGGAACACACCTTACTATTTTTACATTTCTAAAATGAAATATTGGATTTTATTACAATACTAATATAGTAATCTTAATGTTAATTTTATATTATTTAACATAAAAATAACACTGTCATACACAATTATTTTTATACTTTTTTAAGTTGAAATAAAGTCTGTTCCTTTGGTTTAGGCGGAACTAGATTTTCAATTCTAGTTACTTTTACCGATTTATTGAAGCTTTTGATCATTTTGTTCAGGAAAAGCCAACTTCAATATGTAAAAAAATAGCTAAGGACAACTTACAAAAATCCAGGGATTGGAGGAATAACAACTGGGAAAGTGTCAACAAGACTCAAAAAGAAAAAGTGTGTTGGCGTCGTTGGTCGTTCGCATTGTTTGCAAAAATTAGAAGTTTCTTCTTATTTTTTCGTATTCTCATAGGTATTCATACTTGTAGACCTGGTATTATATACTTGCGTAACCCTGCAATGTGTGAAAATTCACACATCACATCAATTTTTATTTTTAGGGAACCCACAATCTGAAATGTGTAAAGCACAATCTCATGACCCGTCCCTGATCCAGTTAATAAAAAGTAATACAAAAAACCCTTTTAGTTCTTGCTGTAGCTTTTAAAAATGAACCAATATGTCTGGTGTTAAGTAGTTGGTAATTTAAGACATGTTCTTTATGTAAACATATGAAACATTGCTTTGACATTGTGATACGTGATTCTAAAACAGTAAAAAAGTTTGAGAACTACTACTTTAAAGTATATAAATAGATGTAATGAACAGAAAACAAAACAAAAAGCAATAAATATAATAAATATATTAAACTCGACATGAAATAATAATACAAATATCACTATGAAATTAGTATTTCGGCAGTTGTCATTGTCAAGAGTAAATGAAAAATTTCTAAAATTAGTTGACTATACACTCTGCGTTGTGGATAAATTTAATAGACAGTTTTAAGATTTAATGACAGCATTCACAGCGATGAAAATTGAGAAAAAAGCTCAGCACGGCGAAATTTACAGTTCCAAACTGGCTGGACATGCTTGGGAAAACCATTTCATTGAACACCATTTCCAATGGAAAGATACTAAACCCTTAATGTAAGAGGAAAACAAGTTCAAAAGAAAATTCTCAAAAGAGTCTGCTTTGATCAAAAACACTGGAGATGCTGTCAGCCAATCTAGCATAGAATTTCCACAACTCTGGCTTTCTATTATCCACAACAACCTTTCTAATCCTCAGGTGACTAATCCGGTAACAAAAAACTCATTACTCACACAATAATGCAGGGCTTTTAACCGGAACTGAACCGAAAACCGAAAAAAAACATTATTTTTGTCGGAACGAGAACCGGAGCTGAACCGAAAAAAAATATCGGTTTATTTCGGTTCAGATAATGTTTATGGGAGTGAAAATAAAATACATTTTATTTAAGATTATTTTTTAAACTGATGAGCAGAAAAAAATCGTAATTTTTTAACTGATAAGTAAAAAAAAATGCGCTTCTATTACTTCAGGGGGGGGGGCACGCCCAGACCCCCCCTAGCAGCGGTCTTGGTATGATTATTACAAAATATGGAATAAAATGTTCTCCTAAATTATAGTAGAAAATAAATTTCTAATACAAATAAAAGCATTTAAAAATTTATCACTTGGAACTGAACGGAAAACAGAAAACCGAAAAAAAAACGTTATTTTTGCCGGAAACCGGAACCGAATATATATATATATTTTTTAGTTGAACCGGAACAAAAACCGAAACGAAAAAAATAACGGTTCGAAGCCCTGCAATAATGTGACAAACAACCTTAATCTGGTCGTTAATCTTCCGCAGGTAGTCCCGTGCCTACCTATAGCTGATCCCAACCAGTCAACACACCTATAACCTGGTCCCACTCTTACAATACCCGGTATAAAAACTCGAAGTAAATTGAAATGTTTATCACATCTCGTGATCGCTGAAGACGGAACAGATTGTTGAGCAGTTTCCGAAACGTCCGAAAATATTTTATATACTCATGAAGTATTATACCTTTTTGATACTTAACAAAATTATAACCGCAACAATAGCAATTCTTTTTCGTTTCACGATTTCTGAAATTTGTTGAAATTTATGCGACCGTATTTTTTAGGTTATGTAAAGTAAGATAGTTAATGTGTGTTTATATGTCTGTCTCATTAAAGCAGTGCACTAACAATAAAGCTGCATTCAGAGCTCTTAAATTAATAGACTGTAGACTATAGTTTGTGTTCTATTGATTGTCACTAATAAGTTTGTCATATGGTAACGCGGGCAACCATTCAGACCTCTAAATATAATACGTTGTAGGTTATCGATTGTGATTAGTTTTCTAAACTTATAGCTAGTGAGTTGTTTTAATAATACAGATATATAAATACATTGGCTATCTCAGTCTATATCGGTGAGAACGTTCATATTGTATGCCTTTACATAACCTAACAAAATGTCATCGCGTCGATTACAACAAATCTCGCTCAAAATTACAAAGACGAACAGTAAATATGATTTAGGTAATTAGGTTAGGTTAAGTTGGTAAAAATCTAGGACAGCAGAATTAGAAAAAAATAATAAATAATAAACATTTTACGAAGTCACCGTAGTTGGTTTAAAGGCACACAGATGTCATACTATTTGCAACTCATTCATTTCCTGCTGTAAACCTACGTCGAACGTTAAAACAACCTATTAAACATATCCACAACGTACAGTCTACAGTCTAATTTAAAGAGCTCTGAATGCGGCTTTAGTTTGGAAACCAGTTTACAGTCGACAAAGCATAATCTATTAAATTTAGAGTGAAACTTGTAGTGACAATCAACAGTGAGCAACTCATAGCGTACAGTATATTAATTTTACAGCTGTGAATGTATCTTTACTATTGTATACTATGAATTAGAAGTCATTGACTGTATACTCGTTTTATATTCCGGTACAATATGTGCGTGCAGTCAGTCGACCACTTCAAAATTTCAATTAGTACTGTCGGATGTTTTCGGTCTCCTACCTACTTTTATGCATGGATGGGTTGTTTTAATATTTTTGTATCGTGTTTCATGATGGCAAAAGCATTTTCATAATGCTTTGTAGATTTTTGAATGACATTAATTCTAGATATGTAAATGTCTTTATTGGATTAGTTCTTGAATATATTACAGATTAGCCAAGCGTTAAATCAAAACTCGGAAGAAATATAAACAGAAATAAGAAACTGAGGAACGTTCTTACAAAAAGAGACATATCGGTTTTCAACAATAATTTTGTTTTTAACAGATTTGTCCTCTTTAATATGGTTTCTATCCCTGGGTTAGAAAGTAATTAAGATAATTTTCAGTGGCAAAATATAACGTCCTCATCAGGGCCATCTTAGGCTACGCAGGGTCCCTTGGGCACACAGAGTTTAGGGCCATTTTAAAAGTAAAAAAAATGTGAATGAAATCTTCCGTATGTACTTTTATTTGGTGACTTTATGGGTTATTATGGTTAGCTTTATACAAATCAAATATAAATGAAGTTATTACTATTTTGAGAATTGGACTTACGTTAATGATGATGGTTTCTTCCGGGAATTCTGTTGTGCAAAATCTTCTATTATGTCCTCAAAGTCTAATTTTTGAAGCATATCACTTTCTATGCACATGACTGACAAATTAGTAAGTCGTTCTTCTAACATAGTTGTTCGTAATTAATTTTTTATTCTTTTTAGCCGTGAAAATGAGCGCTCTACACCAGAGTTTATCAACCAAAAACGCACCGCGGACCAGTATAATGTATAATTTTCTAACGCGGACCACTAATAATAATTGTTGGTTCATTTTTTGCAAGAAAACAAATATATTTAAAAAAATGTGCTACTAAATAAATTTATTTTATTCGTAGAAAATCACAGAAAGTTTGTGTAAAAAATGTGCACAAAATTTTTTTAAAAAACTGCAAAAAACACATATAAAAACTTTGGCGGACCACTAAATTTTTTCTGCGGACCACCTGTTGTGAAACACTGCTCTACACTACAGTTGGTGACCATAAATCTCATCTTTTCTATTTACATTTAAATTTAGAAATTTTAACGGCAATTCTACTAAAATTGTACTAAAAATTGAGCTCTTCTTTTTTTCGTGTAAACGACGACGTCGGTATTTTGAGGCCCCAATCAAACCGGGGGCCCTAGGCTCGTGCCCCATGTGCCCTTATGGAAAAGACGGAACTGGTCCCCATAGCGTTCCTTTTTTTTATAATTTTACGTTTATAATTTATATTTTGTTCATAATTAAATATGAAATTATGCAAAATTCCTGAAAAATGGGGGTGAAATTGACCGACACGATCATGAGCACTTATAAAAAGTACAGTCTCTGTGAAACATGTCTGAACTTGTTTACAACCCTCTACTAGTGGTGTAAGAAGACAAGTGCTCCAATCAGATTCGGGGTCTATTTCAGAAGTTGTAGTTCCTAGTTTCTACTCCAGAAAAAGAGCATGTCTGTTTACAACAAAAATTTAGTTTTTAACGGATTTGTCCTCTTAAATATGGTTTCTAACCCTAGGTTCTTTCAGAACTAGAAATTCCCGACTAATCTTGTCGTATTTGCCATCTAAACTAGACGGGTTTAATCAAAGACCAAGCGACGTGTGATCAAAGAGTTCGCCCATATTTTTAATTTATAAAACAATATTTTTCCATCAATTTTTATATTGTCCCCTTCAAAATAATCCCTATCGGATTTAATGCACTTATGTCACTGTTTTTGTCAGTCCTCAAAACACTTCTGAAACGCTGATTTAGGTATAGCGTTCAGTTCCTCCAGCGATTTTGCTATTATTTCTTCAATGGTTGTAAAACGTTGCAATACGTCGTAAAACGACATCATCATTATGTCCTGAGCGACTTCTTTGCGGCACATTTTTTGTTCAAAATTTAACAAGTTCGAAACTAATATTGCTGCCACTCACCTCATGTTTAAAACATTAGAGAAAAATTTTCACATGAACCACGGAATATGCAGTCGATTTCGCTTAATTGGGACACATCGGGACTTAGGCATTTTGGCCCAATTAAGCGGCTGCCCCAATTAAGCGAATTTCACATAAAATTAAACAATGCATATTTTTCTTTCAATAATTTTATTTTATAAACTCTTGGACAAAACTATAAATTAGATATAACCAAAAAATATAAACTTTTAAGAAAAAATAATAATAAATTCCAAAATAAAATAATAAATAGGTACATACAATTTAATTCAATGCAAAAAATGCGTCAAGTGTAGTCTGTCTTTTGTTTTTGTAACATTTCACTTCTACAAAATCAGCACAGGTATTCAATGCGGATGTAGGCCTCCCTTCATTTCCTTCCTGCATAAAATAACGCTGTAATATTAAATTCTTTATACATATTTTTTCTTGAGAATATGTGTAACATAATATGCACTGTGATCTTAAATTTACTGTCCCAATTAAGAGGAATGTTGTCCCAATTAAACATGTAAATTTACTGTTGGTTCCCTGGTTTGGTTTCTGTTTTTTTGTATTTGGCCCAAATAAGCGGCTACCCCAATTAAGCGGTGACCCAATTAAGCGGAATCTTCTGTACTTAAAAACTGCAGAAGCCAGATATTATAACATATTTAATAATTAGACAGATTTTACTCATACTATTCAATCCATTAAAATCTAATAAATATGCATGTAAAGATCATATATTATTTATTGATTCTGTTGTACTAGGGAAAGTCAGTAATTAAGTCACAAAAGGCTATTAAAAAAATACTCTACATACAAAAAAATACTACTAGTAAATTAAGAAATATTTAGCCGAAAACAAATTTTATTTTTCAACAAAGTCGCCACCAACATTATTACACTTATCTCATCGCTTTATCAATGCCCCAATGCCTGCTGTATAAAAGCCTTTGAGCTGCAGTCTCAGTCACATGCGTACCTCTCGTTCAACATCGTTATCACCCGTGAAACATTTGCCACCAAGATGCTTTTTTGTAGACCAAACCATGAGAACATCCTATTTCAGTTGCTATGCTGTCTATTGTAACCCGCCTGTTAGCTCGAACCATCTCGTCCACCCGTCGAATTGTTGCATCATTCGCCATCTGAACGGGGCGCTCAGTTCGGTGTTCGTCAACAACTTTTAAGTGCCCTTAAGAGAATTTCTCGAGCCAGTTGTGCACTAATTTGCGCGACAAACACTCCACTGTAAACAGGGTACATTTCCTTATGGATATCCTTTGCAGGAAGTCCTTTTGCCCACAAAAAACGCACAACAGTACGTTGCTCTTCCGCAGTATACTCTTCGAGCACGATTGCCATTTCACTCTGCCTGCGCACGCACTTAAGTGTTGTCAAACTTGATTATGCTGCCACCTAATGATACTTTTGGAAATAGCTCACTGCCATTTTTAGCTTTCCAACATCGACTTGTGACCTAATTACTGACTTTCCCTCGTATTATTTTTTTCTAAATTCGTAACCTTTTGCGTACAATGAATTAATTACAAATACAGTGATTCCCTAGCGTGTATAGGGGAAAAATTTTAAGATCGTAGCGCCACGCGGATTTTTTTGAAACCATTCTAAATCAGATACTACTTGACATTTACTAGTAAATAATAGCGAAAAGTGTATCAAAAAACGACAAAAAATAAACAATTGCATGGGATTTTCTGATTTTGTTTTAAAATTTTATAATCAAGTAAGTATACACACGTATTGTGAGGACATCTTTTTTTGTGACATTACTTGTAAACATTTTAAATACTACATTTTGTGATCTGGTTTTAAGTTATGGCGGCACAGTTTTCCATTGTCGATTATTTTAATTATATTGGGGGAAATAATAATTCCCGTGTTGTTTACGAAGGGGTAGAAATCTACAATGCTGGGCATATAATATTGTGTGGAGTCACTGAAAAAAACAGAGAGTTCATAAAGATTTATGCATTATACCTACAGACTTGTGCATTACAAACCCACACACAATAACAGGAATTTTCAAGATATGCGATAATAAATACAAAATTGAAAATATTTTTTGTAGTCGCTATCATTAAAATGTAATGAGCAAACTTTGATATAAGGGCTCACTTTTTTTCCAATTTTTAAATTGTTTATCTCAACATCGCGTCGATTCCTAACCTCTTGCTTTCCCAATTTTGTTTCGAACCGTACGGTGTCTGATATTGGTGGAAACAAATGAAACGATATTTCCGGGTTTCTTCTTTTCAATGAATTGCACATAGGCACACAACAATATGTATTATACATTTTTCAATGATTATAATAAAACTTTAAAAACAAACTTCATACAAAACCAATAGACAAAACGAAATGTTATCTGTCGCATACAAGTTCATGAAACGCTCACCAGATGGTAGGGTGCTTAGCTGCAAATCCCTATAGTGTAGGATCCTTTTAAGAAAGCAAAGTAATCAATTTTCAAATTTTAAAATATTTATGTAAAATATTTCTTCTTTCATTATTATTTATTTAAGTTCATAACATACGTTAAAAACGGCCCAGTTCCGGCATCCCTTAAAAACAACCCTGAGGACAAATCATTAACTTTCTCTGCATGTGTGGCATCCTCCAGCGGTACTCAACAACCTTGCCTCAAGGGATTTAAAGCAGCGCTTCCTAAATTTCTGTTGTTCAAACCCTATAATCAAAACGCAAAGAAAAGCATGGAAATTAGTGATTATCTACATGTGTGGCATATTAAACCAGTGGTTCTGAACATGTATATTTAAGCAAGTAACGTAGAAGAATATGACAGAAGATGAAATTTTAGCTGGGTCAGATCCGAATTTGGAGTCAGAAATAAACAACGACGAAATGGAAATTGATCAACGGAGTGGCCGAGCGCATTTAATTCGTGCAGTTTGGATTGGTGATAACAGTCTGGATTGTGAGGTTGGTGGTTTGATTCTCCGTTGGTGATATTATTCGGGCGAGAATAATGTTTACATTACTCTCATTTCATAGTAATTCACCCCTTATCCAGGTGTAGGAGCTCGCCCCCTGACATCGGCAATCCGCCTCGTTGCAGAAATAAGCAGAGGTAAAATAATTAAATAAATAAATAAAAAAAATGGAAATGGAAGAAACAACCGAGTTCTAAACACCTACTATAAAGGATTCATTTTCAGCAGTTGAAACAATTCGGCATTTATTCACGTTTAATCAAAATTTAAAAGGGGCTAAAATAGATTTTGCATTACTACATTTGGAAAAATTATTGAAAAACAATTTTTAGAAAACCAAAAATCACAAAAACAAACCAAAATGAAAGATTTTTTTTTGTTAAAATTTAAATATGTACACATACATACATACATACGTATGTAAAATTATGAAAGTGTTAAGTTGTTTCTAATATTAGTTAGATTGTTTTTTTTATGTTTTGTAACACTTGAATATTGTTTTTGTTGCTTAAGCTTCTTGGTCTCATGTATCCGGTCACTTAATAAGTTCGTAGGATGACATATAGATGTCGCCACTACAGATAAATCTATATGATTTTTAGGAAGTACCAACCTTCATACGATACGTGTCAAAATTGTATGACAATATAATGTTTAGTTCACAAGTTAAAGACGTTTTAGTGACGCTACTTTTGTAATTTTCAAGACAATGGAAAAATCTGAATTTCGTGTGTTGATAAAGCATTGCTTTTTAATAGTGCTGGGAACCGAAACCGGTTTTTCGGGTACCCGGTTCCGGTTTTCGGGTAAAACCGGGTTTGTAATTTTCGCGTTACCCGGATACCCGGTTCCGATTACCCGGTTCTGGATATCCGGTTTCGGATAGACGGTTTCGGATACCCGGTTCCGGATACCCGCTTCCGATTACCCGGTTCCGAATGCCCGGTTCCGGATACCCGGTTTCGGATAACCGGTTTCGGATAACCGGTTTCGGATATTCGGTTTCAAATACCCGGCTTCGAATAACAGGTTCCAGATATGCGATTCCGAGTTCCCTGATTCAAACTTGATATTTAGTACAGGAGTACCAGATGTTTAAAATTACTTTAATATTTTACGATAGTACCTACTTAGGAATTTCCAAATTCCAAACATCTTGTGATACCTATTTAGAATTTAGAGTATTCATTCATATTTTGTCTTTAATAATGACAACAAATCCCTGGCCTCGCAAATCCAAGCGCGGGCCCTGGTACAGAGTCTGACTATTGGAGAATTTTGATAAGAATTCGTGTTCGAATGTAGTTCGAAAAAGGTATACAAAGAAGCGAAGCAGATCGCGTATTGTACACTGGAACATTAATAGTGATTTTGTAGTTCAACACATGATAATAGATTATTAAGAATTTTATGCAAAATTTTCATGTCAGTCAAAGTGCGACGATCCTTTAGTACGAGAAAATTAAACTCGGCGCAACATATATTATAATTGATATAGTTGTAATACAAGATGTCTCAATAACCCCATAGGAAAAAGTCCATAGGGGTTACATCTGGACTGCGTGGAGGCCAATTTATGTCACCTCTCCGGGAGATCAATTTGCCTGAGAAAATTTCACGAACACGTGGCAGAGACATATTGGACGTGTGTGAAGTTGCTCCGTCCTGTTGGAACCATGTTCTTTGGTTATAGCCAGGAAAGTTTTGCAGTTCAGGTACCAAGAAGTTGTCTAACATCTCCACATAACGCTCTGAATTCACTGTAACTGCACGCCCCCTTTCGTCTTCAAAAAAGTAAGGGCCGATAATTCCTCGCGCCGACATCGCAGCCCATACGGTCACTTTAGGCGAATGTAGGGGTTTCTGATGTTTGCGTTTCGGATTCGTTGCACTCCAGTAGAGGCAGTTCTGCTTATTTACGTGGCCATTAAGATGAAAATGAGCTTCATCCGAAAACAAAATGTTGGTAAACGTTGAAAATCGCTCAATCACCTGATTTACGAAATTAAGCCTCTGACTGGCATCTTGGGGCTTTAATTCTTGCACCAATTGAATTTTGTAGGGGTGCAGCTTTAGGTCTTTGTGCATAATGCGATGTAATGATGATCTATGCACATTTAAAGCACTTGCGCGCTTCCTAATTGAAAGGTTCGGGTCGTCACGAACAGACTGATTAACATTCTCCACGTTTTCTACCGTTCTTGATGACCTAGGTCGCCCGGATTTTGATTTATCCAGCGTTGTACCAGTCTCTTCAAACTTTTTAACCCAATGTCGAATGAGAGGAATGCTTGGCGCATCATTTAAGTGGGGAAAACCTCGAATACTGCAGAATTTTCTACGCGCTACAGTCGCCGAATCACCGATTTGTAAAACTCTCGCACGCATAACGCGCGGTCTGCTGCCGAGAAACGCTCCATAGCGACTGAATTCCCAAGAGCCAAGCTACCGATTGACATAACCCCCGCGCCCCTCGGATACGTTGCGTTCACGCAGTAAGCTAAATAAATATAAAATTTCTTTTGAGACACCTTGTATATCAAAAATATATATTATAAAGAAGTTGTTTAGAATTAAAATAAAGAAACGATTACTATTTTATTTATTTTTTTCTATTCAAAATTGAAAATGTATATAACAAAAATCGTACGTAGTAGATGAAAGTCAGCAAGTATTACTTAACGTATCTCAATCACAATAACCATAACTGTTATGATGTTGGAAACCGAAACATGTTTAACGGGTATCCGGTTCTGGGTTTCGGGTAAAACCGGTACGTAATTTTGAAGTAACCCGGTTCCGGATACCTCATCCCGAATATCCGGTTCCTATTACACGGTTCCGGATACCCGGTTCCGATTACCTGGTTCCGGATACCCGATTCTGATAACTTGGTTTCGGATACCCGGTTCCGATTACCCGGTTCTGATAACCCGATTCTGGGTACCGGAATCCTATTACCCGGATCCGGATACCCGGTTACTATCACCCGGATCCGGATTCCCGGTTCCGATTACCCGGTTCCGAAACCGGGTAAACCCAAAACCGTTTTTTTTATTGGAACCGGTTCCGGTTCCATCAAGATCGATTTCTGACAGCACTACTCTTTAATGGGAAACCAGTGGCGAAGGGAGGCCTCCGCAAGATTTGCCCTCCCATAAAAATTTTTAAAAAAATAATAATAAAAATTTAAAAAAAAATCTTTCACCAAGACAATGCACTGTGTCACAAGTCGATCGCAACAATAGCAAAATTGCACGAATTGCAATTTGAATTGCTTCCCCATCCACCGTATTCTCCGGATCTGGCTCCCAGCAACTACTACTGGCGTTGGAATGATTATATCACTCTTGAAGGAGATCGAATTTTGCCTAAAAGTTGTTGCTCTATTAGTCATCCGAACTTATTGAGTGACGTGTTAAATGAACTGTTTTCTAACATAAATAAAATGTACATATTTCTCAACATTGTATTTATAGTGTTTGAATATAGCGACCAACGGTTATAACGACTAAATTTCATTGTTCCCTTCAACGTCGTTATAAACGATATCCACTGTATATAGATAGTCACTAATTTTATTTCAGATTGTTAGTTTTGTATAAAAAACTATTAATCTCCTTTGGTTATACGTAGCGTTAAGTTTAGAACAAAAGATTACAGCAATTATTAAGTTTATTGAAAAAATTAATAATTAATATTTACTCTAAAAAATAAAAACATAAATCTTGTTATTCCAATATGAAATTAATTTCTTATTAAAATAAAACTAAAACTTTAAATTATACGTCTACAGGGTGTTCGAGATTACTTTTTTTCAACAAAATACCATCACGATAAGTGTTTAAAAAACGAATATTACCAGATCATAATTTAAGATAAATAGTTCTGTCTTTTATATAAGTTCGTGATAGAAAATTTAAAATTGTTTCTACAATTTACGACCTGATTACCCTGTATATTATTAGCAGGTAATAATTTATAGATAAGGTTATTAATTACTTGTGATTACTTATTATTTATTTGCATGTTTTGTTAATTTTTTATTATAGATTTTATTTTGGCTTATAGTCCAGTTTCTTATTTTTTTTTCTGTCTGCAAAACCAGGGCTTCGAACCGGAACTGAACCGAAAACCGAAAAAAACCGTTATTTTTGTCGGAACGAAAACCGGAACTGAACCGAAAAAAAAATATCGGTTTATTTCGGTTCAGATAATGTTTATGTGAGTGAATATAAAATACATTTTATTTAAGATTATTTTTTAAACTGATGAGCAGAAAAAATTGTAATTCGTAATTTATTAACTCATAAATAAAAAAAAAATGCGCTTCTATTATCTCGGAGCGTTGAACGCCCAGAACCCCCCCCCCCCATCAGCGACCTTGGTATGATTATCACAGAATAAGGAATAAAATGTTCTTCTAAATTATAGTAGAAAATAAATTTCTAATACAAATAAAAGAATTTAAAAATTTATCACTCGGAACTGAACCGAAAACCGAAAACAACCGTTATTTTTACCGGAACGAAAACCGGAACAGAACCGATATATGTTTTTTTAATTGAACCGGAACGAAAACCGAAACGAAAAAAATAACGGTTCGAAGCCCTGTGCAAAACAGTTTGTTTTTAGCAAACTCTTCCGTTATGGAAACAATCCAAAAAACATTGGGCAAGCGCGCTCACAGGCTTGAGACCCCCCCCCTTCAAGAGCTCAAAAAACACGTGGTTTTTGTCAAAATAAAAGTATGACGTTTTGTTTATTAGATCTTTACTTGTATTTTAAAAGAGAGGACCTTTTTCATTAGGATCATCAGCTGTATTTTGGAAGTGAAAACTATTTTTAAGTCAACATTTGCATTTTGGAAAATAAAATCACTTGTTGCCGAATAATTTCCCGATTCCGACCCTATTAATACAACTTTGTCTTCTGATGGTAGTCAACATAAAGCCTGAAACAGAATGCAAAGCGCGCTACGCCGTCAGCGCGCCGTCATTTGCGACGGCGTTGCGTTAGCGCCGTTGAATTTTCGCCTGCACACAATGCAATCATTTTTAACGCCGTCAAAGTGACAACCTATATCTGTGTTTATACGTGCGCTTTCTTTTATTAAAATTATAATGGATGATGAAGACTTGTGTGTGATGTTATTTATGTTGTATGCAAGTTATTTATACATACAAACACTTTACCATTCAGTAAAAACTGAGGTTAGGTGTTCTACGTCAACGTTCAACGGCGTCAAAAGTTGGAAGTTGACGAACATTCAGGGTCAACGGCGTTGGAACGCCGGTAGGACGTTATGGCGCGTCTACATTGAGACAACATGGTAGCATACGACAAGTCTGACGAGACCGTCAGACCATGTCGCATTGACAAGCTAGTGTCTACACCAACACTGGGAGCGTGCTACTGTTTATTGTTGCGAGATCTGTCAGTTTACTGAATAAATATGGCGGATCGCAAAAATATTATTACATTTTATAACTATAAATAATATCAAGCTAATTTATATTATTTTGTAACAAATTTTAATTCCATAACAAAAACATAACCTTACTTAATTATTTTTATCAATATTTACTTTATTTACAATATTAAACTTATATTTACTCACTTATCTTAAATAAATTTAAGTTGCTACATAATTTTTGATACAGCAACGCTTACAACACTAGTTAATTTAAAAAACAGATACTTCTATAATAACAACTATCAAATATCAAAATGGCGAACATGTGGCTTTCAGAACTGGTAGCGTGTCGCACGAAAACTCTTTGATGTTTACCGCCAAGTAACGGGAACGAGCAACATGTCGCACGGCTCCCATCAGACCGCTGCACATTGGTAGCATGCGACCGTTCGACATGTCGCATGCTACCAGGTTGCCTCGATGTAGACGCGCCATTACACTTGCGTACGACAGCTTGGTTTTAACATTCCTCTGACAGATAGCGCCGTCCAAACGCCGTCAACGCGCCGTAGAACTCATTGCATTCTGTTCCGCACTTAACGCTTTATACAACCGGCGTGCAAAAGTATAAAGCGTTGCCGCGAAAAACTGGAACGTTCAACGAACATAAATAACCCCCCCCCCCCACCCCTCCACGAAATTTACTGGGTGCGCTCTTGATATGAGGACAAGTCAGTTGAGGAGGACCACTGAGAACAATTTTTGGACCCGTGATAGGTCTTAAGAACATCCCCTTAACCGTCACCTTAAAAAATACTATCTATATATATAAAAGGCAGTGTCCTGACTGACTGACTGACTGACTGACTGACTGACTCACTCAATCATCACCGCCCAACCCGAACCCCTGGCCCTAGAAACTTGAAATTCGGAGAGTATATTCCCTCCATGACGTAAGCACCCACTAAGAAGGGATTTTTCGAAAATCCACTCCTAAGGGATGAAAAGGGGTGAAATGTGATTTCACGAATTCCTTAATATCTCTTAGGGCCGATGGGATATCGACTTAGTTTTTGCTTACAAGTATTACCCATACAAATGCCGAAAAACCAATTTCGGGATTTTGCCCTAATCAACCCCTAAAAGGGTGAACCTACAATCGGGGTGGATTATACATCCCGTTGTATTTCCTGTGTTCGTTTAGTTGCAAGATTACTTTTTGGCACATAGGTGTCTTTTTAAAATATCTCGAAATGGTATTCACAGTTTTTTTAAATTTCACCCCTAAAGGGTGAAAAGGGGTGAATTGTGATTTTAAGGATTCTTTAATATCTCTTAGGACCAATAAGATATCGACTTGCTTTTTGCTTACAAAGATTACCCATACAAATACCGAATCACCAATTTCAGGATTTTGTCCTAATCAACCCCTAAAGGGGTGGATCTACAATCGGGGTGCATTATACATCCCGTCGTAATTCCTGTGTTCGTTTAGTTGCAACATTACTTTTTGGCACATATGTGTCTTTTTAAAATATCTCGAAATGGGTTTGACAGTTTTTTAAAATTCCATCCCTAAGGGTTGAAAAGGGGTGAATTGTTATTTCAAGGATGCCTTAATATCTTTTAGGATCAATAAGATATCGACTTACTGTTTGCTTGCAAAGATTATCCATACAATTACCGAAAAACTTATTTCAGGAATTTGTCCTAATCAACCCCTAAAGGGGTGGATCTACAATCGGGGTGAGTTATACATTCCGTCGTATTTCCTGTGTTCGTTTAGTTGCAACATTACTTTTTAGCACATAGGAGTATTTTTAAAATATCTCGAAAAGGTTTTGGTAGTTTTTTAAAATTTCACCCCAATAGGGTGAAACGGGGTGAATTATGATTTCAAGTATTCCTTAATATCTCTTAGAACCAATAAGATATCGACTTGCTTTTTCCTTACAACGATTACCCATACAAATACCGAAAAACATATTTCAGGTTTTTGTCCTAATCAACTCCTAAAGGGGTGCATCTACAATCGGGGTGAATAATACATCCCGTCGTATTTCCTGTGTTCATTAGTTGTAGCATTACTTTTTGGCACATAGGTGTATTTTTAAAATATCGCGAAATGGGTTTGACAGTTTTTTAAAATTTCACCCCTAAGGGTTGAAAAGGGGTGAATTGTGATTTCAAGGATTCCTTAATATCTCTTAAGACCAATAAGATATGGACTTACTATTTGCTTGCAAAGATTATCCATACAATTACCGAAAAACGTATTTCAGGAATTTGTCCTAATCAACCCCTAAAGAGGTGGATCTACAATCGGGGTGAGTTATACATTTCGTCGTATTTCCTGTGTACATTTAGTTGCAACATTACTTTTTAGCACATAGGTGTCTTTTTAAAATATCTCGAAAACATTTTGATAGTTTTTTAAAATTTCACCTCTAAAGGGTGAAAAGGGGTGAATTGTGATTTCAAGGATTGCTTAAATCTCTTAGGGCCAATAAGATATTGCCTTGCTTTTTGCTGACAAAGATTACCCATACAAATACCGAAAAATATATTTCAGGATTTTGTCCTAATCAACCCCTAAAGGATGGATCTACAATCGGGGTGAATTATACATCCCGTCGTATTCCCTGTGTTTATTGAGATATAAGGTTTCATTTTGGCACATAGGCGTCTTTTTAAAATATCTCGAAATGGTTTTGACAACTTTTTTAAATTTAACCCCTAAAGGGTGAAAAGGGGTGAAATGTGAATTCAAGGATTGTTTAATATTTTTAACACCAATAAGATATCGACTTGGTTTTTGCTTACAAAAACTACCCTTGCAAATGCCGAAAAACCAATTTTTGGATTTTGTCCTAATCAACCCCTTAAGGGGCGGATCTACAATCGGGGTGAATTATACATCCCGCCATATTTCCTGTGTTCGTTTAGTTGCAACATTACTTTTTGGCACATAGGTGTTTTTTTTTAATATCTCGAAATGATTTTGACATTTTTTTAAAATTTCACTCCTTAAGGGTGAAAAGGGGTGAAATGTTATTTCAGTAATTCCTTAATTCTTTTAGGACCAATAAGATATCGACTTGGTGTTTGCTTACAAAAATTATCCATACAAATGCCGAAAAACTTATTTCAGAATTTCGTCCTATTCAACCCCTAAAGGGGTGATTCTACAAACGGGGTAGATTATACATCGCGTCGTATCTCCTGTGTTTGTTGAGTTATAACGTTTCTTTTTGGCACATAGGTGTCTTTTTAAAATGTCTCGAAATGGTTTTAACAGTTTTTTACCTTTAACAAATATAACCCCTAAAGGGTGAAAAGAGAGAATTGTGATTTCAAGGACGCTTTAATATCTTCTAGGATCAATAAGATATAGACTTGGTTTTTGCTTATAAAGATTACACATACAAATGCCGAAAAATGAATTTCAGGATTTTATCTTAATCAACCCCTAAAGGGGTGAATCTACATTCGGGGTGAATTATAGAACCCTTTGTATTTCCAGCGGTTGTTGAGTTATAACATTCCATTTTGGCATATATGTGTTTTGACAGTTTTCTTTCACTCCTAAAGGGTAAATTAGTATTTTTTTGTTACAAATAAAAAACTCGGAGAGTATATTTTTCAGTATGACGTAAGAACCCACCAAGAAAGGATTTTTTCAAGTTCGACCCCTATCTGGTGAAAAGGTATTACTTAAATATTCGGTAATACTAATACTAATAATATACGGTAAATATTACTGTATTTTATTGTATTTTATTGTATTTTATTCTATTTTATTGTATTTTATTACATTCTATTGTACTCTATTTTATTAATTTTTGATTATTTTTGACAATTTTAAACATTTTATATTTCGACCTGATAGAATGTAAATTAATAATTATCAGCGTTTTATTGTATCTTATTTATTAATTTATTTAATTTTTGAGAATTGTTAAAGAAATTAATATCCTTTTAGACTTGACATATTGTAAATTGATAATCAGCGTTCTACTGTGTTTTATTTTATTTGCTGTATTTTATTGTATTTATTATGTTGTTTCCTACTATTTATTTTATACTGTTCTTGTATTTCATTGCTATGATAACTTCCATCCCATTCTACTTCGCACGTAAACAAATATGACTATGCCTATCACATCAATGCATGCATGTATACCCACACATAATTGTATTTTGTATATGAAGGTTAATAAAATTATTATTGTTATTATTATTATTAAAGGAGTAAAATGTTTTTTCACGGATTCCTCAATATCTCTTAGGACAGATGAGATATCGACTAGATTTTTTGTTACAAAGGTTACCAATACACAAGTTTAAAAACAAACTGCGGATTTTATGCCAATGAGACCATCAATATACCGTAGCGAAGCACGGGTTTTCAGCTAGTTGTGTATATTTATATGGAACACATGTAAAATTTAATTTATTTTGTTGATGACACTTTTAACACTGATAACAATTTGAATAATGACGGGTTATATTTGTATAAATACCGAAGTACACTAAAAAATAAATAAAAAAATTCCAGCAATTTTTGCTGCATTTGCTTCGTATCTAAGTCTTTATTAAATTAATAAGAAAGTGATAACAAATTGTGGGTACATCTTAAAAATTATAAATTTCTATAACTTTTGAAAGAATAATCCACGATTACAATATTTGTAAGTACGGTGTTATAAAAAATTCGGTAACTTTCGAAATAGTTATCAGATAAAAATTCTTGTTGTACTATTCCGGTTCACATTAATAGACCGGGAGCTCATGACAGTTTTTGGTCTCCGATTTCATACAGCATGCCTTTTGGAGGAGAGAATATTTACCCTGTGACAACAAAAAAGGGATGGTACTAAACCCCTGCACGCTTTCCGGTCATAGGGAAAATTGCATTTCCACTTAAACACAAAATTTTTGTGGTTTTCTCTGATTTAATATTGCTTGCCCTTTTGTCAAAAGAAAGTTATAACAAATTTAAAGTCTTTTTTCCAAAAACATAATCTGATCAAAAATTCCTGTTGTACTATTTCGGTTCACACCAATATACATTACTTAGAATTTTTTTAGATTTTTAGTTTAAACCATCTGGGCTACAGGGTGTGGGACAAAATTTTTTTTGCACATTTTTGGCAAAAATCGCATCAAAATAATTTATTTTGCAAAAATATAAATTTGATCGTTAATCCACGTACTAAGGGCTTTCATTTGATACCCTACTCAGAATTAAAAAAAAAAAAAAATTGTTTCGATGAGCACATATTTGTTTATATTTTTAGGGGGGTATGTTTTTTAGATGTTTTAGTATTTTTCCTATGTGCGGGTCAAAGAGTTGTATAAGCATGCCAAATTTCAACTCTCTAGGTTTAGCCGTTTGGCTACAATTTTTACCGAACAGACAGACAGACAGACAGACAGACAGACAGACAGACTGTTGTTTTATTTTTTCTAACTTATAAATAATATTTTAGTTGTAAAGAGGGACTGTGTGAGTCGCAAATAGTTATTGCTGAACGCATTTTTTGACAGATTATTTTATTTCATACCTTCAATTTCATTCTATTTCATATGCAAACATTCCGAAAATGTCTTCTAAATCTCGAAGTAACAAGCTACCGTTTTCTAATCCCGTATTTACCTACATCCACTTACGTAAAATATAGGAACACGCAGGTACTCTATCCACATCTGTAGATCTATGGAGTAAAGGTTCCGACGAGGGCGGGAACATGTTGGAACCGGAATGGAATTTTAAACCACCTCGAGCCGACTAGCCCAGGGTATTATACCCTCTCAAGTATTTGTTGAAAATTCTTGACCGGACTGTTAATTTTACACGTTTTAACTTGTCCGACAGATACAAAGAATTTTATTAAAAGTTTTTTGTTAGAGGGAACAGTAGGACATCTTGAATTACGCCTTTTTTTCGTGTTTTATTGAAATTAATAGTTATTTAAGTGGATGATTTGACAACAAAAAATTGATGTGAAGTGTGAATTTTCACACATTTCAGAATTTTGTAGGTATTTAATAAGTGTAAGAAGCCAACATAATACTGGATGTCTAGAAATATTTGTTTTATTATGACATCAAAATCAACAGTGTTTTGATAATTACTTTTATACGTTATTTGAGTACTAAGAGTTTCTATTTAATTTTTTACCGACCGCCAACATATATAAGGAAGGGATTGGGAACATACCAATTCTGACATTTCGAGATTTCAATGGATCTCCACAAATTGAGGTCCTTCCTACACATAACGTTTTGACTATTTTAGCATGATGTCTGTCGGTCCGTGTGCACCTGCAGAGCAAATTCGGTTAAAAGGATTTTTATGAAACTTCATATTTAAGCTTTTAACATCAATGACACGAGTTGATCAACTTTTGGTAAAAATCGTTTAGCTAGAAATGGGAGTTTACTCGTGTCGGTTTTAAGATTTTTGCGAATATAACAGAGAATATTTTTCGAAAAAATGTATTTAACAAAAGTTGCTATAAAAGCAATTACTTTTATTTGAGACATTTTTTGATAAAACAGCATAAATTAAATAAGTACTTTGTGATGGCGGTCGGTCCGGTAAATCGTGTCCGGTGGTGGCCACAGCTGATTTTTTAAATAAAATTTAACAATAATTTGCCAAAAATCGCAGCATTTTTTTGCATTTGCGTCGTATTCAAATCTTCATTAGATTAATAAGAAATATATTGATACATGGCTTATTTTTTTTTTTTTCATTTTCAGAAACGTATCTTTCACTATTATCAATGTGTTATTTGTTTTAGAAGTATTTTATTACTATGTATAATTGATTTATTCCTCTTTGATACCTTTAAAACAAAAATCTAAAGTAATTTAAACAATAGGTTGAATCACAATGTAAAAAATAAAAAATAAATAAAATAATTGAACACATTACTACACTCTACAGTGTAGAATGTAGTGTGGCGTTTATATGTGTAGAGTCTACACATACGAACTCGGTTCTCAGCTGTTAAAAACTTTTTATTATATTTTTTATTTCAAATAGGAAAACACTATCTTAGCTTCAAATACAAAAAATCCATGACATTAATAACCACAATTTTGTCATAAATTAAAAAAATAAGTAATTTTGTTAACACAAAAACTGCAATATTTTTCAAAAACACAATCGGAACACAAATTCCTCTCGTACGTTTCCGATTCAGATCAATGTACCTATAATTTTTTCAGATTTTTAGTTTAACCCCCTTGGGTAAAAGGGGGCGGGACAAGAAGTTATTTAGCAAATTTTTGGCTAAATTACTGTTTAGAAAAAATTAAAAAAACTACTTTTCGTTCCTAAATCTACGTTTTAAGATCTTTTTGATACAACACAACAAATTTTAAAAAGAATATTTTTTTTTTTCTCGACCAGAGAAAGATCGACATTTTTCGAACTAACCTGATTACAAATTCTTGTTGAGCTATTCCGGTTCTCATCAATGTTCATTATGGAGATTTATTTCAGATTTTTAGATCAACCCCTTTGAAAGATAGGGTGGAGGACAAAAGTTGTTTTAGATAATTTTGGAGAAAATGCCATAAAAAATTAATTTTTCAAAAAGAAAAATTTGGTTGTTGATCCACGCATTATAGAGGTTTGTCGTTTTCTTTTGATCTATTATTCAAGGGAAAATAGAGGAGAGGCAACGTATTGGAAGAACAAGAATCGTTTGTCGAATAGTTTGCAATAGTCCATATTGAAGTCCTCTATGTGTATTGGACTCTAGTATAGCCAATATTAATTGAAATATCATTTGTTAAAAAGTTTATTACCTCTATTTAAATTATATTTTATAAATTTTTTTACTGGCAAAAACAAATTAGAAAAAGAACGGAACATGTGATTCAGTATTTAAATTCTCATTATACCAATCATTTCCTCTTTAAAACAATTCATTAAATCAGAAAATAACATCAAATTATTTTAAATTATCCAGCAATATTTCATTAAATATTTTTATCTGAATGCTCAGAATATGAAATTAACTTCGACCATTGCATAATAAAATTTTGGTGCATTTTAACGTGTATCACAATCAGGAAATTATATTTGTGACATGAATATATTATTTTTTTATTTTGTTTCTTTAAATTTTTCATTTAAGTTATCCAAGTTTGACGATAAAATGTTTATAAATGTAAATTAGTTTTTTTAAGATACCAAAATATTAATTTTCATTGATTAAAATAACAGATGATTCAATGACAGAAGATCTAGAGCAGTGGTGCACAATCTTTTTATACTAGGGACCCTTTTCTTAAGAAGAAATTCAAGGCGACTCCCTTTCTTAGGTAGAAATTAATCGATACTTAGGTTTGTTAGTATATACAGGGTGTTTGTTTGAAACGGGGCACCCCGAAAATCTCCTTTATTTGTAAAGATACAAAAAATCTTTAGAACAAAAGTTAAACTAGACAAAAAGGCCCAAGATTACTATAAGAATTCTGAGGCACTTCCGGTTTCACCGGAAATGATGTCAACTTTTGATCTAGCATCTAGGGAATCGATAATTTTATATTTTTTTCCTAAAAGTACATTAAATCAGCTTTACAATGACACCAAAAAATCATATTTTTATGTTAACAATTTCAAAATAGCGACCATTTACTTACAAAATAATAATCAACATAAGTTTTACAAAGTTGAACGTAGCAAGCTTTGAAAACAATAACAAAAGAAACAAAATGTCTCTAAAATAAACTGTTATAACTAGTTATTATATGAAATAACATGAAATAACTTAAATTTTAATTTTTCAATTAAATGTTTTATAAATAACAAGAGTTTAATAGTTTATTTTGCTTATTTTTGTTTGAAAAAAAAATTGTATTAATTGGTAGTAAGTCGTTTCTTTTTTTATTGTTTTCAAAGCTTGCTACGTTCAACTTTGTAAAACTTATGTTGATTTTATTTTGTAAATAAATGGTCGCCATTTTTTTAAATACAAATTTGTTCATATTTATCTCGATTCAGAATAGACAAACCAAGGAGCGCAGGGAGATATAAGGAGGTCAGAACTATAGGGGTGCCAAGCTACTTGAAGGGAGAAAGAGGAAGGTCAGGAGGGAGGGTTAGGAGGATTGCGAGGCTAAGGTGCTGGAATGAAGAGAGAGGAAATATATATTGGAGGAAACAGGAGGATAAGATGTGCAGGATGTGCGGGGAGGAGGAAGAAGATATAGAGCACCTCGCGAAGAGGTGTAGAGAGATGACAGTATGTTCGGGGAGCACATTAGACCTGTTACACTATGATGGAAGGAGAGGTGGGCGAGGGAATTAGAGGCAAGAAGGATTGAGATTGGGGAAGGATAACAGGAAGGGGTAAAGGACGGAAGGAAGAGGCCCAGTGGGAAGCAGAAGGGGAGAACTGGAAGGAAGGAAGGGAGCTGAGGTTACCAAGAAATGGGGAGGAAGGAAGGGAGATAGGAGGAGGGGTGAAGAAATGGTTGAAAGGGAAGAGAATGGAATAAAATAAATTAAAGATGGGCGAGAGAATTGGAAGCAAGAAGGAAGGAGATCGAAGAGGTAAACCAGAATGAGAACAGGAAGAAAGAGAAGGACACTGGAGCAAGAAGAAAGAAATGAGATAAAAAATATTGTAAATTGTATTGTATTGTACGTTATTTATTTTTGATTGATTTATTTATATTTGTAATGGTTAATACCTTGAACGCCGTAAGGCCTAGGGAATAAAGTATATATATATATCACGAGATGGGTTTTCTTCAAATCTCATTATTCTTCATATATGTGGGTCAAAGTTGTATAAGCATGCCAAATTTCAACACTCTATATTCAGCAGTTTGGCTACAATTTCTACCGTACAGACAGACAAAGAAACAGACACATGAATGAGGTTATACGTTTTTGTTTTTGTGGTCATACCTACAAAACCCTAAAAACACGTAAAAATATATAAAAGAAGATAGAAAAGTAATGAACGTATATAAGAGCCCAAAATCACTTAAGTTCGCCCGTATCTATTTTATCGATAGTTTTTATAAAAGTTTAAATAAACGTCAAAAACCAAATTTAATGGAATAATTCACGCAATTTTTGGAAACTTCAATTAATTTCAAATATATTTTTGTAAATTTTAATACAAAATATGGAACTCTTTCTCACAGCTGGATTATCACAAACTTGTAGACACCATGCAACGAGGAATTTGCTATTTTAAAAAATAAGGGTGCAGTTACACAGTGGTAAAAATATGTTTTTTCTTCAAGCGGATTATAATGCTAACATTACATTGTTCAATACATTCGGTAGAAATGATACATTTTTTTACTAGTAACAAAATGTGAACATTTTTATACTAGTAAATAGTTCATATAGTTATCAACAGATGGCACTGATGGCAGCAGTCTTCATAAACAAAGCATCTGTCAATTTAATATGTTTGTATAGTGGTTTGTACTGAATTCAGAAATAAGTTACGTTATTAGTGAGTTACTTTATTATCATTCTGTGATCATTCTGTGATTAGTAACAAAATACACAATATAAAGATTAAAAATTAAAAAATGATAGTTCATATAGTTAACAACAGATGGCACTGATGGCAGCAGTCGTCATAAACAAAATATCTGTCAATTTAATATGTTTGTAGCGTGGTTTGTAGTGAATTCAAAAATTTGTTACGTTATTAGTGAGTTACTTTATTATTATTCTGTGATCATTCTGTGATTAGTTACAAAATACACAGTATGAAGATTAAAAATTAAAAAATGTCTCAACCAATTCAATGTACACCGCCGGAATTAGCAGCAATAGCATCTGAAACTATAAAGTCATAAGTATTTATGGTTGCAAATTTTTAATAACTACGCTTGAAGAAAAAATAGTATATGTCACTCGGAGTAGAACGCCTTTTTAGGGTTTTGTAGGTATGACCAAAAAACCCTTATACCGTCATTTTGTCGTCTGTCTGTCTGTCTGTCTGTCTGTTCGGTAAAAATTGTAGCCAAACGGCTAAACCTAGAGAGTTGAAATTTGGCATGATTATACAACTCTTTGACCCGCACATAGGAAAAATACTAAAACATCTAAAAAACATACCTCCCTAAAAATATAAACAAATATGTGCTCATCGAAAACAAAAATATTTTTTTTAAATTCTGAGTAGGGTATCAAATGAAAGCCCTTAGTACGTGGATTAACGATCAAATTTTTATTTTTGCAAAATAAATTATTTTGAAGCGATTTTGGCCAAAATTGTGCAAAAAAAATTTTGTCCCACACCCTGTAGCCCAGATGGTTTAAACTAAAAATCTAAAAAAATTCTAAGTAATGTATATTGGTGTGAACCGAAATAGTACAACAGGAATTTTTGATTAGATTATGTTTTCGGAAAATAACGCATTTTTTGTGGTTTTTGGTTCACAAAGTGCAAAAGTTATACCAATGTAAGACACTCATATGCAAGGCGTTCGATAGCGTAATGGGTTAGAGCACTGCTGGTAAACGAAGGGTTTCGAGTTCGAGTACGGAGTGAATGTTATTTTTTCCGTTTTTTTTTGCATTTTTATTATGTTGAAATTATTTTGTCAAAATTCTAGTTATATTTTGACAAACGTTGTATTTTATTTTTAAGAGCGTAAATTTAAAAACCAGTCTTATATGATTAACAGACGATAAATTATTTTAAAAATATCGTTCATTTTGCCGTGATTACTACAAAGTAAAATTTGTCCTACACACTCAGCATACCGCCTTCACTTATTATATACCTGCGAAACCCTGAAATGTGTGAATATTCACACTTCACATAAATTTTTTGTGCTTCGCTCAATATGCAAGCCTCGGCTGCGCCTCGGCAGCAACATTTGAGCTCAGCACAAAAAAGAGCGCGTTCTACTCCTAGTAACATAATATACTATTTTATGAGAAAATTGGTGTAATATTATCAGTAAAATTTTTAAGGTTTTTTTACAATTACAATTTTTTACAGTAATGAATATAAATAAGCTTATTTTGTGGGTAAATATGTTTAAATTTAATCAAATAATAAAGTAGTTTAATAAGTATATAGTAATATGTTTTGTTTTATTTCACTTATTCTATATATTTCAAGTAACAATCTTAAAAAATGCGAACGGGCGAACTAATATGATTTTGGACTCGTATATGTTTGCATATGACTACCTACTAAAAAATTTCTCCTGTTCTCTTTACCATAAAAATCATAACTACTGTTTAGCTACCAATATGTACCTAACTATTTAGCTCTCTGTATTTGTCCTGGCATTCTCATGCAGTGACAGCCATATACAGCTTAGATACATATTTGTACATAGGCAACTTCGGTCAGTTCGAAAGCAGTGTCAACCTCCCACGTAACAAATGTTCCCACTGCTTTTGAAACTCGATACTTTCAACCCTGGAAAAATTACAATAAAAATAAAAACTCCAGGAACATCCTTCTCTTAATGTATTTGCATAACGACGAAAAAATGTGAGAACTTTTTTTTATAGTAATAAACAGTGGCGTATATAAGCGGGTGAAAAGGGATCAGCCCTGCCAATAACCTTACAGGTAACATTACACCAGCACACACATATAGTGCGTTCAATAAATATCAGGTCTGGGAAAAAGTTCGTGGCGTTTTTTTAGTAAAATTCAACTGGTTTTGTTATAGTGTGAAAATGATTTTATTTAAACCAAATATGCTCCATTATTATCAACAACGTTTCGCCATTTTTCGGGTAGAGCCATGATGCCATCGGTGAAGAACTTCTGTGGTTTCTGGTTAAAAAACTGAATCAAGTGGTTTTCACAGGCTTCTTTTGAAACCAGCTTAATTCCATTGAGAGAATTCTGCTGAGATCGGAATAGGTTATAGTCAGAAGGTGCTATGTCTGGACTATACGGTGGATGCAATAAAATTTCCCAACCAAGCTCTCGCAATTTTTGAGGGGTCATCAAAGAAGTGTGTGGTCTTGCGTTGTCATGATGAAAGACAACAACTTTCCTATTATTCAATTCGGGTCGTTCTCTTTCAATTGCCTGGCGTAATCTCTCTAATTGTCCACAGTAGAGTTGAAAATCAATCGTCTGAACAACTGGAAGTAGCTAATGGTGGACGATTCCCATCCAGTCCCACCAGACACACGGCATCACCTTTTTGAACACACCGCGTAAGTAAAGGAGTATAGTCAATGTCGGCTAAGTATACTGTGTGTAAGAAGATAGGAGCTCTTTGTCCTTGATTCTGATTGGTTTAGAATATCACCACTTTTACAATGAAAAAAATGTTTTTAGTGTACGTTGACAGATATTCAGTGACGTACATTTGAATTAATTAATGTCAGTGTCATTAATTGGGTATATTTCTATTTTATTGAAGAAGATCAATTCACATTATCTTTTTCTGATTTAGCAAATACAGTCGATTCCGCTTAATTGGGACACATCGGAACTTACGCATTTTGGCCCAATTAAGCGGCTGCCTCAATTAAGCGAATTTCACATAAAATTAAACAATGCATATTTTTCTTTCAATAATTTTATTTTATAAACTCTTGGACAAAACTATAAATTACATATAACCAAAAAATATAAACTTTTAAGAAAAAATAATAACAAATTCCAAAATAAAATAATCAATAGGTACATACAATTTAATTCAATGCAAAAATGCGTCACTTCTACAAAATCAGCACAGGTATTCAGTGCGGATGTAGGGTTCCCTTCATTTCCTTCCTGCATAAAATAACGCTGTAATATTAAATTCTTTGTACATATTTTTTCTTGAGAATATGTGTAACATAATATGTACTGTGATCTTAAATTTACTGTCCCAATTAAGCGGAATGTTGTCCCAATTAAACATGTAAATTTACTTTTGGTTCCTTGGTTTGGTTTCTGTTCTTTCAGATTTGGCCCAAATAAGCGGCTGCCCCAATTAAGCGGTGGCCCAATTAAGCGGAATCGTCTGTATTACAAATTTATCCTCTTCCGAACACTGTTAAAAATGTTCTATTTTACATATCTACTTGAAACTTAGTGTGTATGTTTACAAAGAATGACAAATGTCAGACATAATATCAAAATTTCAATCTAAGCGCAATCTCTTATCAAATTCACTAACTTATTAAACAAATCCTCGTGCCTACTTCTTGGAGTGATAGTGTCACAAGATAAAAAGTTTAAAAAACACTGGTATAGACCGTAAATTCACAAAAATAAATTATTTTGTTCAAATGGGATCATAAAAACTTTAACAATATTAATTCAGGAAATTACACTTATAAAAAAACTTTAATTTAAACAAATTTAAACTTAATGTGTTTTTGAAAAATAAAACAAAAATAGTAAAAAAGTAACTACTATAATTAACCTAAAATAAAAGTAATAAAATTCTTAGAAACTCCAAAATTGTTATATTTTAAGTATTTCAGTTTTTTGTAAGAACGGAAGTTGTATTTTTAGCAGTGTTTCATTCTTAACTCCTATTCTTGTGTTTATTTGAAGGAAGGTGTATTTATTATTTTACTTTTGAAGTGTCTTTGTTATAATTGAGATGTTGTCTTTTACGATTCTATTGTAGATTTTGCTTACATTGTTGCAAAAGTGTTTATATAAGTTTTCGACATTACTGTAGGCCAGTGGTTCTTAACTTGGGTTCCGTCGATAAAATTTGGGTTAATACTGTTTTAATTAGAGATGGGTCGTTCATGAACGAACCGGCTCACTGAGCCGACTCAGTACACTGGCCGAAGTGACACGGTTCACCAAATTGAAAAGAGCCGGCTCACTGTATAATTTCAAGTTTCAAGGATACGATTGGTCGGGCGATTGTGAGCAGTGACCGGAGTGATCCGGATCTAGATCGATGTCATGTTGAACTTCGCGAGAACTCGGCTTGTAATTTATTATCATAAAGTGTATTATTTATTGTCATCAATTTGTAGGGCAGTTTATTTGAAACTAATAGGCTTAGTCTGTATTTTCTTACAACCATACTATATAAAAATATTAAAAATATTGCCCAAATCCCAGATGTCCGATTTATAAGGGCAATAAACATCGCCATAAACTTAACACATCTGGTTTAAAATACAGTAGCTACATAAAGTGAATTGTTTGTTTCAAAAATGTTAGAAAAGAATCGGGGCCAAGCGACGTTCTACCTACGAGCGAACGACCGACAACTGACCGGGTCTAAGGGACGTTCTACCTACGTGCGAACGACCGACAACTGACCGGGTCTAAGGAAGAGCCGGGTCTAAGGAAAAACCGGCTCTAAGCGACGTCTACCTACGACCGAACGACCGACAACTGACTGGGTCTAAGGAAGAGCCGTCGCTAAGCGACGTCTACCTACGAGCGAACGACCGACAACTGACCGGGTTTAAGCAAGAGCCGGCTCTAAGCGACGTTCTACCTACGAACGAACGACTGACCGACCTGTGTCTCGGGATCATGTTTAAAGTTCATATATTGCAAGAACCGGCTCTAAGCGACGTTCTACCTACGAACTAACGACCGACCTGTGTCTCGAAAACTTGTTTACTTAACCGGATCACTGAGCAGGATTAATGAACCGGCTCAACAAACTGAACGACCTCCACTGATCCGGTTCCGCAAACTGAGCCGAAATTCCCATCTCTAGTTTTAATAGTTATGTGAGGTCATAGTATTTCATTTAACAAGTACGAAGGTAATGCTATCTCGTGGTATACCACAGGGATCCATATTAGGTTCATTTTTATTAATGATTTACCTACTAATATTAATGCAAGTACAGTTCTCTTTGCAGACGATAGGTCATTTACAAGAACCCGAAAGTATTATGATGATGCACTTGCTGACATTAAAACCATAATGAAGACAGCAAAAGATTGGTTTACGGCGGATGAATTTACTTTGAATGAGGGCAAAACTATGCAAATGAGATTTTCTTCCCATCCTATTACAGATTGTGAGATTAAAAATCCCCAAATAAAATTTTTAGGCATTTACCTTGACCAACAACTTCATTGGAAAAATCATGTTAACGCAGTCAGTGTCAAGTTGAGTACTGCAATATACGGAATTCGCAAGATCCAGCAAAATGTTAATGAAGAAGCTGCTCGTATTGCATATTTTGCTTTATTCCATTCGATAATGCCCTACGGCATTACTATATGGGGTAACTCTACTATACCAATAAAAAAAATCTTACAAAAAAAAAACAGTAAGGGCAATATAGCTAATAGTAATTGCAGAGATTCCTGTAGATCAAAATTTATGTTATTAAAAATATTAACCCTATACGGTGCATATACGAGGTCTGTTCAAAAAGTATCGCGAATTTTGAATTTCCGCGGGTTGCGTATATTCGATTTTCGATTTTTTTGTGGCGTTGGTACTCATGTCTCTCACTTATGCCGACAAGTTCGGCCATTTTGAATGTTCAGTTAATTTTTGACAGTTGCTTTGCTTGCACGTGTTTTGGCTCGTCTTCGATTTTTGCCTGTACCAAAAAATGGATCAAAGAATCTGTATCAAATTTTGTGTGAAAAACAAAATTAAGTGCGCGGACGTATTCCGAATGTTGACTGTGCCATATGGTGACCTTGGACAGAAGCAACGTTTATCGGTGGTACAAAATATTCTCAGAGGGCCGAGTAGATGTGAACGACGAAGAGCGTGCCGAACGCCCGAGCACGTCAACAACAGATGAAAACATTGATGAAATCAAGAAAATAGTATTGGCCAAACGTCGAATCACCGTTAGAGAAGTTGCTGAGGACCTAAACATATCGATTGGCTCGTGTCATTCGATTTTTACCAATGATTTGGGCATGAGACGTGTCGCCCCTGCCCACACATCGTTGCTTGTGCGCGAATTTTTGGCCAAAAACAACACACTAGTAATGCCGCAGCCACCAAATTCCCCAGATCTGGCCCTCTTTGACTTTTTCTTGTTCCCGAAACTGAAGAGGCCCATGAAAGGACGACGCTACGCTATGAGTGAGGAGATAAAGACGGCATCGAAGGAGGAGCTGAACAAGATCACAAAAAATGTTTTTTTCAAGTGCTTCGAGGATTGGAAAAAACGTTGGCACAAGTGTATAATATCTGGTGGGGGTTACTTTGAAGGGGACAAAATATATATTCATGAATAAATAAATAATTTTTGAAAGAAACACAAAATTCGCGATACTTTTTGAACAGACCTCTTATGTTATATACGGTAATGTAGTAGAAATTACGAAAATAACGAAATATAGCGATAGACTTATTATTATTAATTTTAATTTACCTCAAAATGTTGTTTTTGATGTTTTACGTCAATATTTTGTTTCTGAGGCATACCTTATTAATATCCAGCAGTAATCAGCTAGCAAATTTGGACTCCATTTACCCTGATATCGCTTTTCCTTGGCGGAAATGTCTTGGTGGAACCGTTTCCCATGTTCATCACTTACTGCACCCAGATCTTCTGGGAAGAAATGTTGTAGACGAGAGTCCAAAAAATTAATTTTTAAAGACACCCTACATCCTATTTGTTTGTAGGCATCAATTTGTTTATTCACGATATTTCTGTAATTTTTAGCTCTCACATTTCCAAGAAAATTTGAAACAACTATTTTAAAAGCTTTCCAAACTCTTATTTCAGCTTCATTTAGCATACTCTCAAATGCATAATCTTTCATTATTTCTCTTGTTTGTGGGCGCACAAATATGCCCTCTTTAATTTTTACTTCATTAATTCTAGAATTTTTTTGTTTTAGATACAAAAACCCTCTTCCGTTTCGATCCATTACTTCCGAAATTCTTCATTTAGCCCAATTTAATATGTGAAGGTGAGAAAAATACGTTTTTGGGATGGACCAGTGGTTTACTTCTAACGTATTTTAGTCCAAGAGTTAGTGCCTGACATAGTGGTCACTCCTTCTGTACAGTAAATTACTTAAAACTGAAAAGTAACCAGTCTCGAGCGACGACGTACAAAATGCAACAGATTCGGATACTTGTAGTTTAACCCCTTAACTACTTATTCCGTATATATACGGGGTAACTAGAACTGACCATAGCTTAAAATCCCGTATATATACGGACCAAAATAAGCATGATAATGATAAATAAATAAACATTGATGTGCTACCGCCGGCAAAATTAATATAAAGATTTGCTTTTGACCACACAAATAGTAATGACTCTAATGGAACCACTTTTGAACAAGGGGTATTGTCTAACCACGGACAATTTTTACACAAGTCCCCCCCCCCAATTAGCCAAAATTTTGGTAAGCCATACCACAGATACATATGGCACAATGCGACAAAACAGGAAAGGCTTACCTGAATGTTTCAAAAGCAAAATACTAAAAAATTGATGTGAAGTGTGAATTTTCACACATTGCAGGGTTTCGCAGGTATATAATAAAAATATAATAAAAGGCGGCATGCTGAGTGTGTAGGACAAATTTTGCTTTGTAGTAACCACGGCAAAATGAACGATCTTTTTAAAATAATTTATCGTCTGTTAATCTCAGAGCTTTAAAAACAAATTTTATGTTAAAATATTTTTTTGTTAATTTTAAGTCGAATACCTAATATCATTATTTAGGTTTCTAAATAAGTGCAGTATTTTTTTTATATAACAAGGTTCATTAAGATTTTGAAAATTGGGCCTATGGCTTTCATTGGTTGTCTTAAATCATACGCTCCGCCCCTCTGGCTTCGTATAAATGACACAGAATGAAAATATAATTCCAATTGGTTATTAAATTTACGCTCTTGAAAATTAAATTCAAAATGTGCTAAAATATAACTAGAATTTTAACAAATTAATTTAAACATAATAAATATGAAAAAAAAAAACAAAAAATAAAATTGACTCCACAAGCCAGGAACGAACCTGTGTAGTGAATATCGATCCTGTGTGGTTGTCGAGCAACTGAGCCACTAGACCACCAAACGCTTATCAACTTAGTGTGTTATAAGAGTATAACATGTATGCATCGTCAACCAAAAAACACAAAAAATGCGTTATTTTCCGAAAACATAATCTGATCAAAAATTCCTGTTGTACTATTCCGGTTCACACCATTATACATTACTTAGAATTTTTTCACATTTTTAGTTTAAACCATCTGGGCTACGGATGTGGGACAAAAAAATTTTTGCACAATTTTGGCAAAAATCGCCTCAAAATAATTTATTTTGCAAAAATTAAATTTTGATCGTTAATCCACGTACTAAGGGCTTTCATTTGATACCCTACTCAGAATTAAAAAAAAATATATTTTTTTTTTTCGATTAGCACGTATTTGTTTATATTTTTAGAGGGATATGTTTTTTAGATGTTTTAGTATTTTTCCTATGTGCGGGTCAAAGAGTTGTATAAGCATGCCAAATTTCAACTTTCTAGGTCTAGCCGTTTGGCTATAATTTTTACCGAACAGACAGACAGACAGACAGACGACAAAATGACGGTATAAGAGTCATGGTCATACCTACAAGACCCTAAAAAAGGAGAAGCTACAAGTTTTAGAAAAGGTAAGATAATGGTGCTGAAGTGGAAAGATAAAAAAAGACGTAGCATTATTATCAACAGTTCACAATTATGAATTTAAAACAACAAATAAATTGGATAAAGATGGAAATGTTATAAAAAACCTATTGTTGTTTTCGATTATAACGACACAATGGGTGGTGTAGATTATTTTTTTATTTCAAATATAGAAAAATAAATTAAAATCATAAAAAAATAGTGACTTTTGGACCATTTACCTAAATAAAAAATAAGGGGTTAAGGGGTTAATAATGGCCGCAATCTATTTTGAAGCATACTTCTAGACCTGATAAACTGATCTTAACCACTTGTGTATCGTCACCGCAGATACATGTCGTGAATTACCGCAATATGAAAATAGAAATTTGCCTGTAACAGAAAATCTATGGGTGACAGAAAAATTCACTTTTCAGATTTGTTTTCAGCGTATCAAAATACATCAAAAATACCCAAAAATGTCACAAATAGTATGTTTATTAGTGTTATTTTAATTCAAAACTTTTGTATTAAAGTAAAATGAGAAATTTGACAAAATCTTTCAGTTTTAGAATTAAATTTTCTAGATGTTCAATAAATCTTATTATTTGTCTAAAATTGTGTCATATCTTTGTAAATTATGGGCCACATTGTGAGCATCTCAGAAATATAAATTAGCCCCTATCTCTTACCAAGTGCATGTTTCACTGTTTGTATTCATAAACCCAAGAATACGGAAGACAAATTCTACAACTAAATTAATTAAGATATTAAATATTCTCAAATAAATATTTGAACGTAATTTAATTATTTAATAAATTCAATGTTTGTCTTTCTACTATTTAGACGCTTCCATGAAAATATATGAAGCAGAATTGAATTAAATTAATGAACAATTAAATTAAATTATCAGTATGGTTAATTTTTTAGGATCGTGTGAAACTAGATATAGGGAAATCGGCGAAACAGTGTAGTTGCGTCACTTGCAATGTCATAAAAAATGTGACGTCAGGTTTAGTACGTTTACATTCATCTATTTAACGAATGTAATATTTGTACGCTTGTCACAAATGAAAATATAAGAATAAGAACATAATAGAAACAAATAAACTATTCTAATAGGCAAATTAGTCCTACAAAGGACTGATGTGGTCCAAAAATATGATCAAAGAAAAGAAAATAAAAATAAGTTGAATATAACCTAAAAACTATGCAGTACACACAAAATCAAATAAGAAAATCTATAAGAAAATATATAACTAAACAAAAAACTGCTAAATAAACAACAAACTAAATAAAATAGGTTTTTAGAAATTACTATAAATTAGATATTTGAACACAAGTCAGTATCAAAACACAACAGACGTATTATTAAATAACAAATGTAAACATCGTTTTATTCAGGGATACCAATACACATGTCCCTATATTAAATAAACACTTTTAAAATTTGTAAATCTTGAAAATGACTATCGAACACAAACTAAATATGAATTCAAAAGTTATGTTTTAGTAAAATAAAAGAGTAAATAGTAATATTAGTCTATAATACACATGCAAAAAAATTGATTTAGATATTTTTTCGCCACTAAGTTTGTCATTGAAGTTATGACGCAAAATGACGAACTGCGCTGTTTCAGCGACTGAGCTATAGTAATTTTTTTTTAAATGTTATTTGAATCTAAGGATTTTTTTTTTTAATTCTCCCCAAAATATTACAAATGCCAAATTTTTATTTGTATTGCCATAATTATCAAATATATTTTCTATTCTATATACAAGGTGTTTACGGTCTTTTTATTTCTTTTTTAATGGGTGATACTGCAGTGATATTTGTTTTGTAATAAAAGAGATATTAAATTTTTAAGCTCTTAGCTTTATGGGATCAAAAGAAAACAATAAGCACTATCACCCTGCTGTTGTATGCAAAGTCTTGCTTGGCGTATTCATGAATCAGCGTATGCTGCAAGGCCCATGCCTTGTCGAATTTCCGCCGCTACTGCTTCCACCCGGTTACGGAGATCTTTCAGGTCCATAATTTCGGTGGTGTATACCATGGTCTTCTAATGCCCCCACAAATAAAAGTCTAATGGTGTCAAATCCAAATTCCAAATACATTATTTAAGGGTTGACGAACGAAACGGCTGAAATGCACGGGTCTTGAAGAAACCACATTTCTTGACGTACATTTAATGGAATATCTTCTAAAGTTCTGGCAAATTATTTTGCAAAAAAATTTATAATTTTCAGCATTTAATCGATCTGGTAATACCAAAAACAAATTAAGGTTCTTAACCCCTTAAGGACCGAATTTTTTTCAAATAAATGAATCAAAAAAATCTTTTTTTTTAATAATGAAAACTAATATTTTGACATTTTAAGCACAAAAAAAGTTTGTTTTTTTTTTGCAACTTTATTTTTATAAATAAACATGTTTGTTATTGAATTCAAACAAATGTTCAGTAAAGATAATACATATTAGTAAAATAAGAAAAAACATAATATATAAGAAAATAATACGTAGAGAAATTAAAATTATTAATAATTTAATTCTGTAAGGTAAACCTGGAAGCATGGAGAAACACATAATGCAACATTGCAAGGTTTACAATAATAATAACAAGATTCTCTCCTCTTTCTTTTTCCTTGGTCATCCTTTGATTGTTGCATACAATACACTACACAATCTAGTAGGTTGTTTTTTCTTTTCTGTTGGAGGAATACTGTCATGAAAATGCCTTTCAATTAGCCTCAATGGGTCTTGTTTTCTTGGACGCCCAGTTTTTTTTTGTCCCTGTGCCCGTGTGAAAATTTTGAATAATTTTTTCTATCAGCGTTTTTCTGAATTCTAAATTACTCTTCTGGCCTCTATTTTTTTTTATACAACACAAAAGCGTTCCATATTCATATGTCGAACAAATGACAAAAAAAATTATAGTACTTTTTTCCTCTTTTCTTCGTGGATAATTTTGCATTTGTTGGTCTAGTACAGCGGTTCTAAAACTGTGGTCAGCGGACCCCTGGGGGTCCGAGTAGCCATTACCGGGGGACCCCGACACAATTTTGACATTAACTTTACATCCCACAACTTTTTGCTTTTATTCAAATAACTCATTTAATAAAAATCCTAACTCATTTAATTGCCTAACTAGTTATTGACATAACTAAACAATAATTATTATTCAACTGCAAATTATTTACAGAAAACATATTATAATAAGATCTATTTTGACCAATATTTGACCAATAAATGTAACTTTTTTAATTCTTTGTACTATTATTTTTATTCATTTTATGTTTTTTATTCTATATTCTAATAAATATGTTCATCTCTATAAATGCGCAAGACTATTTATTAAAATAACCAGCGATACATTTTACCAATATTTATTATAAAGTAGTGCCTATGAGATTATTGAGCCAGAAATTAAGTCTCAAGAACGTCGTAAAATGTCTAGGGATGGGGTCCGCAAAAAAATATATTTCACGAGGAGGTCCTCGGACTACATAAGTTTAAGAACCCCTGGTCTAGTAGCTCAAGCCCACCCATTATGTCATTATAATCAATTATGACTTGGTTTCCAAATTGTATTACCATCTTTATTTATTTTTTTTAAAGAACATTTTCTCGAATTATTTCGGACAAATACATAATGGAACATAAAATATATGACCGGCCGAGTTATCTCGGGTACGGTCTTTTTGGAACATAAAGTGTGGCCCGAGTTATCTCGGGCATGATCCTTCTATCTATCCTCTATCCTAAAGGGTTAAAAATACAAGTTAAAGATCAAGATCATCGAAATAAGAACTGTCTTGCCTAAAGGTGACCAACCGTACTCGGTCACCTTAATTTAAAAGAACTCTTCTAGTTTGCTTGATCCATCATAAAAATTGAACTAACACAAATGTATTTTTTCTACAACTTACCTTTAATAAGAGGTGTATTGGTGGACTTATACTTGGTGGTTTCTTCTTTTCCTGATGGCATAGGCAGCTTTTAATCCACGGCATATTGCGAAAACAAAACATCCACTTTTAAAAACTAACAATCCTCTACGGATTGTTGCACTACACTTATTTACTGTGAATGACAAAGCAGGTTAAATATAAAAGCAAAGCGGTTAAATATATGTATATATATAAGAATTTAATTCATTTTAATCACGAGTGTGATTTATCGTCAATGCTACGAGTTCATTCTCCCATCAACTACGTCCGTTCTCTGTCGCGGACGGTTCGAAACTGAACTTCCAGCTGTAGAGATAAGTGGGGTAGTGAATACTCCCACCACTAAAAAGCCCCGGGCTTTGGTGCTTACCTACCCCAAAACTTAGATATTTGTCCTATCTTAACGAGTTATGAAATATTTATTGATTTCAAGGGTTATCTTATTATTGGTCCAATGGATTTTAGTAACTGATTGATGATAATTTCAATTTTGTTTGTTTCATAAGTATTTTTAGAAAATTAGAGTCGGATAAATGTTTATAAGCAACCAGTGATGGTTAAGGAAGTAAAATTTATTGGGTCGAATTTGGCAAAGTATTTCCAAAATGAAATGGCTACTCTTGTTAAGAAGCTTAACAATTCGGTAATGGGTATATGGCAGTAATCTTTAGACTCGTTGCTGTATTAGGGAGATGTGGGGACGGTGGCACAATTGGTACAGTGGAACATTTGAAATATCTTTGAAATATAGAATATTTTCATGTCTGTTTGGGTATATATAGGCTCCTCTGGTACTGAGAAATTATACTATCCACATTTTGACAAACTAAAGTTTATCGTAACAAGAAATTTTTTATTTGAACGAGGCACAACTAAATTAGTAAGACATTTTGTATTACATGTTGTAAATTGGTCATTTATCTACAATGTAAAGCAATTACTAATGTTCTAAACTATATCATTTATTATATTTGATAAAATGTTCGTGAAAATAGGGTTAGGCTAACAGTGGCACACGTGTTATGTGGATACAGTGGTACAGTGAGCCACTGTACCCACGTACGTGGGTCCAAGTTAGAAGAACAATTCCAAACGGCGCAAAATAAAAAAGATCAGAAAATTAAAAGATATTTATATGTAAATTTTTGTTTTGTTTTGTTTTTGTAATTGGTATTATTTGTAACTGTTATTATTAATCTTGAAAAAATAAATATTATTATTATTATTATTATTATTATTATTATTCTTATAAGTTCAGACACATCTGATACTGATGTCAATATTGATGAGAATTCAAACTCAGATGATAATGTTGACTCTGAATGTGATACAGATTCAGAGAAAGAATAAAATGAAGAGCCACTCTATAGGGGAAATCATAGAAATAACGACTGACAATATTGTTGTAACATATCTCCGACGGCTGACTCTACTCTTTAAATTTATTAAAACAAATGAAAATTACACATTTAAAAAATCAGAGCTGATAAAAGTTTTACCATCTCCTGCTCTGTCTGGTAGGACAAAACACCGTTTAGACGATTTGATTTTTACAGTAAATTTAATGAAATATAATTAACATTATAATAAAAACTATCAAAACTTACTGCTTCCGAGGAACTTACCAAAGTTTATTTTTTTATTTTAATAATAAATTTACATTTATATATTTATGTACATTATTTAATTACTTAGTAGTTTGTTCCAAAAAATTGATTTTTTTACAATATTATTAATTTCTCAGTATCTTTCAGATGATTTATTTTTAAAGACATTGAATTGAACCTTCAATAAAAATTATTGATACATATACAGATTTTTTAGATGCCTATTATATTTACTGTTCCACTGTATCCCTAATGCTGTTTCACTGTACCCTCACGTATAGGTACAGTGGCACAATTGCAGAGGTCAACAAAAATATTAATTAAAAATGGCACGCGATAAGGACATTAATTTTTAACAGGTTATTTAAACAATGACATTATAAGTATTAAGTGGCGAAAAGATTTATTTAAAAAATTGAAGATGTTATGTACAGAAAGCCAAAATGTGTGCCACCGTCCCCACATCTCCCCTATATAAGGGGTATTATGGTAATTTTAAATTTAACTTGAATAGATGTAAAACTAGTTCAATTGAAGTTTCTCAAAACCCATTAAGGATATTTTCCAAATTTATAATCCCATTGTTTCTTAATTTTAAGGGTTGTTATACTTGTTTGTTAGTTAATTTTCAACGTTCATAGCTTGCATACATTAGCAACATGGCTCTTTTGTGACCTTTTGATTTTGCAGAAATTCCTAATTTTTGTAGTGAAAAAAATAGTGAATCTGTGGGAGGTGGTTTGGAGTGCGAAAATGTTGACGTTGACGTGGAATGCGAAAATATGGCCGTGGCTACTATTTTAAGGCAGCCGCCATATTTTTGTGTTTTAAACCCTATAGAACTAATATGGGGCCAATTAAAAGGTAATGTGCGACACCGACAAAAAGTGACACTGTAGTGCAATTAATTAAAGACGAAACAAGTGCAATAAGTAGTGATTTGTGGAAAGAATGTGTAGAACATTTAAAGACACAATTTTCTTTTTTATAAATCCACCAAATAAATCTTCAATAATTATTAATTTAAATGACAGTGGTAGTCACACAAACTCTGATAGTGTTGTAAACAGTGATAATGATTAATATTTTAATAATTTTAAAATCCCATAAATTCAAAAAAGTTCAAAAAAAAAGGATGAGTTTTGTTTGTGCAAATTTGAAGTATTTAATATAGACCAGTGTTTCTCAACCTTTTCTGGCATGGGACCCCCCAAAATAACTTAAATACTGTCTGCGGCTCCCCTATATATATATATATATATATATAATAATAATAATAGGGTTTCTTTTTAAATCGTCGTGTAGGTGAAATAAATAATTAAGTCATGGGACTATTATTATACCGACTCGTCAAGATCATCCACTGATATATATATATATATATATATATATATATATATATATATATATATATGGAGATCCATCGAAATCTCGAAATATCAAAATCGGTATAATCACAATATCTCCATTATATATGTTGGCGGTCGGTAAAAACATCGTAAAATATTATTATCAATCAGAATAGTTATCTACGTGATAACTAGAGTTGGAAATACAGAAAGCAATGTATCCTAGTGCAGTGTTTCTCAATCTTTTCTGGCATGGGATCCCCAAAATAACTTAAATATTGTCTGCAGCCCCCCCATATATATATATACATATATATATAATTATTTTATTTATTGTACCAGTACAACAAATATTTTTAAGAGCAGGTTCTAACTTATAAATTGTTGTTGCTATACCAATATAATTCAATATTCATTTAGTCAATAATCGGGATTTATGAAAATGATTTAAAAAATAGTTTTGTTTCTCTAGTTATAGCCGATAGTGTATGCATGTATGTGTTTCTATATTGTCCATATAAGCACATTCTACATAACAATGACTTACATTATAAAATTAACAAAAATTTCTACAAATACCTTTCCAGTCGCTCCAATTTTTGTCTGCATGAAGTCCAAACACTAAAGTCCACACTATAACACACTATTTCAAGTATTTTCTGCACTTTTATCACTTAAAAATAACTAAAAACGTCAGAAAAAAATGAAGACGCCACTTGCACGTATCACTACATATCAAGATGGTTAATCCTGATAAAGCTCATTAAAGAATATAGTCATTAACAATGAATAAATAAGGAACAGAATTGCTTAAAATAATTCTTTATGAGAATAAACACATATATTAATATTTTATCAATAGTATACATGTGGTTGAAATTAAACTACCAGGCCCAATTCACTATTTTTTTATTATTGAAGATGAGGTATAACGTTAAATTGGGAAGTTACTTGGTACTGCATGTTCTAAAATAGTTTATATTTTGTTATAGACCGGGAGCTCATGACATTTTTGGTCTCCGATTTCATACAGCATGCCTTTTGGAGGAGAGAATATTTACCCTGTGACAACAAAAAAGGGATGGTACTAAACCCCTGCACGCTTTCCGGTCATAGGGAAAATTGCATTTCCACTTGCACAAAATTTTTGTGTTTTTCTCTGATTTAATATTGATTGCCCTTTTATCAAAAGAAAGTTATAACAAATTTAAAGTCTTTTAATTATAGGAATGCTGTATGAAAACGCGGAAAATCATATTTTTTCATTACAAGATCACATGACCGTTTAAGCCCTTTGGGACCCTCCGAAAAGACTTTAAAGTTGTTATAACTTTCTTTTGACAAAAGGGCAAACAATATTAAATCAGAGAAAAGCACAAAAATTTTGTGTTTAAGTGGAAATGCAATTTTGCATAGACCGGAAAGCGTGCAGGGGTTTAGTACCATCCCTTTTTTTGTTGTCACAGGGTAAATATTCTCTCCTCCAAAAGGCATGCTGTATGAAATCGGAGACCAAAAACTGTCATGAGCTCCCGGTCTATTACTATCTTTACATAAATAGTTATACATTTTGATTGAGGATTTATTAAAATTTCAGAGCTATAGCGTTGGAAACACGGCCTATATGGTAAAATGGGAGGACAGAGGTGATAATAGGATGACTTTTGGGCTATCAATGATAATTCTGAGATCTCAGAAAGGGAAGATTTTGTAGAGTGAAATGTTACAAAAACAAAAGACAGACTACACTTGACGCATTTTTTGCATTGAATTAAATTGTATGTACCTATTTATTATTTTATTTTGGAATTTATTATTATTTTTTCTTAAAAGTTTATATTTTTTGGTTATATGCAATTTATAGTTTTGTCCAAGAGTTTATAGTAAAGTATAGATAAGTAAAATTATTGAAAGAAAAATATGCATTGTTTCATTTTATGTGAAATTCGCTTAATTGGGCCATAATGCCTAAGTCCCGATGTGTCCCAATTAAGCGGAATCGACTGTATATATATATATATATATAGAGAAAGAGAGGGGGGGAGGGGGAGAGAGGGGGGGGGAGCGAAGGAGGGATCTCAAGGTGTATCAAGATAGAGGAAACACGATTTTCTCGAGAAGACGATGTGTGAGCAAGTTGGGAAAAAAATTTGGTGACCAGAGTTTACCCAAATAATTGGATGGTAGTATTTAAATTTTCGGAATAAACCGGCAATACAGGATATCAAGGACAACTTCGATTTTTTATAAAGGAACGTTGGGTATAATTGAATAAAACTTTTGAAAAAAAAACAACCTTTACATAAACATGTTTTTAATATCTGTTACGATTACCTATAATGGCTGCAAGTATTTTTATTTACAAGTGTTTCATTGTTCCTAGTTGCTTTCCATTTTAAACACTTTCGCATCCTTACTCTTTAGCTAACAGTAGCTCGGAGCATAACAAAAAATATTGCAAGTTCAAGTCGTACCTACTTGAATGTACTTGAAGTACCTCCAACGCGAACCGTTTTAATTAGTTTAAATTAGTTGTCAAAATAAGTATAATTTATTTTATTTAAGTTTCAAAGGTATATTTTAATGAATATAAATTCATATATTTATGAATATATCTTGCAAAATTGAGCGTTTTTCTATTATAATTTCATGCTTCGATTTTATATGACCTCGCGGCCCCCCGACGAAGCTTTCACGGCCCCCACGGGGCCGCGCCCCCCCGATTGAGAAACGCTGATATAGACTATAAAGACTTAAAAACAACACTATTTTTAAACATGCCTATATTTATAATTCAAATGTAGACAGTCCTAAGCCTGATAAAAATGTGAAGGAATGTCATGTAAGTAAATACAGTTCATTGCATTAAATCGTACAGTTTGGACTGGTGAAAACAGTCTGGATTGTGCAGTCGGTAGTTCGATTCTCCGTTGGTGATATTATTCGGGCGATTTCACAATCATTCACCCCTCATCCAGGTGTAGGAGCTCGCCCTCTGGCACCGGCGATAAGCTTCGTTGCAGAAATAGGCCGAAGTAAAATAAATAAATAAATAAATAAATAAATAAATAAATAAATAAATAAATAAATAAATAAATAAATAAATAAATAAATAAATAAACAAACAAACAAACAAATAAATAAATGAATAAATAAATAAATAAATAAATAAATAAATAAATAAATAAATAAATAAATAAATAAATAAAATATACAGTTCATTCTAAACAGCATATAAGAAAACAAGTTTATTTTAAATAATTATTACGGTCCTGGCAACTATTTTTAACAGGAACCATAAACTCAGCAGGTATAATGGTTATACTCTCAGTCATTATTGGAATCAGCAAGTGTGAGAGAGGCCATTTCATTTTGGAAATACTATAAGCAGGAGCTTTTTTTGAAAACTGTTTTCTTTCAATTATTCAAAATGATTGCAAAGAACAAATGCCTTTTTTTATCGGACCAGTTTTTAGGATTTTGGTATGACCACCAAAAAACCCTTATAACGTCACTCATGTGTCTTTCTGTCTGTCTGTCTATCTCTTTGTCTATCTGCCGGCAAAGTAGAAATTGTAGCCAAACGTCTGAACACAGAATGCTGAAATCTGGTATGCTTATTAACACTTTGACCCACTTAAAGAAAAAAAAATCAGCTGTGGCCACCACAGGACCGACCGCCATCGTAAAGTACTTATATAAAATACATTCCAGCAGCAGAGTAGAAATAACTTGGCCTAACATTTTTTAACAGAAATATTATTTACCATGTCCATGGAAACGTTACATATAAGTATGAAAAAATTGAGAAAATTTTACAGAAATTATTCGAAATTTTTCGTTTTATCAAAAAACGTATCAAATAAAAGCTATTAGTTATTGCTTTTATAGCAACTTTTGTTCAATAATTTTTTTCTAAATGTTTTTCTGTTGGGAAATGTTCGTAAAAATCTTAAAATCGACACGAGTAAACTCCCATTTTTAGTCAACCGATTTTTACCAAAAGTTGAACAACTTTTGCCATTGATGGCAGAAGCTTAAATATGAAGTTTCATAAAAATCCTTTCAGCCGAATTTGCTCTGCACGTGTACACAGACAGACTGACAGACAGACGGACAGACGGACAGACAGACGAACAGACGGACAGACAGACCGACGGACATCATGCTAAAAATAGTCAAAACGTTATGGTAGGGACCTCAATTCGTGGAGATCCATCGAAATCTCGAAATGTCAAAATCGGTATGATCACAATACTTCACTTATATATGTTAACGGTCGGTAAATATAGAGTTCAAAAAAATATATCGCAATTAATATTAACAAATATGTATTTAGTGAAAACATAAATATGTATTTTTTTTAGTTTTGGGTGGGGTATCACATGAAACCTCATAATGTGTGATTAATAAACAAATATTGATTTTTGAAAAATCATTTTTTTTTATGGGTGTTTCGCCAAAAATATGTCAAGAAACATTTGTCCCCCACCCTATTCACCAGAGAGGTTGATCTAAAAATATAGAAAAAATCTCAATAATGTACAAGGATGGGAGCTGGGATAGGTCAATAGGAATTTTTGATCAGAATTTTTTTTTCGAAAAATATCGCCTTTTTATGTTAATGATTTTTTTTTTTTAAATATTATTCTATATAAAAATCTTAAAAGGTAACCTAAGGAACCGAAAGCAGATTTTAAAATTCGTTTTTTTAATATCATTTAAACCAAAAATCCCGAGTAAAAATATCTAATATTTGAAAAGACGTCGTACAACGGTCACCGTTTGAATGTTTATAATGAAATTCTGTAAGTCCAAGTTTTTCCGCCAAACGGATGGTGTTTGACCGTTGCAATAATATCACTTAATAATTATCACTTTAGACAGTGGTTGTACGCCGACTGCAAGATTATTAAACTTAAGGTTGTCTCGTAACTTGCAGTGGTGGGGCCAAATAGGGAAGCTACACCTCATCTGTATGCTAACGGGACGTCAGCCTAAGTTTGAATTTTGTCTATATCGTTTAATTTTTTGATTTCCTACTTGTTTTAATGTATTTTTTCTTTGAAATGAATGTTTCTTACATTCATTTTTAATGTGATGTGAAATATTTCAACATTTTAGTTTTAGGTCCCCCCGTAATTACCCTGATATTCATCAAATTGAAAAAAATGCATAGAACAAATAAGATTTGTTTTCTTAAAAACAATTTTTAGTGTATAGTTTTTACTGTTAGGATAGTTCTGTTTATAAATGAAATATTTTAAGTTTTTTAGTACTAGCTTTAACCCAGAAACACCCCCTAGGAAAGAAAATTTTGAGATATCATGCCTATATTTTATCCTGGTTCTACTCTATTGTACCAAATTTCGCTAAAATTTGTCAAGCCGTTTTTAAAAACTGATATAACCTCCAATTTTATTAATTACTATATTATTATAACAATTTGATTTTCTATTTTTATTTAAAAATTCCTAAAATTATATTTGTATTCGATTTTCTTGTTATTTATTAACTATAATACAAATATCCATCACCTTAAATTTTATATAAATCAGTACAAAATTTCCTCCTCCTAAAGTTTTTATTTATAATTTACTCAGTAGAACTGTCTTGAAATAAATAACTATTATGAATATAGTCAATACAAATATTTAAACACATGCAACATCTATATTAATTTTGTATGTTAGTTTGAACTAAGCAGACATGTGACGTATTCCCTCTGATTGGTCAGAAGTTATGAGACAACCTTTACTTTAATAATCTTGGCTTAAGACCGTTGTATGCCGCTGAAATGCTAAGCGGCCGTTGTTCGACCATTGTAAAGTAACCAGGAACGTAGCCAGGGGGGTCATAGGGAGCATTTCCCCCCCCCCCCCCCCCCAGGATAGTTTACCTTATATAAAATATAATTTAGGTTATTAGAAGTTTTCTTCACCGGAGGTGAAGAAAATTTATAAATTTACCGGACTTTTATTATTTAATATACTACAAAAGACCTAGAACAGGGGTCGGAAACTTGCGGCTCTTTTAGAAAATTTTGTTAATTTTTTTTTTTTTTTATTTTCAACTTTCTGCTTATACTATACAGGTTTTGTATTTTTCAGAATGTTTTACGGTGCAATTCACGCCCAGTAATTCTCCGAGTACCTTTTTACGTTTTTTGCACAAACTATTGTTAACATGAAAGAAACTTTTCGAGATAGATTTAAAGAGTTTAGAAAATATAAAGCTACACTAGCTTTTTTGACAAAACCAATTGAAGTAGATATGTAGCAATTATATTTATCACCTTCAATTAGTGGATTTGAAATCCAAATGTTTATTGAATTATATACTCTTAAAACTTAATTCTGAACTGGAAAATTTAGAAAGAAAAAAGTGAATTTTATCTTCCCAGCATAAGTGGACCGAAATTCGCAATCTTCGAAATGTAGATAAAGTTCTTTTTGAAGTTTGGAACCGTCTTCCAGAATCATTCAATCATTTAAAAAATTATGCTCTAGGGCTACTGACAATTTTCGGATCCACATATTACTGTAAACAAATCTTTTCACATATGAAATTAATTAAGAGTCAGTTTAGACGTGAAGTAATCTTACTGACCTGAAACTAGAGTGCTGCCTTAAGTTAAAGATTACTGAATATTCACCAAATATTGAAGTCTTATAGGACACTATACAGGAACAATCGTCCCATTAAAAAAATTATTATATTGTAATATACTGGCAACTACAATAGGTATCACAAACTAAATGTATAAGTAAATATTAATTTATTGTAATACTTGATTATTTTAAAACTAATAAACAATTTTTACGTATTTTTCTTAAATATAGCATATATTTTTTAGCGGCTCTTCCATGTTATTGTGTTTTTTATCAATATAGATTTGGCTCTTTGTCACTGAAAGGTGGCCGACCCCTGACCTAGAACGCTGTTATTTTCTACCCAAGCCATGTAATTAAGGTCGTACCGACCATTTTAGAATATTTTGTTATTTTTGCCCCCCCCCCTCCCAAGCTGAAATCCTGGCTACGTCCCTGTTTTGCACCACGACAGCAACAGTTTCTGCATGCAACTTTTCAAATTCAGTCCTTTTTTAAGGGCAGCAATATGATGGTTACAGCCGGGCGCACCTGAGTCAACCCAATCGACGGTTCTAAGATGACAAAGACAGAAAGAGGAAGAAAGACAGAGAAATAGATAGAGAGAAAATTGATCAAAACTTGCCAATAACTTAAGTTGTTTACGCCAGGAAATTAAAAAATTATACACAAGAAATTATAGCAAGAAATTTTTCAAACTTTTATAATTTAAATCAAATGTTAAATATATAAGAAAAATATTGTATACCAGGATGAAAATATTAAAAAAGTTTTCAGCATACATAATTTTATTTTAAGGAAAAAAATTTATCATCATAATACATTTAAAATTTTACGAAAAAATTTTAAATTTTATATATAACATAACTGTCAATATTAATTATTAATTTGAAGAATATTTTAAAGAAATTAGGAAATTTTACCAAGAAGTAAATATTTTAAATATTTTATATTAAAACTTTCTAGAATTCTTCAATTATACTATTATTTATTCATGTTAGGTTAAAATCATTTTGATGTTTTGTAATTTTATTGATTTTTTATTACGGTTATGCAAAGGAAAAGAAAATATAGAAAAACTGGTTGGTTCATTCAAATAAATGCATAGGTTTTCAACCCATAGGCGCATAAAGGCTGGTTTGACTTTTGACTTCTTCTTACCTCAAGAATATTCGGTTTTGAGGATAGTTTGTATATTTTATTTATTCATTGTACAAAAATAAAAATTGTACAAAGATTCCATACAATACAAAGGTAAATACATTTATAAATACAGCAAAAAAAATTGCAAACAAAATATAAATACACTCATACCTCGCTATACGGCCGCTCTTTATACGGCTTTTCGCTATAACGGCCTTCTTTAATTATCGCACTTTTTCGATATACGACCCAAAATGTTTCGTTAAACGGCCAAAAAAATAATAAATGTGAAAAAAATATGGCCAGAAAGAATAAAAACTAATAATCCTTAAGTTGATTCTATTTTTGAACTTCGACAAACATATTGAATCTAGCAAATAATCTTGGTTTTGAGAATTCGGAATTGATTCGTTATACGGCTTTTCGCTTTGCGGCCAACTTTTCCGGAACGTATCTATAGGCTCCGTGAAGTTAGCAGTCCACTGAAAGCACTAACGAAAATTCGTCGGCCATCCGTTAGTGCTTCGTTAGTGCCTGTTAGTGCTTCATAAAAAATCGTAGCCACCCTAACCGTTTTCGAAAAAAAAGCAATTCAAAATGGACTGCTAACTTCACGCTTCGTTGGAAGCACTAACGAAAATTCGTCGGCCATCCGTTAGTGCCTCGTTAGTGCCTGTTAGTGCTTCATTAAAATTTGTAGCCACCCTAACCGTTTTTGAGATATTGAGCATTCAAAAAAATAAGCGTGAAGTTAGCAGTCCACTGAAAGCACTAACGAAAAATCGTCGGCCATCCGTTAGTGCCTCGTTAGTGCCTGTTAGTGCTTCATTAAAATTTGTAGCCACCCTAACCGTTTTTGAGAAATTGAGCTTTCAAAAAATCGACCGTGAAGTTAGCAGTCCACTGAAAGCACTAACGAAAATTCGTCGGCCATCCGTTAGTGCCTCGTTAGTGCCTGTTAGTGCTTCATTAAAATTTGTAGCCACCCTAACCGTTTTTGAGAAATTGAGCATTCAAAAAAATAAGCGTGAAGTTAGCAGTCCACTGAAAGCACTAACGAAAATTCGTCGGCCATCCGTTAGTGCCTCGTTAGTGCCTGTTAGTGCTTCAATAAAATTTGTAGCCACCCTAACCGTTTTTGAGAAATTGAGCTTTCAAAAAATCGACCGTGAAGTTAGCAGTCCACTGAAAGCACTAACGAAAATTCGTCGGCCATCCGTTAGTGCCTCGTTAGTGCCTGTTAGTGCTTCATTAAAATTTGTAGCCACCCTAACCGTTTTTGAGAAATTGAGCATTCAAAAAAATAAGCGTGAAGTTAGCAGTCCACTGAAAGCACTAACGAAAATTCGTCGGCCATCCGTTAGTGCCTCGTTAGTGCCTGTTAGTGCTTCAATAAAATTTGTAGCCACCCTAACCGTTTTTGAGAAATTGAGCTTTCAAAAAATCGACCGTGAAGTTAGCAGTCCACTGAAAGCACTAACGAAAATTCGTCGGCCATCCGTTAGTGCCTCGTTAGTGCCTGTTAGTGCTTCATTAAAATTTGTAGCCACCCTAACCGTTTTTGAGATATTGAGCATTCAAAAAAATAAGCGTGAAGTTAGCAGTCCACTGAAAGCACTAACGAAAATTCGTCGGCCATCCGTTAGTGCCTCGTTAGTGCCTGTTAGTGCTTCATTAAAATTTGAAGCCACCCTAACCGTTTTTGAGAAATTGAGCTTTCAAAAAATCGACCGTGAAGTTAGCAGTCCACTGAAAGCACTAACGAAAATTCGTCGGCCATCCGTTAGTGCCTCGTTAGTGCCTGTTAGTGCTTCATTAAAATTTTTAGCCACCCTAACCGTTTTTGAGATATTGAGCATTCAAAAAAATAAGCGTGAAGTTAGCAGTCCACTGAAAGCACTAACGAAAATTCGTCGGCCATCCGTTAGTGCCTCGTTAGTGCCTGTTAGTGCTTCATTAAAATTTGAAGCCACCCTAACCGCTTTTGAGAAATTGAGCTTTCAAAAAAATAAGCGTGAAGTTAGCAGTCCACTGAAAGCACTAACGAAAATTCGTCGGCCATCCGTTAATGCCTCGTTAGTGCCTGTTAGTGCTTCATTAAAATTTGTAGCCACCCTAACCGTTTTTGAGAAATTGAGCATTAAAAAAAAATAACGTGCAGTTTGCAGGTCATGAAAAGCACTAATGAAAATTCATCGGCCAACCGTTAGTGCCTTGGTAGTGCCTGTCTGTGCTTCATTAAAATCGGAATCCACCCTAAGAGTTTTTGAGAAATTGAGCATTCAAAAAAATAAGCATAAAGTTAGCAGGACATAGAAAGCACTAACGAAAATTCGTCGGCCATCCGTTAGTGCCTCGTTAGTACCTGTTAGTGCTTCCTTAAAATTGGAATCCACCCAACCCGTTTTTTAGAAATTGAGCTTTCAAAAAAATAAGCGTGAAGTTAGATGGTGATTGAAATACTATATTTTTCTATAGATGGGGGTACATTTATCTAAGATATATTAATTTATTTATTTATTTATTTTACATCGGCCTATTTCTGCAACCAGGCTAATCGCCGATGCCAGGGGCGAACTCCTACACCTGGATGAGGGGTGAATGATTGTGAAATGAGAGTAATGTATACATATTATTCTCGCCCGAATAATATCACCAACGGAGAATCGAACTACCGATCGCATAATCCAGACTGTTTTCACCAGTCCAAACTGTACGACTTAATGCGCTCGACCACTCCGTTGGCATCTAAGATATGTTAAATCCTAAGATATTTGAGAATAATTTTAACTACAATTTTACGCCTTCACACATATCATTGTATTTTCAACCCTATCTAATTAATATAGGGCGAACTTGCAAATTAACTTCGATGATAGAATAAGCACCCAGAATTATCTGATAAGTTGAAAAAGGTATGAAAACAACTAATTAATTATATCACAAGTAAAATTAGAAGAAGTCAATAAATATGTAATCTGTGTAAAAAAATCATCTATATCGTCTAATGTAAATAAGCAATTTTTAAGAAGTGTTGGACTAAATATGACGTATTAGGTATGAGAAATGATAAGCAAAAGATCTAGTGTAATAAAACACAATATTAAAGGAAAGTTTCGATGTTAGTATTTAATATAATCAATATAATAATATACAAATAACAAATCATCAAAACACTAACCGACGAGTTCATCAAAAATCAATTCATCGAAAATCAACTCATCGAAAATCAATTCATCGAAAATCAATTCATCAAAATTCAACTTATCGAAAATCAATTCATCGAAAATCAAATCATCGAAAGATCAATTCATCGAATCGTCAATTAATCGAAAAAAAAAAATTTTGTAAATATTTGAGAGGAATGCCGAGGGGATCGGAAAGTCAAAAAAACAGTGGTCAATAAAAGTAGACAGACTAAGAAATAATTGCATAAAAATTTTTATATGGTTTAAAAAAAGGTAAATAAAGTGACATAGTGTTTGAATATAAAAACACTATCGTAGGTTAGGTTAGGTTAGTAAGGGTTTGGTTAGAAGAAGCCGAACGAAGCGAGCTACCCATCTTCTAGTTTAATGACACAACACTATCTTAGGTTAGGTTAGGTTAGTAAGGGTTTGGGTTAAAAGGAGCCGAGCGAAGCGAGCTACCCATCTTCTAGTTTAATGACAAAGCACTGTCGTAGGTTAGGTTAGGTTAGTAAGGGTTTGGTTAGAAGAAGCCAAGCGAAGCGAGCTACCCATCTTCTAGTTTAATGACAAAACACTATCTTAGGTTAGGTTAGGTTAGTAAGGGTTTGGTTAGAAGAAGCCAAGCGAAGCGAGCTACCCATCTTCTAGTTTAATGACAAAACACTATCTTAGGTTAGGTTAGGTTAGTAAGGGTTTGGTTAGAAGAAGTCCAGCGAAGCGAGCTACCCATCTTCTAGTTTAATGACAAAACAAACTCAAAAAAACATAATAAAGCCACCTGTTTAGAATCACCGTAAATTGAACAAATCATGTGTGGTATGACGCTAGTGGTATGACCTATTCCCTAGTTATAGCGAAAATTTATATTAATAAGAATTTTTTTTTTTACGAAATAACATAATATTACTAAGCATTTTCGATAAACGTGCCATTCGATAAATTGAGCATTCGATAAATTGATTTTCGATAAATTTACTTTCGATAAATTGATTTTCGATAAATTAATTTTCGATAAATTAATTTTCGATAAATTTGTATTCGATAAATTGATTTTCGATAAATTGACCTAGAATCAATTCCGCAGGGTTCTAAATAGTAACTGTGCAAAATTTGGTTTAAATCGGTTACACGGCCTAGGAATGTATAGCGAACAAACAAACAAACAGACAATTTTTCTCTTTTATATATATAGAGAAGAAGAAGATGTCCAATTATTTTTATTATGTATTTTCTTTCTCGCGTTCAAGACGCGGCGTCTTGAACGCACACACGTTTGTGTGCCGCACACAAACCTAACGGTCGAAGGAGAAAAGTGCAGGTAGACCATCGAATTGAAAAATAGAGCGGTTTTTGCTGTCAATGAAAGTAAGTATGGCAAAAGATTTAATAGGTAAATATAAAGTTTTGCAGTTTATTTATATTTTTTTATATTTTATATTTTTAATAAATATAAAGCAAGCCGCACACAATTGAGATAGATAAGGTATTATACTCCGCGTCTTTGGTGCTATATATTTTAGTTTGCAATGCAGTTGATGATAGTCGATGGTAATATTCGTTTAGTTCGTTCGTCACAAATATATTTAAAAATTATTATACCCAAAATTATTGTGTTCGTATGTTGTAGCATATAAGTGTAACATATAAGTGTAACATTGATATTCGTGACCCCCCCCCCCTTTTGACCCTCCCATTGACCCATGAACCTATCGTTTATAGGTCAGAAGTAATCACAGAAAGAAGATCACAGTAAATAAATTAATCTGATGAGTCAGTTTGATCGTTAGGTGGTAGAGCGGGCTGCCGGATTAACAATACTGCTGGTTCAAAAGTTCTGCTTAGTTGAAGTAAATTTTAAATTGTGTTTTGATGATTTGTTATTTGTATATTATTATATTGATTATATTAAATACTAACATCGAAACATTCCTTCAATATCGTGTCTTATTACACTAGATCTTTTGCTTATCATTTCTCATACCTAAATAGTCAGTCATATTTAGTCCAACACTTATTAAAAGTTGCTTATTTACATTAGAGGATTTAGACGATTTTTTACACAGATTACATTAACTTCTTCTAATTATACTTGTGACATAATTAATTAGTTGTTTTTCATTTATACGTTTTTCAACTTATCAGATAATTCTGGGTGCTTATTCTGTCATCGAAGTTAATTTGCAAGTTCGCCCTACATTAATTAGATAGGGTTGAAAATACAATATGTGTGAAGGCGTAAAATTGTAGTAAAAATTATTTTCAAATATCTTAAGATTCTTAACATATCTTAGATGCCAACGGAGTGGTCGAGCGCATTAAGTCGTGTAGTTTGGACTGGTGAAAACAGTCTGGATTGTGCGATCGGTAGTTCGATTCTCCGTTGGTGATATTATTCGGGCGAGAATAATGTATACATTACTCTCATTTCACAATCATTCACCCCTCATCCAGGTGTAGGAGTTTGCCCCCTGGCATCGGCGATTAGCCTCGTTGCAGAAATAGGTCAATGTAAAATAAATAAATAAATTAATTAATATATCTTAGATAAATCTACCCCCATCTATAGATAAATATAGTATTTCAATCACCATCTAACTCCACGCTTATTTTTTTAATGCTCAATTTCTAAAAAACGGGTTGGGTTGATTCCAATTTTAATGAAGAACTAACAGGTACTAACGAGGCACTAACGGATGGCCGACGGATTTTCGTTAATGCTTTCTATGTCCTGCTAACTTAATGCTTATTTTTTTGAATGCTGAATTTCTCAAAAACACTTTGGGTGGATTTCGATTTTAATGAAACACAAACAGGCACTACCGAGGCACTAATGGTTGGCCGATGAATTTTCTTTAGTGCTTTTCATGACCTGCAAACTACACGTTAATTTTTTTGAATGCTCAATTTCTCAAAAACGGTAAGGGTGAATTTCGATTTTAATGAAGCACAAACAGGCACTACCGAGGCACTAACGGTTGGCCGATGAATTTTCATTAGTGCTTTTCATGACTTGCAAACTGCACGTTATTTTTTTTTAATGCTCAATTTCTCAAAAACGGTTAGGGTGGCTACAAATTTTAATGAAGCACTAACAGGCACTAACGAGGCATTAACGGATGGCCGACGAATTTTCGTTAGTGCTTTCAGTGGACTGCTAACTTCACGCTTATTTTTTTGAAAGCTCAATTTCTCAAAAGCGGTTAGGGTGGCTTCAAATTTTAATGAAGCACTAACAGGCACTAACGAGGCACTAACGGGTGGCCGACGAATTTTCGTTAGTGCTTTCAGTGGACTGCTAACTTCACGCTTATTTTTTTGAATGCTCAATATCTCAAAAACGGTTAGGGTGGCTAAAAATTTTAATGAAGCACTAACAGGCACTAACGAGGCACTAACGGATGGCCGACGAATTTTCGTTAGTGCTTTCAGTGGACTGCTAACTTCACGGTCGATTTTTTGAAAGCTCAATTTCTCAAAAACGGTTAGGGTGGCTTCAAATTTTAATGAAGCACTAACAGGCACTAACGAGGCACTAACGGATGGCCGACGATTTTTCGTTAGTGCTTTCAGTGGACTGCTAACTTCACGCTTATTTTTTTGAATGCTCAATATCTCAAAAACGGTTAGGGTGGCTACAAATTTTAATAAAGCACTAACAGGCACTAACGAGGCACTAACGGATGGCCGACGAATTTTCGTTAGTGCTTTCAGTGGACTGCTAACTTCACGGTCGATTTTTTGAAAGCTCAATTTCTCAAAAACGGTTAGGGTGGCTACAAATTTTATTGAAGCACTAACAGGCACTAACGAGGCACTAACGGATGGCCGACGAATTTTCGTTAGTGCTTTCAGTGGACTGCTAACTTCACGCTTATTTTTTTGAATGCTCAATTTCTCAAAAACGGTTAGGGTGGCTACAAATTTTAATGAAGCACTAACAGGCACTAACGAGGCACTAACGGATGGCCGACGAATTTTCGTTAGTGCTTTCAGTGGACTGCTAACTTCACGGTCGATTTTTTGAAAGCTCAATTTCTCAAAAACGGTTAGGGTGGCTACAAATTTTATTGAAGCACTAACAGGCACTAACGAGGCACTAACGGATGGCCGACGAATTTTCGTTAGTGCTTTCAGTGGACTGCTAACTTCACGCTTATTTTTTTGAATGCTCAATTTCTCAAAAACGGTTAGGGTGGCTACAAATTTTAATGAAGCACTAACAGGCACTAACGAGGCACTAACGGATGGCCGACGAATTTTCGTTAGTGCTTTCAGTGGACTGCTAACTTCACGGTCGATTTTTTGAAAGCTCAATTTCTCAAAAACGGTTAGGGTGGCTACAAATTTTAATGAAGCACTAACAGGCACTAACGAGGCACTAACGGATGGCCGACGATTTTTCGTTAGTGCTTTCAGTGGACTGCTAACTTCACGCTTATTTTTTTGAATGCTCAATATCTCAAAAACGGTTAGGGTGGCTACAAATTTTAATGAAGCACTAACAGGCACTAACGAGGCACTAACGGATGGCCGACGAATTTTCGTTAGTGCTTCCAACGAAGCGTGAAGTTAGCAGTCCATTTTGAATTGTTTTTTTTTCGAAAACGGTTAGGGTGGCTACGATTTTTTATGAAGCACTAACAGGCACTAACGAAGCACTAACGGATGGCCGACGAATTTTCGTTAGTGCTTTCAGTGGACTGCTAACTTCACGGAGCCGTATCTAGGCCGTAAAGCGAGGTATAAGTGTATAACAATATACAAACAAAAAGAGACAATTTTTTTTTAACAACAATTGTGCTATATAGACAAACAACCAAGAAGAGCTAAGCTAGAAGCTTGTCGCCCCACCCGGAAGAAAAATGTCTTATACAAGGTGTCTCAAAAGAAATTTTATATTTATTTAGCTTACTGCGTGAACGCAACGTATCCGAGGGGCGCGGGGGTTATGTCAATCGGTAGCCTGGCTCTTGGGAATTCAGTCGCTATGGAGCGTTTCTCGGGAGCAGACCGCGCGTTATGCGTGCGAGAGTTTTATAAAAACGGTGATACGGCGACTGTAGCGCGTAGAAAATTCTGCAGTCTTCGAGGTTTTCGCCAATTAAATGATGCGCCAAGCATTCCTCTCATTCGACATTGGGTTAAAAAGTTTGAAGAGACTGGTACAACGCTGGATAAATCAAAATCCGGGCGACCTAGGTCATCAAGAACGGTAGAAAACGTGGAGAATGTTAATCAGTCTGTACGTGACGACCCGAACCTTTCAATTCGGAAGCGCGCAAGTGCTTTAAATGTGCATAGATCATCATTACATCGCATTATGCACAAAGACCTAAAGCTGCACCCCTACAAAATTCAATTGGTGCAAGAATCAAAGCCCCAAGATGCCAGTCAGAGGCTTAATTTCGTAAATCAGGTGATTGAGCGATTTTCAACGTTTACCAACATTTTGATTTCGGATGAAGCTCATTTTCATCTTAATGACCACGTAAATAAGCAGAACTGCCGCTACTGGAGTGCAACGAATCCGAAACGCAAACATCAGAAACCCCTACATTCGCCTAAAGTGACCGTATGGGCTGCGATGTCGGCGCGAGGAATTATCGGCCCTTACTTTTTTGAAGACGAAAGGGGGCGTGCAGTTACAGTGAATTCAGAGCGTTATGTGGAGATGTTAGACAACTTCTTGGTACCTGAACTGCAAAACTTTCCTGGCTATAACCAAAGAACATGGTTCCAACAGGACGGAGCAACTTCACACACGTCCAATATGTCTCTGCCACGTGTTCGTGAAATTTTCTCAGGCAAATTGATCTCCCGGAGAGGTGACATAAATTGGCCTCCACGCAGTCCAGATTTAACCCCTATGGACTTTTTCCTATGGGGTTATCTTAAATCTAAAGTTTACGCCAATAAACCGACTTCACTGGCGCATTTGAAAGAAAATATCCGTCACGAAATGGCAGCCATCCCTGAGTCCACCTGCCGAGACGTCATAAGTAATTTTACTGTTCGATTAAATGAGTGCCGAGAACGCGAGGGTCTACATTTAGACGATATTATTTTTAAGAAATAAATCCCCAAAAAGTGTATTTTAATAATTAATAAACATTTTTTCTATATACGGCTTACTTTTTTTTTTAATCGATCCACTAAATATAAAATTTCTTTTGAGACACCTTGTATTTAACTAATACTATATATCTCATATGTCGAATCGGGCGCGAGGACTATATTCGGTTTTGAGGACAGTTTGTATACACGAGGGCTATTTTTTTTTTCAAGTTCCGTTTGTTCACAGTGGAGAATAAACGCAATCGTGTAATTGATGAAATGCATGAATTACGCTTCGAATTGTTGCTGCATATACTGTATATATCTAATTTGGCCCCGAGCGACTTTTTTCTGTTTCCAAACATTTCCAGAAATAGCTCGCCGGGAAAAGATTCACATCGAACCAGGAGGTCATCGCTTTAATAGATGCCTATTATGAGGGTCTTCCGGAATTTTACTTTTTGGATGGCTTGAAAAAGTTGGAGAAACGGTGAGCGAACTGTATCGAGCTAACTGGAGACTGTGTTGAGAAATAAAAATGAATCAACCCAAAATAATAAGTTTTTCTATTGTTTTGTAAAGATTTATTGACCTACCCTCCTAATTATTTACGTTTATATCTTAGTTCTCCCATTGCGGACGTAAGTTAAATTGCAACTATCATCAAGTTGAGAACAATATTATCAGTAAATGCAAGATCATCATTTACTTGATGATCTTAATCTCAAGTACAGCAATGGCTTGATTACACCGTTTAACCCTGCAACAATCTCCTGTTAAACTTGGGTATTATCTTTGGTACAGTGAAGGTGAAAGGGTTAAAGCTTGATGAAGGACAAAGATAATTGACAGAACATTGTACTTATAGGTGATCCACAATATCAGATCTTTTGACGTAGAATAAGTCTTTATTTATTATGAAATTTTTTACTATTATTTTACTATCTGACAATGTAGCAGACATGGTGTACATGTTGGAAGAACTTTCAAGGGAAACTGAAAAAATCTGATTGAAGGTAAATATCTCTAAGACGCAATTGATGAGGAACCTAGTATTGAGTAACCATCTACGAGGTGTGTAAATTAAGTAACCGGACTTTTTTATTCGTATAGAATTACAATTCAATATTATCTCCCTCAAAATAACTTCCTTGGGAAGCCACACAGCTCTGGAGACGGTTATTCCAATCCTCATAACAGTGCTGCAACTTGGATACTGGAATAGCTTTCAGCTGGTCGATTACGGACGTTTGAATGTTTTCGAGTGTCCCAAAATTATGTCCCTTGAAGTGATTTTTCAATCTTCGGAAGAGGAAAAAGTCACAATGACTCAAGTCAGTCGAATAATGAGGCTGAAGAGCCACAGGAATGTTTTTATTTGCCAAAAACTCGTTTATTGAAATTGCTGTGAAAGGTTTTTTGGAAACCATTTTTGCGCAGATTTTTCTCATCCCCTATTCATTGGTCAAAATCTGATGAACGGTAGTGTGAGTCAAATTCAACTCTTCCCCGATCATTCTGACTGTCAACCGACGATCTGAACGCACAAGATCCCGGATTCTGTAGATATTTTAATCAGTTCTTGAAGATGAAGTCCTTCCGCTGCGTGATTCATCTTCAATCAACTCTCTTCCTTCTAAAAATGCCTTAAATCACCAAGAAAAAACCTGGGTCCTTGACAAAACACTGTCTCCGTAGGCCCGCTGAAGTTTTGCAAAAATTTCCGTTGCACTGTGCCCAAATCTGAAGCAAATTCTGATAGCACTCCGTTGCTCGAAATGAATGTCATTCATTTTTAGAACGCACTAGAAAAAACTGTTTCATGAAAAAAAATCGCTACAGACAACGAAATTACTCTAGCGAGTTCAAACTTGTCCTGAATGTGTATCACATGTTCACCTGCCGCCCCTCCAAGTCTCGCGTCTCAAATATTGCCAGATCAAACGCTATGTTGCCAGTCCGGTTACTTAATTTACACACCTCGTATACATCGATGGCAAACAAATAAAACAGGTAGTCAGTTCACTATATATGTAAAAGTTTAAATAACAACTAATTAAGCAAAAACCATATTATTTAATAATATTTCTTTACATTTTTTAATGAATTCGATAGAAACATTTATGTTCAACCTCGTTTGACATTTATTTGCAATGTTTGTACCCGGCATATATGAAATCGTTCAAAAAATAGTTAAATTCACTGCCGATTTTGAGTCACTTCACTGACGATTTGACGTTATTTAACTGGTGGTGAAAAATGATTTTGCTTTCCTGAATAATATCACAAGTTCAGTTTGGTGTGATTATTATTTTGTTTTATTTTATATTCGTTTCAAAATGAAACTAGTCATCTAATAGGAAAGTAAAATCGCATACTCTTCGCTCTATCAATCAAAAGTTAACAAGCAGCATCATCTCTCCGTTGTAAATAATAAAATGGCGGTGTACGTCCAAGTCATGCCTCTGGCCACAGTTTAGCGATAACGTGATTACTCAATAGTCTCATGATTGATGAATGTCAGGGTCATGGGTTCGTATCCCATCACCACGTAGTTCCCACAATGCACTTTTATGTAATTTCTACTTAGGAAAGATGGGGAATTTTTAATATTAACAGCATTCATTGATCAACCATTTAGGCCCGGTATTTCCATCGATTGATAAAATAATTATCAATGGGATAAGTAGTTATCAAGGGAATAAACGTTTTTTATTCCCACAAAGGTTAAGTTAGTCGCACCGTGCAGGTACTGATAAATGTTATTCATTGGATAAAAATTGATGTGAAGTGTGAATTTTCACACATTTCTGGGTTTTGCCGGTATTTAGTAACTGAATGATGATTATTTGGGATGCCAAAACAAATTTTATATCAAATATTTTTTTATGAATTTTAATTCAAATGCCTAATACCATTATTTAAGTTTCTAAATATGTGCAGTATTTTTTTTTATATAGCAAGGTTCATTTTGAAAATTGCGCCTATGGCTTCCACTGGTTGCTTAAATCATAAGCCCCGCCATCTAATTTCGTATACATTCAAACATAGAATTAAATCATAATTTCAACACTTCCCACTGGTTAATAAATTTACGCTTTTAAAAATTAAATGCAAAATTTACCAAAATATAACTAGAATTTTGACAAAATAATTTAAACAAAATAAAAATGCGAAAAAAAAAATAAAATTAACATGATTCGAACTCTAGTTTGCAAATTACAAAGCTCACGACACAACCAACTACGCTATTAGAGCTACTGTTCTTGTGTGTTACATAGCGCATTAAATATTTAACATATTTTAGTTAAATATGCCAGCGCCAGAACCATTACATAAGGATACACCTTCTAGTCCAGCGTGTTACATAAGCATAACATGTGTAAATTATTAGCAAAAAAACACAAAAAAAAAATTTCCGAAAACATAATCTGATCAAAAATTCCTGTTGTACTATTCCGTTTCACACCAATGTACATTACTTAGAATATTTTCAGATTTTTAGTTTAAACCATCTGGGCTACAGGGTGTGGGACAAAATTTATTTGTACAATTTTGGCAAATATCGCATCAAAATAATTTGTTTTGCAAAAATAAAATTTTGATCGTTAATCCACGTACTAAGGGCTTTCATTTGATACCGTACTCAGAATTTAAAAAAAATATTTTTTTTTGATGAGCACATATTTGTTTGTATTTTTAAGGGGATATGTTTTTTAGATGTTTTAGTATTTTTCCTATGTGTGGGTCAAAGAGTTGTATAAGCATGTCAAATTTCAACTCTCTAGGTTTAGCTGTTTGGCTACAATTTTTACCGAACAGACAGACAGACAGACAGACACAGACAGACGACAAAATGATGGTATAAGAGTTTTTTGGTCATACTTACAAACCCTAAAAATGGCAGATTTTGACAGGCAGGTGTAAAAAAACATTTTATTGATAAATATATGCACATATTATAAGCAGATATACGTAAAATATATAATATAACAGGTATTGTGTACATATTAGACATACCTGTTTCCAGTATGTGTACTATTTTTATATACCTAATACCCATATCAAAAAAAAAAAAAAAAACTGAAAATAATTCTACTTTCTACTTTTTAATCTACTTTAATTTATACTGAAATAAAAAATATATATTGTCGATTATTTTTAGATAATTTACATTTATTGTTAAAGAAGGATGGATTCTGATTTTGAAGATTTGCTAGCAGATGATGATGAAGAAATTGTAGACTATTTAAAACGTCCATACATAGTTCGTGTTAGACCAAATCATATGGACCAGTGGGATGAGCAAGAATGTATTAATCGATTTCGCTTAGCGAAAAATGCATTTAATATCCTGCTCCACCAAATACTCCACCAAATTTAAAAAAGACTTTTTTTTTAAACCTTCGTATTAAATTTTCTGTTTTTTTGCATTTCTATTCTGTCCGCAGGATGCATTGAACATAATACAATTTTTTTCCCAGACCTCTTATTTATCTTTTAGATTTACAGCGTCAGTATAACATTTTTACATTTTAACACAAAATTTACAATTTGCCTTGTTTCGGCAATATTCAAATTTGCGCTTCTTGGGCGTTTATCGCACGTTTTTCTGTATAAAATTCAACAAAACTTTGTTTTTTTTTAGGTTATATCTACTTATTTTGTTATAATACCAACATAAAAAAAAAACAGCTGTGGCCACCACAGGACCAACCGCCATTACAAAGTACTTAAAAAGTAACTGTTTTATAGCAACTTTTGCTAAAAAAAAAATTCGAAATATTTCTCTGTAGTGAAATATTCCAGGGATGGGGAGTCGGAGTCGGAGTCGGGAGTCGGGAGTCGAGGAGTCGAAGCTTTTTGGAGGAGTCGGAGTCGGGAGTCGGAAAAAGTTATCGACTCCCGACTCTTTGACTACATATTTATCAAGGATGAGAACAATCCGAAAGCGAAAGCAAAATACCATACTACCAGAATTTGTTAAAGAATGGGAACAGGAACGACATTTTTTCTCTGTTCATGAACGAAAATGAAATTAAAAATATTCAATTCCGGTTTCCTTCATGCTTTTCAGTTAAAATTTTTTTTTATAATTGGTTTTTTTATAATAAAAAATTTTAGTAATATCTAATTTTTCTTTTTTTGTATACTTTGTTTATTATGTTAAAACGAAACTAAACTGGATTTTTATTTTCTCAAGTTGTAACGGGCTTTGTGATTATTTTATGTTTCATGTAGGCAGCTAAAATCTATATGTCAAAATAAAAAAGTGACATGTTATGAAAAATAAAGTACAGTCTGTTCCAAACGATTAAGCGGAACTAACTGGAATTTTCATTTTTGTAAGTTGTCATTAGCTATTTTTTATATATTGAAGTTGGCTTTTCCTGAACAAAATGATCAAAAGCTTAACAAAATGATCAAACGGTAAAAGTAACTAGTATTGAAAATCTAGTTCCGCCTAAACCAAAGGAACAGACTTTATATAAAATACAAAACAATTTTTTTTTAAAACTAATATATTTGAAAATTTGTATTAAAAATGACTCAATAGTCAAGATGAAATGAAAATGACATTTTATAAAAACAGCTCGCCCCAACCCAAAATATTTAATGTAAGTATAGTCTGTTTGCTTGGTTTAAGCGGAATTAGATATCGAAATCTACTAACTTTTAAGAATTGAATGAAGCTTTGTATCATTTTGTTTAAAAAAAGCCCACTTTGATAGTTAAAAAGTAAACTCGTGATAATTTGAGAAAATAAAAATTCCATTTAGTTCCGCTTAAACATTTGGAATAGACTTTACAATTTACCAGTGAAAGGAGTTGGGAGTCGGAGTCGGAGTCGATTTTCAAAAATACCGACTCCGGAGTCGAGAGTCGGGAGTCGATAATTTTTCTGTCGACTCCCCATCCCTGAAATATTCACAAAAATCTTAACACCGACACGAGTAAACTCCCATTTTTAGATAACCGATTTTTACCAAAAGTTGATCAACTCGTGCCATTGATGTCAAAAGCTTAAATATGATGTTTCATAAAAATCCTTTTAGCCGAATTTGCTCTGCACGTGTACACAGACCGACAGACAGACAGACAGACATATATCATGCTAAAAATAGTCAAAGCTTTATGTAGGGATCTAAATTCGTGGAGATCCATCGAAATCTCGTAATGTCAAAATCGGTATGATCACAATATCTCCCTTATATATGTTGGCGGTCGGTAAAAACATCGTAAAATATTATTATCAATCAGAAACAGAAAGCAATGTATCCTAGTGAATATCAAGAGCATAATATTATCCCATTGATAGCTATTCTTATAGATAACAGCAAGGTGGAAATACCGGGTCTTAGTTTAATCCAGGCTTTTTACATGTTTCTACCATTCCCAGCAAACATTTTTATACGGGCCAGTACTGTTGAAGCACATACTCCCCGGCATTGAAAATAATGGGCCAGTGCTGTTATTTCGCACTGTGCCAGTACCCCGGTGTCCCTGTGACCGTTAGCTGGCCCATTGACGTATCAATGCCGGCCCAGCAGCGGTAAAGTGTAAAATAATCGCATTAGTTGCAAGATTTATTTCTGACGGACCAGTGCTTATATTAAACTCACTCTATAGTATTTCAAATGTAACATATGTGTACTTACCCAGTATTAAAATAAATTAATGGTTAGGTGCAAAATATATACTCATTTGGCCATTTTCACCATCGTTGAAGTAATTTATTTAACAAATAAAGTTGACAGTATCGCATCGGTTTTAAACTATTAATGAAGAAATTAACATTGCTGTTAATAGAATGATGCGATATTGTTAACTTAAGTTGTTAAATAAATTTATTCAACGATTCTAAAACTGGCCGATTGTAAATTGTATTAACAGTTATAATGTATTGATTTATTTATACATATTAAATAAATATAATTTCAGGAATAACAGGAATTAGTTTATTTAATTTATTAATTTAATGAAGAATTTAAGAAAATGGGTTTCTGCCATTTCGTCCAAACCAATTGCATCCTAAAGATAAGGGGTGACTAATAATTTTCGCCAATATTCGTCTTGTATTGTCTACCACAGCTTTTCCCCCTGACTTGAAGAGTGCCAACCTAAAGAAATAATCAAATTTTATAAGCATTAATGCTATAAGCTGTAACTTTTGTAAGAACAAACTAAAGTCCGTTCAAAGGTGAGAATGCAGTATTGGTCTTATGGCAAATGGGAGCGGTGTTGCCAAATGTTGTAAAAGTATCAAATGTGTCAATTATGATAATATGAAAAACTCGTATGATTTACAAAACTCAAAATAAAACACAACAAAAACAAATGACCATTTGTAAAATACTACGTCTACACAGATCAGCGCGTTTTAGAGCTGGCAACGTCGACAAGCAAGAAAAGGATAGCGTCAGTGTAAACCCATTAGAGAGTATGAAAAAGAACTACTCCATATGTCTTGTACTGCATACTCACCTTTGAACGGACTATAGATCTGGTTATTTTGGTGATTTTTATAGTGTATTACTGACTTTTAGAAACTAGGTTATATTGTAAAAAAGGCTTTACAGTTTTAGATTAAGTTTGTATTATTTTAGGTAAGTATTATATTTACAAAATATTTAAGATGTCACTATTCAAAATGAAATATGACAAATTATATTTTTTTTTAATGACATATTTATAATCTTGTAACAGATTTATTAATAATTGAAAATTTTATTACATGAAAAAACTATGATTGAACTAAATTAAAAGTTAAACAATTTAACATGAAACAGTTAGTGTAAACTACGTCCTTAAATCTAACAAAACACATACAAATCACAATAAAAAACTGTATAATGCTCCCAAAACAATAACTACCCAGCAAACATTCAACTAACGGCCGAATGCTGGCAAACTGCTTTTATGCTGGTAAATTACTGGCACCAAAATTAAGTGCAACGCCAGTATTAATAATGTACTTCACATTTGTATTTCGCATTCCGCCTATACGAAGTACTTCACCAGCATTTTATAAGCACTCTTCTTCACTCATACTTTTTACTTAAAACCATCAGAAACAAATCTTGCAACTAATGCGATTATTTTGCACTTTACCGTTGCTGGGCCAGCAACTGATACATCGATGGGCCAGTAACGGCCACGTGGACACCGGGGTACTGGCCCATTACTTTCAATGCCGGGAAGTATGTGCTTTACCAGTACTGGCCCGTATAAAAATGTTTGCTGGGTATTCAAATACACTTCTTAACAAACTGTCCACAAACACGTACTGACTAACCCTCGAAGACCAGCCGTTAGGGGTCTTATGTCGCTACAATCTGACTTTTCAAATTATTACATTCAAAAAAAGTTTAGTTTTAAGTAAAAAGTATGAGTGAAGAAGAGACGATAGTTGTGTAAAACAATAATTTATCGACTTTATTAGAATTAAAAAGAATAGAAAAATTGCCTAAAAAATTTTTAAAACAAAAGTAAAATGTAACATATTAACAAAAATAAGGAGTGCTTATAAAATGCTGGTAAAGTACTTCGTATAGGAGGAGTGCGAAATACAATTGTTAAGTACATTATTAATACTGGTGTTGCACAAACTTTTGGTGCCAGAAATTTACCAACAGAAAAAGCAGTTTCCCGGCATTCGGCCGATGGTTGAATGTTTGCTGGGTTCCCAGCAAACATTTTTATACGGGCCAGTACTGGTAAAGCACATACTCCCCTGCATTGAAAGTAATGGGCCAGTACCCCGGTGTCCCCGTGGCCGTTACTGGCCCATTGATGTATCAGTTGCCGGCCCAGCAACAGTAAAGTGCAAAATAATCGCATTAGTTGCAAGATTTATTTCTGATGGTTTTAAGTAAAAAATATGAGTGAAGAAGAGTGCTTATAAAATGCTGGTAAAGTACTTCGTACAGGCGGAATGCGAAATACAAATGTGAAGTACATTATTAATACTGGCGTTGCACTTACTTTTGGTACCAGTAATTTACCAGCATAAAGCAGTTTGCCGGCATTCGGCCGTTAGTTGAATGTTTGCTGGGTTGTATTCATTTAACTCACCTAATTACGAGTAGGTAAATAGATTATTTAAATACATTCTATTTTGGTTGCTTCCCAACTCTGACTACAGTTCCCACTTAACAGCCCCTAGACTTTGTTTAAATAAGGAATCGAACTTTTGGGAACTAACGATCATTTCCTACGGGTATAAGAGTAAGTTAAAGCACAAAATTTTCATTAACTTTAACAAATTCTACCCTAAGTCTACGTTAAGACGAACGACTTGGTCTGTACCTAGCACTTAACAGTTATAACCGAGCACATGCGGCAGGTAGTGTTAATTACACCCTGGCTTACCTTCCGCTTGACGTAAATACAATCACGTTTCATGTTCAAAAGCGCTTACATCAACTCATCATCCGGACAAAAAACAACGATCGTGAGAAAGGGTTAGATCAACCGACTTGTTATTATATATTTTTCTGATTTATTTGCTTAATAGTTAGGGTGATAATTATTGATAATAAAGGAAAAGTAAAGTGTTTATAAGTTTTATTACATGTAACAAGATGCAATATGCAGATTACTTTGCACTTGAAGATTGATTAAAGTAAATTGTAGCTTAGGGCATGAGTACTCAATGTGGTGGATATGGACCCCCAGGGGTCGCAATGACATTGTTACGTAGGGTGACCAGACGTACTCTTTTTTAGAGTATTATACTCTTTTTTAAGTAATATCATTTATACTTTTACTTTTTATAAAAAAAAAAAAAAACTGAATATACTCTTTTTTGCTCGTCACTTGTTTTTAGGGTTTTGTAGGTATGACCAAAAAACCTTTATACCATCATTTTGTCGTCTGTCTGTCTGTCTTTTTGTGGTTTTTGGTTCACAAAGTACAAAAGTTATACCAATGTAAGACACTCACATGCAAGGCGTGCGATAGCTTAATGGGTTAGAGCACTGGTGTCGTAAGCTGGAAAACGAAGGGTTTCGAGTTCGAGTACGGAGCGAATTTTATTTTTTCTGTTTTTTTTTTTGCATTTTCATTATGTTGAAATTATTTTGTCAAAATTCTAGTTATATTTTGACAAATGTTGTATTTAATTTTTAAGAGCGTAAATTTAATAACCAGTCTTATTATATGATTAACAGACGATAAATTATTTTAAAAATATCGTTCATTTTGCCGTGATTACTGCAAAGTAAAATTTGTCCTACACACTCAGCATACCGCCTTCACTTATTATATACCTGCGAAACCCTGAAATGTGTGAATATTCACACTTCACATCAATTTTTAAATACCAACATGACATACAGCTTCAAAGGTGCAAAATATTGAAAACAAAATTCCCTCTTAGTTTGTTCTTACAAAAGTGAACTGCTTATAACACTCAGTTAAACGTACAACATATCATAATCGATTGTCAAAAATACATCGCACACCGCAGAACGCAAAACATTCCAAATAGTTTAAAAGACGCATTGTCAGACAACCACACACACCGTACAAATCTCATCCATTACCTAACCGACACAGAATTAATAAACAAAATATAAAATCACAATTCATTTTACATACCGGGTGAATTATTTAAGGAGCAACATACATGTTTCATATTCAATGTAAAAGAAGTGAGTTATTTCAAAAGCAACATAGTCAAAAAACAAATGCTTATCGTATCCATAGAAAAGACAAAATATTATTTTTTTAAATATTTTTTGGACTTAGCTACTAAGGACATTATTATTTTTGTTTGTATGTAAATATAAACAAACAAAAAATTCATTTACTGTTTCTAATTTACTATTTTTTAGCCGTCTAGGAACTTGTCAAATGTCAAAACTACTATTATATTGTACAAAGTGGTATGTATGTTCTATTCAACTTCTGGTGTATCTTCATTTTTCCGGTAACGCGGAGAGAGGAAAATGAACCGCCGTCTTATCCGGATGATATTTTTTTAGTGCTTACGCTTAATTTTATTTCGACAGGGGGTACTGACTAATTTTTATTGATAAAAATCATGCATTTTTTCCTCGAATCCGTGTCGAATCAAAGTCACCATTGGTCGGCACGGACAGGTTTTATCAGACGATAATTCAAAAATATTCTTAACACAAGACGGCCGGTCCAGGATATCTACGGCGAGAATCAAAGTGTTAAATGGTAATAATGGTTCAGGATAGCTTTTTGGACGTGCGAGATAATATTTTGAGGTATCAGAAAACATTTTTCAAAGAATCTGGGCTATTATTTGAGCAATTTGAGGTAAAAATATGCTCAAAAGGAGACAGCTGTCAATTTTTTTGCATTTTAAAATTGGACGAGATTTCACATTTTGAACGTGTTTCTTGACAGAAGAATACTAATTAAGGATTTAAGGTGAATTAACGATAAAGTTTAAGACATTTGCAGGGCGAATTTCCATAAAATAGTGTTAAAAAAAGATTTATAGATATTAAAAATTTCAGGGTTAATCAAAGTGTTAAGTGGTGATAATGGTTCAAGATAGCTTATTTGACGTGCGAGATAATATTTTGAGACATCAGAAAACATTTTTCAAAGAATCTGGGCCATTATTGGAAATATGCTTACAAGATTTCAGGAGGTGACAGCTGTCAAATTTTTTGCATTTTAAAATGGGAGGAGATTTCACATTTTGAACGTGTTTCTTGACAGAAGAATACTAATTATGGATTTAAGGTGAATTAACGATAAAGTTTAAGACATTTGCAGGGCGAATTTCCATAAAATAGTGTTAAAAAAAGATTTATAGATATTAAAAATTTCAGGGTTAATCAAAGTGTTAAGTGGTGATAATGGTTCAAGATAGCTTATTTGACGTGCGAGATAATATTTTGAGGCATCAGAAAACATTTTTCAAAGAATCTGGGCCATTATTGGAAATATGCTTACAAGATTTCAGAAGGTGACAGCTGTCAAATTTTTTGCATTTTAAAATGGGACGAGATTTCACATTTTGAACGTATTTCTTGATAGAAGAAAACTAATTAAGTATTTAAGGTGAATTAACGATAAAACTTAAGACAGGGGGAATTTCCATAAAATAGTGTTAAAAAAAGATGAGCGACGAGTTTTATAATCGACAAGTGCGACAAAATTATATTAAAACGAGTCGCGAAGCGACGAGTTTTAACAACGTAGGGGAGAAGACCGGCGTAGCCGGGCTGAGGCCCCTAGTAACTATTATATTTAATCACCACTGCATAACTGTTGCCATGGATATGAGCTTGCTTTCATAATTTGCTATGTTGCAAATGAAATAACTCACTTCATTAACATTATATGTGAAACATGTATGTTGCTCCTTAAATAATTCACCCGGTATATATTATACATAACTATAGATATAAGATTATAGATATAAAATATACTATATAATTCAAAATAACTATATAACTATGTAACTGCACAAATGACCTAAGGGTCGAAGTTCCTTGATTTAAATTAAAAAAAAAAAAAAAACTGTTAACATAGCAAAATTATGTATTGCATAAACACTCTACGAATTATTATGAATAATATCAAAATGATTCTGATGGTACAACTGTTACACCTTTAAAAGATTCCATCCAAATATTGTAAACTAACCATAAAATTTATGAATCGTTTAAATTTGAAACGTTTGTACCTAGAGAGCAGTGTAACAGCTGGAATTGAAACCACAATGGGCGCAGTCAACCACTCTGATAGCTCGTGTCGAATTTGGAATGAATGGTTTATAAATGAGAATGAATGAAGGTTGACATGAGCGATTATGTTGCGCTGCCCCATACTTACACATCTAACTACATCATTTTTATTCCATTCAATGGAATCATTAAAGGAATGAATAAAAAATATGTATTGTCAAATATTATGATATGCCAGATTTACACAATTCTTCGATATTTATTTATTTATTTATAACAATTTTGGCCACACAACAGGTAAAAACCCAATAATAGTGTGGCACTAGAAAAAATTTACAAAATAATTAAAACAGTATCATAATTTAAAAAAATATATACATAAGGTTTATACTTATCCACTTAAAGAATTAATGACACATTTTTTAATTGTAGCATAGGTACATGAGTATATTGCGGGAAAATTATTCATCTTAATAAATTTATTTAAATTTAATGATATACGATTAATTGGGGCATTATATGCAGAATTAGTTCTATTATTAGATAATATTAAATATTCAGTATTTCTAATATTGTAAGAGGGAACATGAATATTAAATTTACTTAAAAGATCAGGGCTATCAATTAAGTTATTGAAAATCTTATAGCAAAAACTGATATCTAAAATAATTTCTTAAGTTAATATAAGTGAATCTGAAATTGATATATTTAAATAAATTGATTAAGGTATACAAGATACTGTGGAAACCAACTAACAGAGCAAAATTCTAACTGATGTCTAACTAAAGAAAAATAGAGAGAAATCAGTGTATTATGCGGGATTTAAAATTTTTAGAAATTCTGGTAACGAACCCTAACATTTTATAAGCTTTTTTAATAATGTTGTCAATATGTATAACAAATATTAATTTCTGATATTATTCCCAGATCTTTAACAAAAGTAACATTAGAGATGACATCTGCATTAATATTATAATTAAAATCTATTATGTTTCTGTTTCTCGTAAATGTTATTTTAGAAATATTTATATTTAATTTATTTAGCTTTAAGTACTCGGATAATCAATTTAGATCAGATTGAATTTCATTACAATCATTGAGATTTAAAATTTGCATAAATATTTTTAAATCGTCAGCATAAAGGAGAAAATTACATTTATTAAAGCACATATTTATATCAATTATAAAAATATTAAATAAAAGTGGGCCTAGGTCACTACCTTGAGGTACACCGGAAGTTATTTTTCTGACGTCAGATTTGTAGCCATTAATGACAACACATTGAGTTCTATCTATAAGCAATCAACGCTATAAGGTACGTTTTAAACCAATTTAAAAGATTACCAGGGACGCCTATTCTATTTAACTTATTTAACAATACTTATGTCATGATCTATTGTATCGAGCCCTTTATAAAAATCTGTGTAAATGGCATCCACTTGTATGCGTTGATCCATTGAGTTCAAGATAAAGTCGGTGTATAAAGTTAAATTGGTATCCACTGATTTACCAGGACAAAAACCATGTTGTTGAACAATAATATCATTTTTTACAAAAGAAAATAAAATTTTATATATAAGACGTTCAAAAATGTTTTCAAAATTACATAATTTAGAAATCGGTCTATAATTTTCAACTAAGTTTTTGTTACCCTTTTTAAACACCGGGATCACTAGTACATTTTTCCAAAACGTAGGAAATATACCTTCATAGAGAGATTTATTAAATATTATAGTTTAAGGAGAACTAATAGAAACAGCACAATTTTTTATAAAGACAACAAGAATATTATCCGATCCAGAACCTTTACGTGTATCTAATTGCATAAGAGTATCGAATACTTCATTTTCATCAAACAAGATATTTGATAATACTTTATTTGATTGAACATTATCAGGGCCAATACTGGGTCTGCTGATGGAATTGTATGCACAGAATTGAAATAATCTGAAAAGTAATAGCAAATATTACTTACATCAGAAGATGTAGACTGTTTATAAGACATAGAACACGGGTACGTTTCTTTTTTAATAGAATTAACATATGACCAAAATTTTTTAGTATTAGATGGAATTTGGCTCTCAATATCCTGTATAAATTTATCGTAACATTCTTTAATTAGGATCTTAACACGTTTTCTTAAAATAGAGAAATTATAATAATAGCTGTTTGTATTAAGCCTTTTAAATTTTTTATGTGATTTATGTTTTTCTTTGATCAATCTAATTAACTCAAACGAATACCATTTAGGATAAACACCCCAGCAAACATTCAACTACCGGCCGAATGCCGGCAAACTGCTTTTACTGTTGGTAAATTGCTGGCACCAAAAGTAAGTGCAACGCCAGTATTAATAATGTACTTCACATTTGTATTTCGCATTCCGCCTATACGAAGTACTTTACCAGCATTTTATAAGCACTCATTATTTGTATTAATCCAAGCAAACATTTTTATACGGGCTATCGTCTCTTCTTCACTCATACTTTTTACTTAAAACTAAACTTTTTTTGAATGTAATAATTTGAAAAGTCTCATTGTTCTTAGTCATAAAACGCCCTAACCGCGTGGCCTTGGAGGGCCAGTACAAGTTGATACGTGTTGGTGGACAGTTTGTCAAGATGTGTATTTAAATAGTTATTGTTTTGTGAACATTATACAGTTTTTTATTGTGATTTGTGTGTGTTTTATTAGATTTAAGGACATAGTTTACACAAACTGTTTCATGTTAAATTGTTTAATTTTTAGTTTAGTTAAATCATAGTTTTTTTCTCTTCACTCTTCAAGTCAGGGGGAAAAGATGTGGTAGATAATACAAGCCGAATATTGGCGAAAATTATTAGTCACCACTTATCTTTAGGATGCAATTTTTTGGCCGAAATAGCAGAAAACCATTTTCTTAAAATTCTTCATTAAATTAATAAATTCCTGTTATTCCTGAAATTATATTTATTTAATATTTATAAATAAATCAATAAATTATAACTGTTAATACAATTTACAATCGGCCAGTTTTACCATCGTTGAATAAATTTATTTAACAACTTAAGTTAACAATATCGCATCATTCTATTGACAGCAATGTTAATTTCTTCATTAATAGTTTAAAACCGATGCGACATTGCCAACTTTATTTGTTAAATAAATTTATTCAACGATGGTGAAAATGGCCAAATGAGTATTTATTTTGCACCTACCCAGCCAACATTCAACTAACGGCCGAATGCCGGTTAACTGCTTTTATGCTGGTAAATTACTGGCACCAAAAGTAAGTGCAACGCCAGTATTAATAATGTACTTCACATTTGTATTTCGCATTCCGCCTATACGAAGTACTTTACCAGCATTTTATAAGCACTCTTCTTCACTCATACTTTTTACTTAAAACCATCAGAAATAAATCTTGCAACTAATGCGATTATTTTGCACTATACCGTTGCTGGGCCGGCAACTGATACATCAATGGGCCAGTAACGGCCACGGGGACACCGGGGTACTGGCCCATTACTTTCAATACCGGGGAGTATGTGCTTTACCAGTACTGGCCCGTATAAAAATGTTTGCTGGGTAACCATTAATTTATTTTAATACTGGGTAAGTACACATATGTTACATTTGAAACACTAGAGAGTGGGTATAATATATGCACTGGCCCAGTGCGAAATACCAGCACTACCCCAGGGCGAAATGCCAGCACTGGCCCAGTGCGAAATGCCAGCACTGGCCCATTACTTTCAATGCACTTTACCGTTGCTGGGCCGGCAACTGATACATCAATGGGCCAATAACGGCCACGGGGACACCGGGGTACTGGCCCAGTACGAAATGCCAGCACTGGCCCATTACTTTCAATGCCGGGGAGTATGTGCTTTACCAGCACTGGCCCGTATAAAAATGTTTGCTGGGGAAGCATTTATTGCATTTAAAAAACATATTGATTCTAAAGGTAAGCAAATAGTTGTTTCTCAAAACTCCAGAACAATTAGAGCCGGAACATTGTCACAACAAACATTTGAAAAAAAACATTACCAAATATATTATTCCTTTAACGTCGGTAGAGTGGCAAAATGTAATGGTCTTTGGAGTGCTGCAAGATGGCGGAAGTCGGCTGAATTTATTGAGAATTTAGGTATAGGGATATTATATAATATATTAGGTCGCCAAGGATAAAATTTGTAGAAAAAAAGGCAAAGTTGGTTGATAACTTACAAATATAAGGAATTATTTTATTCATCAAGGTATGCACCCATATTGTTTACCTATACACTTTTGCCAGATTTTCAAGGCTAGTTTTACAGCTTTGTCGGAATTAAACTGTTTTCCTATTAAAATGTTGTCCAAATTGCGGAAGAAGTGGTAGTCAGTGGGGGCTAGGTCTGGTGAGTATTGAGGATGATAAAAAAGTTCCAACTCCAATTCCTATAGTTTTGCCACAGTCATTTGTGCAGTGTGTGGTCTAGCGTTATCATGCAATAAGATAGGAGTCGATCTGTTGACCAATCTAGGCTGTTTCTCTTTAAGTTTTTGCATCATTTCGTCCAGTTGGTTGCAGTATATTTCTGCTGTGATCGATGAGCCAGGTTTTTTTTATTTGTTTGGTTTTTAAGTAATCTGTACGAAATTTGGCGAACCAATTTGATATTTTCTACTGCGTAGTGACACTAAAGCCAAATACACTATTAATGTTTCGCGCGGTCTGCGATGCCGTAGTTCCATACAGGGGTATGAAACTCATATACACGGCTTTGAAACGGTTTTAAGTTATATTCCACCCACCGACAGCGCTAAAAGCGTTTTTTTTTAACCAACATTTTAAGAACACTTCATTATCGGCAATTTGCGGCAATTGTTTTTGACGTTGTAACGATAGGTGACAGTAAATTGTGATTGTGACAGTGATGAATTTTATAAGAAATTTTAAATATTAGCACCACATTTTTTATTTTTAAATGGTGTAGTGTAATTAATAATATTTTAAATGGTAAATGCAAAAGAAATATAAATAGTGTAATAAAAAAAAAAAAATGGCACAGACTAAATTTAATATGTACAATAAAAGTAAATATAAAAGTAAAAAATAAATACTTGTTTATTTATTTCATATGCTTGCTTGCAAATAAAATAATAAAACTTAATGCTTACTGAAGTATTAACTTTTAACAATTGTAATTAATTTTAATTTTAGGAAAATAATTAGGAGAGTTGTAAATAAATTAATCATAATTTTCGGTTCAAGGCAATCTTTAATTTTCTACCAAAATTACATTTTATTTTTCAATTTTGGTAGAAAATTAATGATCGCGCGATTCATAGCAATTTAAAATATAAAAATATATTTGTGTGCACTGCGGGATGCATACTACCTAATCCTACTTCATATTACAACCACGAATGTCGCAACTATCGCTGTCCAAAGCCGTAACGTGGGAGTCCGCTCTCTTCCTTGTTTTATAATTTGTGGTTCCATACTCATACTTCATAATAGAGCGAATTTTCGACCGTTCCATTTTCAACAAAATTTATTTTAAAAAAAGTTTTTAATATTTTTTAGAGCGTACAATGATTTCTTTACACAGACAAGATGTGTAATTTTCCAACAAAAAAAAAATAAAAAATAAACCCTAACGGTAGAATATTAGTCAATGTCAAATAATAAGCTGTTAAAGTTGGCAATATTAATAACTACAAATTTCATCCTTGACGACCTGATATAAATAGATCCAAGCGATTCAAAATTTTCGCTTATTAGGTGCGCCATTTCTCTCCAGGATTTTCCAAACAGCTTTTCTAAAAATCACATATGTGCAATAATAACTACGCACGTAGTTCTCCAACTTATCAGGGATTGAATCTGGAAATGCAGCTACCGTTTTGAATATTTCCTTTTACCTTTGCTATCTATACTGAAAATGAACGAAAATTTTAATTTGAAAAACATATCATAACAATAGTTTGAATACTTCATTCAGTGTTTTACAAATGCACAGTTATCTAATATTTATATTCACGGTCGAATAGAGATGAATGGAATCCAATTAAATATCTGTTTCGCACTAGTAAATAATTCTGAAATCTCTACAGATTAATTAAGATGTAAGAAGCAAACAATGTAATTAAAACCATGTTTTTGTTTTCAACAACAGGATTTAATAAAAGGTTATTAATGCAAGAGAATACAATCAACATTTCTTATTGGATTGTAAATGCTTGTAAACGTTTTATAACAAGAAAGGAAGAGAAAGTACTGTAATTGTATTGTATCAGGCAGGATATGGAACTAAATAGAATTATTAAGAGGATTAAGGATTATTGGCAATATTACTTACCTCTTCTATACAATTTAAGAACGCAGCTTACACCTCTAAGGTTAGTCAACTATGTACTGTACGTTGTGGATATATTTAGTAGACAGTTTTAACGTTTAAGCTTCAGAGCTATGAAAATTAATGCGTAACTAATATTGTGATCTGTCTTTTCAAACCAACTACGAAGGAATAAATAAATTTTTTGTGATTTTTTACAAACCCATCATAATATAGGTATTATAACCGCAATAGGGGATACGCATAAATTTTATATTTCCTTAAAACTACATTTTTTTGATATGTTAATGTTAGTTATGTCACTTAACAAAACAAAATTCACATTTTAATTAATATTACAGCCAAATTTTTTAATTAAAATATTGTAAATTTGAAATAAGCCGACCATAGCGCGAAGGTTGCCGAGTAAATACGACTGAGCATGACGTCAAAGACAACTCAGACTACAACATAATCTTTACGTGTGTATATTGTATTGTTCGAGAGTTTTGTATTTGTTTTTAAACAATTTTTCACGTTTATTTATTACGTCAATTTATTATAAAAATGGCAGATAAAGATTTTGTTAGGGCTCAGAGTGATAATTTACCCAACATTGATGCTTTTATGCTCATGGAATATATGAAAAATAATGAATGCTACAGTGCTGAAGAAATACGTGGTGTCAAAACAGACTTGTACGTAAACCATTTATGTATTCTATAACTTTATGTAAACAATATAAACGCTGCAACTCTGTAAAATGTAAATATTTATGTAATTTACATGTCAGAATTTTACTACATTGTTTACATGAAGTTACAAAACGTTAGAGGCATAATTGAAATACTGCAATATAGGTTATATATTTTAAAATAAAATTTAATTCGGTAAACATGTATAAATTGTTTTTACAGAATTAAACTTTATTTTAATTAAAATCACTGTAACTTTACAAAATCTATAAAAGTTATACAAGCAAATAAGTTCACGACAGACTGTATAGGCTGTACGCTGTAAACTGGGTAGGCTGTACGCAGTACACTTATGTAGGGTATGACGTCACACGGGGTTTTCCCGCGCTACATACATTTATAATTTTTTTAAGCCTTCAAATTAAAAAAAAAATGCAGAACTGTTTTTTATGTTTATATGCAACAAGAGGAATATAATAAAAAATAAAAAAAAATCATGCCTATCCCCTATTCTTTTGTCTGTCTGTCTGTCTATATGGTAGAAATTGTAGCCAAACGGCTTAACATGGAAACATTAAGTTGAAATTTGACACGCTTATACAACTCTTTGACCCAGATATAGGAAAAGTTCGAATAAAAACATCGCGTTATAAACAAATATGTATTTAATGAAAAAATAAATATTTTATATCATATATATATATATATATATATATATATATATATATATATATATATATATATATATATATATATATATATATATATAATACGTAGAACAACAAGCAAATTTTATTTTTTATTTAATTTTTTTAAATTTTGTGTTAAATTTTGTTGAAAAAATTCTTAATTTTTGCTCATAACCGGAAAATTTAGATAGTAACCTATGTATTTTTTAAGAGAACAAAGATATTGTTAAAATAGCAATCAAAATAGCAATGACTACATACTCTATAGCAATCTGAGAAAATCATGTAAGGTAAACATTTTTTTTTTTTTTTTTAATTTTTGGCCTTTGCTGCTGTGGCAATTAGCCAGGACAATTTTTTATTTGAGAAAATTTCCATGCCTGAACGGGATTCGAACCCGAGACCTTCGCAACGCAGAGCACATGTGTTACCACTACGCTACGCCGGTCGGCAAGGTAAACATTCGTATCGACCATGATTACGTCTTCAACATTCAAAACAGTTTGTCGAACAACCCAAAATCATTTTGGAGTTTTGTCAACCATGAAAAAAGTACTGGCACTGGTATTCCAAAGAACATGTCTTACAATGATCTAAAAGCAGAAACAGGTATGGATATTTGCAACCTGTTCGCGTCATATTTCGATTCAGTGTACTCCAACATAAGGTAGCGATACTTGTGTTCAACCATGTATATGGGCCAGTTTTGTCTCACTTGGAAATTAACATCGTTCTTAAAAAACTGAGCTCTCTTGATATAAACAAAGGCTGTGGACCTGATGGTGTACCTCCTTTATTGTTACGACGTTGCTGTTCTACACTAAGTGAACCTCTGAGCAGCCTATTTCGTCTATCGGTTGAAACTGGGATCTTCCCTTCCATGTGGAAAATTGCGTTTACAACACCAGTAAATAAATCAGGTTGTAAGTCACGGGTAGAGAACTACAGACCCATCTCTATCCTATCATGCATCTCCAAAGTCATTGAATCGATCATCACAGATATAATTTCTTCTTGCTACAAGAATACTATTATACCACAACAACACGGCTTCTTCATGGGCCGTTCCACAACAACGAATTTAATATCTTTCAAGGACTAAATTCTATCTTCGTTGGAGACCGGGAACGAAGTACACGCCGTATACACGGATTTCCGAAAGGCATTTGACCGAATTAATCATGACGTCCTTTTAGCCAAACTGAGAGCATATGGAATCCAGCCTCCCCTGTCACTGTGGCTTAAGTGTTATCTACAGGGACAAGCCCAGCACGTTACAATTAACAATTGCACATCCCGAGTCATAAATGTGACTTCAGGTGTTCCACAAGGCTCACACCTAGGACCAGTGCTTTTTACCTTGTTCATCAACGACATCGGTGTAGGAATCTTACATAGCAGATATCTATTGTTTGCTGATGACTTAAAACTTTATTCTGCAGTCAAATCATCCGCAGATTCTCACAGCTTGCAAAATGATCTGGATGTCGTAGCAGCATGGTGTAAAATTAATTGCCTCTCTCTGAATATAGATAAATGCTCTTCGATATGCTTTTCGAAAAAACCTCTCATCGTTCAGCTATGTGGTTAACGGAGTCCCACTCAAGCAAGTGGATGAACTTGCGAGATCTGGGAGTCATCTTTACTAGCAACTTTTCCTTTAAAAAACATATGACTCTGTGTGTAAAAAGGCAGCGAGGATGCCACCTTGAGTATGCTAGTGTGGTATGGAGCCCATACCAGTCCACACACTGCTATCGCCTAGAGAATGTACAGGACAAATTTATTAAAATATTTCTCCACAAAGTGGGAATCAACTACACTTTGTTATCTCGCGACCAGAGAAGACAATTAGTAGGAATCGACACATTAAGAAAGAAGCGTGACATAAATGGGTTATGTCTACTCCACAAAATTATAAATGGTGCGATACCATCAACAGATCTCTTAGAAAATATATAAATATAGTACTACGAGTTCCTGCACGCTCTACTAGAAATCAAGTTACATTCTTCGTGACCCAACACAAGACCAATTACGGGAGGGATGTAACTATTGACAGAATCTGCCGCCTGTACAATTCCTTTTGTTGCACCTCAATACTGTTGACATCTTTAATTCAGTTTTTAGCCGTTTTAAAACTTCATTGACGGCCGCTTACGAATATTTTTAATTCTGTAATATATTCATGTATTATTTTCAAATGTTTTACATGTATTTTTGTTTTCTTTTTACTTGCCCGACCTTAATATATAAGGGGCAAGTATTGTAATCGCGAAAATTTTCGATGTCGAGATTTTGACTGATGACCACGTTTCATGGTCCAGGGAATCCAAAAAACCTATTTTCGAAGTGCCGTCCGTATGTGTGTGTGTCTGTATGTATACACGATAACTCAAGAACGGTTCAACTTAGAGAATTCGTTTTAGTGCTAAAAAATTCTCCTATTAAATGGGAAGAACCGTATTGTTTTTTATAAAGATCGTTTGAATAGAAATGGGAGTTTACTCGTGTCGATTTTAAGATTTTTGCGAATATTTAGCAACATAAAAATATTTCGAAAAAATTTATTGAACAAAAGTTACTATAAATGCAATAACTAATAACTTTTATTTGAGACGTTTTTTGATAAAACGAAAATTTTTGAATTTTTTTTGTAAAATTATTTAAAATTTTTCCAAGTCTCAATTTTTACTTGCCCGACCTTAATATATAAGGGGCAAGTATTGTAATCGCGAAAATTTTCGATGTCGAGATTTTGACGGATGACCACGTTTCATGGTCCAGGGAATACAAAAAACCTATTTTCGAAGTGTCGTCCGTATGTGTGTGTGTCTGTGTGTGTGTGTGTGTGTCTGTGTGTGTGTTTCTGTGTGTCTGTGTGTGTGTCTGTATGTATACACGATAACTCAAGAACGGTTCAACTTAGAGAATTCGTTTTGTTACTAAAAAATTCTCCTATTAAATGGGAAGAACCCTATTGTTTTTTATAAAGATCGTTTGAATGGAAATGGGAGTTTACTCGTGTCGATTTTAAGATTTTTGCGAATATTTAGCATTACAAAAATATTTCGAAAAAATTTATTGAACAAAAGTTACTATAAATGCAATAACTAATAACTTTTATTTGAGACGTTTTTTGATAAAACAAAAAAATTTGAATTTTTTTTGTAAAATTATCTAAAATTTTTCCAAGTCTCAATTTTTTCATATTTATATGTAACGTTTCCATGGTCATGATAATTAATTCGTAACAAGTAAACCAAGCCTTGGACAAAAATTTGTATAGAACATAATTTGATGTATTTTTGAAGATTTATCTAAATATTAAAAAAAAAAAAAAAAATTATTATATTTTTTTTTTGGGAGGGCAAGTCTAGCGGAGGTTTCCCTTCGCCACTGGTTTCATATTTATATGTAACGTTTCCATGGCCATGATAATTAATTCGTAACAAGTAAACCACAGAACACAATATATTAAGAACGGACACTGGCAGCAAAAAAAATTAGTACGTTCCCTCTAGGAATATACCAATGAACTAAACAACAACAACCGCCAAATTTAAATTTTACTATCTGATTTACGTTCATAATTACCATTATTATTGTATTAAATATATTATATTATTTATATTATCAAAAGTTTTACACTTAAAAAAGAAATACATATATATATATTTAATAATCCATATACATTAATATAACATATAAATAAGGAATTTAAATAAATAAATCAAAATAAAAGGTGTAAGCTACTTATTTTTGAAACACAAAATTATACACAACATTATAATTACTAATTACAAACACTGTATTAATAAAATTCGAGGCTATACCTGTTTCTTTATTTTTTCGGCCTCATATTTGGTTTCTACACATTTCAGATCATTATAAGACAATAGCCGCAAAAAATCAATTTTTGTCTGTCTTCCCGAGATGTACAATGTATGTATCAAATACAGTATAAGATGACCAAAATTTGAAATAAAACTCTATTATTTGAACCATGTATTTGAAAATTAACAAGCTTAAATGCGTATTACTTCAACACCAACTGTCATGTGTTTGACAGTTAATGGCGGCTGATCGAAAGCTAGAACACGAAGTTTCTGATCGTTTGAAGTCGGGTGTATTCGTAATTTATTTTGCACTATGTCACCATCTACCAATATACCAGAAAACTAAAACTCGAGCCAAGGTCATTACATACCAGTGGCACCCGGGTACCTTGGACAAAAATTTGTATAGAACATAATTTGATGTATTTTTGAAGATTTATATAAATATTTAAAAAAAAAAAAATTATATTATATTTTTGTTTTTGTTTTATTTTTTGGGAGGGCAAGTCTAGCGGAGGTTTCCCTTCGCCACTGGTTTTAATGTATCATGTGTTATTTGGGGCTAACCCGTAAATACGTTTTTCGGTAAAGAAAAATGGTCCCTTAATGCGGCAACTTTGGTCTTATTTTAGCGACCTCGTATCTCTTATCGTTCTCGAGATCCCCATGCCTAACAAGTTATTTGGGACCACCTGTATATTAATTTTATGAATACAAAACTGTTTTTATATCAACAGATTTTACTAGAGAAAATATTTAATAAATGTAATTACATTGTGCATAATTATAAAGTGTGTTTGTTTTAAATTACCTTGTAATTAACTTTCTGCTTTTCCATTATTTGTAACAATTTTGCATAATCACAATTTGAAATTGTGGTAATTACAAGAATCTCAATTCTAACACATTTTTAATTATTACATTGGTATATAACCAAGTTTCATATACAACTTTATAATCAGCTATTGTATTTTAAATTATGATTTTTATTTGTGTACCTCTGATGAAGATATAAAATTCGTAACTGGCTAGATCTAGTTAAATTATTTATGTCCGCAACCCATACACCCCTTCCATAATAATTCTATATTAGTCCTATTTTTCTTACCTTTCTGTTCCTTGTGTTCCATTGTAGCATCATATCCTTGGACTTGGTAAACTGTGAAGCAAGACACTGACGTTATTCGAGGGTAGCCTCTTACATTTCGGGATTGAGCAAAACTAGTGCTGTCATCTGACAACTGACCCTTCTATCGTAAAGTTTGACATTTTTGACGGTATACGTACTTGGAACGTTTTGATGTACAAGCGCTAATATTGTTGTTCACAGTAACTTGAAAAATGGAATTAAATCGTGAACATTTTCGAGCGATTATTTTTTACAACTTTCGACGTGGATTAACCCAACAAAAATGTATTGATGAACTTAATTCGACTTTTGGCGATGAAGTACCATCAAGGACTACTGTTTATCGATGGTTTTCCGGCTTCAATCGTGGCCGTAGTTCGCTTAAGGACGAATTTCGTGAAGGTCTTCCAAAATCAGTTGTTGTTCCAGAAAACATTGATGCTCTGCGTGAACTGATACTGTAAGATCGTCATGTAATTTATCGTGAAATTGAGGTATCCTTAGGCATTAGTGTGACCAGCATACATTCACTATTGCATGAACATTTGGCCGTAAAAAAGATTTGTTCGCATTGGATCCCACATAATTTGACAATCGCCTTGGAGGTGCCTCAATCGGAGTGGAAAAAGTGCTTCAAAAATTGGTTTAAACGCAAGCAAAATTTTATTGATCTCCATGGAGAATATTTTGAAAAACAATAAAGCCAATTTTGTTGTTGAATAATTGTTTTTGATCTCAAATCCCGAAATATAAAAGACAACCCTCGTATATTTCACTCGGATGATTACAGCCCTCGGTTACAGTTCTGACTGGTAAGAACAGTCTGAATTGTGAAGTGGCTGGTTCAAGTCTCCGTTGGTGTTATTATTTGGGTGAGAATAACATTACTCCCATTTTCCCAATCATTCATCCCTCATCCAGGTGGAAGAGCTCGCCTCCTGGCATCAACGATTAGCCTCATTGCAGAAACAGGGAGAAGTAATATAAATAAATTAAATTTAAAAAAAAGAAAACTGCAAATAGTGCACAAAGAAATATCGGTATAAACAACAAAAATATTGAAACGTAACGTATTATATAAAAAACTTTACTAATGATGTTCTACAAGGTGTCTCAAAAGAAATTTTATATTTATTTAGCTTACTGCGTGAACGCAACGTATCCTAGGGGCGCGGGGGTTATGTCAATCGGTAGCCTGGCTCTTGGGAATTCAGTCGCTATGGAGCGTTTCTCGGGAGCAGACCGCGCGTTATACGTGCGAGAGTTTTACAAAAACGGTGATTCGGCGACTGTAGCGTGTAGAAAATTCTGCAGTATTCGAGGTTTTCGCCACTTAAATGATGCGCCAAGCATTCCTCTCAATCGACATTGGGTTAAAAAGTTTGAAGAGACTGGTACAACGCTGGATAAACCAAAATCCGGGCGACCTAGGTCATCAAGAACGGTAGAAAACGTGGAGAATGTTAATCAGTCTGTTCGTGACGACCCGAACCTTTCAATTCGGAAGCGCGCAAGTGCTTTAAATGTGCATAGATCATCATTACATCGCATTATGCACAAAGACCTAAAGCTGCACTCCTACAAAATTTAATTGGTGCAAGAATTAAAGCCCCAATATGCCAGTCAGAGGCTTAATTTCGTAAATCAGGTGATTGAGCGATTTTCAACGTTTACCAACATTTTGTTTTCGGATGAAGCTCATTTTCATCTTAATGGCCACGTAAATAAGCAGAACTGCCGGTACTGGAGTGCAACGAATCCGAAACGCAAACATCACAAACCCCTACATTCGCCTAAAGTGACCGTATGGGCTGCGATATCGGCGCGAGGAATTATCGGCCCTTCCTTTTTGGAAGACGAAAGGGAGCGTGCAGCTACAGTGAATTCAGAGCGTTATGTGGAGATGTTAGACAACTTCTTGGTACCTGAACTGCAAAACTTTCCTGGCTATAACCAAAGAACATGGTTCCAACAGGACGGAGCAACGTCACACACGTCCAATATGTCTCTGCCACGTGTTCGTGAAATTTTCTCAGGCAAATTGATCTCCCGGAGAGGTGACATAAATTGGCCTCCACGCAGTCCAGATTTAACCCCTATGGACTTTTTCCTATGAGGTTATCTTAAATCTAAAGTTTACGCCAATAAACCGACTTCACTGGCGCATTTGAAAGAAAATATCCGTCACGAAATGGCAACCATCCCTGAGTCCACCTGCCGACACGTCATAAGTAATTTTACTGTTCGATTAAATGAGTGCCGAGAACGCGAGGGCCTACATTTAGACGATATTATTTTTAAGAAATAAATCCCCAAAAAGTGTATTTTTTCTATATACGTCTTACTTTTTTTTTAATCGATCCACTAGATATAAAATTTCTTTTGAGACACCTTGTATAATATTTTTGTGGAATCATTAAATAACATTCGCGTAAACCCCGGTTAAAAACCACTTTTCTAAAGGATTCTACTGGGTGAAATATGAAATTATTCAAAATAATCTATGTTCAGAATTTATTTAAAAAATGCACATTTAATGTGCGGGACAATTGCACCATATCTTGACATCTCACAAGTAAGTAGGTGACTTAAATAATTAATTGATAAAATTTTCAAACAAAAATCAAAAACAGCAAGGCATCCTTAATTTCTCTTCCATATATTACACAATCTTCATATATATATATTTAGTTATTATTAAGAAATTATATATATTCTCTATCTACGCTGATGAAAAAAATATAGAATTTCAGATCTAAAAATTGTTATATCGGATGGAAAATTCGATGTTTTATTAATTAAATAATTATTAACAAATAAATATTCGTAATTCTCAAGGAATGGACTTGTGTGTAGAATGGACCATAAAAGAGAAGTAAAAATGGTTTTTGAAGCAAGGACAACTAAAAGAAAATTCAGAGGAAGAACGTCGAAAGGTGGAATTCAAAGAACGACAACAAGAAAAGGGATGAAATGAGAAGAATCAAGGACTATGGCACAGAATAGAAAGAAATATGATGAAGGGCACCAAATAAATATTCGTAATTATCAAGGAATGGACGTAATTATACGGATGTGAGACTAGGACAACTTCTAGAACCATTATCCATCGTCTTCAAGTGTTCGTCAATTCTTGCTTGAGTAGCATATTACGCTTATTTTTTGGCCTGACGTTATTACCAACGCTCGCCTTTGGGAGAGAACCTACCAAAGCTCCATAGACATCCTGATAAAACAAAAAAGTGGAGATGGATAGGCCATACTTTAAGGAACAACCCTTTTTCCATCAGTAAAACGGCTCTTGATTGGAACCCACAAGGGAGCCGTAGATGTGGCAGACCAACGGACACATGGCGTAGACCAAGGGTCGGCAACACGGCGCCCTCGGTTTTATGCGCTCTCGCTATCGAGACACATACATACTGAGCCCAATTTCCACATCGCATCTATTGGTGATTCGACTTGAGCGATCAGCGCTAGATTAGACGACCTTGCGAACCACGAGTGTTTACATATCTTACGTTTTTATGCGCCCTCAATAACATTTGAATTTATAATGCGCGCTTATTGACAAAAAGGTTGCCGAACCCTGGCGTAGACTAATCATGAAGGAAGCCAGCGAAAGCGATAAAACATGGAGGGAGCTAAAACATCTAGCGCAAGACAGATCCAAAGGGCGGAAGTTTATTGAGACCCTATGCTTCACATAGGAGCGACCGGAACCTTATATATAATGAATGGGCATGTGTTTAGAATGAAACATAAAAGAGAACTTGGAGGAAGACTAATAGAACAAGTTTAAACATACTGATATATGGGATCGATGTTAGCAGACGTAACTAAAGAAGTCGTTACAAAATCTAAGAGATGACGCTAGAAGTACAGAAACAAATTTGTTTCAAATTTGTGAAAACTACCTTCTGTCAATAGCCTGTTGTCAAATTTTCAGCCATATCAATCGCGTGGTTTCATTTTTACAATCGATTGAAGCAAACTTTTTTTATTTTCGAAAAACGAGTTTCGTGCAATGATTAAATACTTTCATTTGAATGGCAAAACACCGAAAGAAATCAAAGCCGAGTTGGATGAAGTTCATGGCACATCTGTACCAGTGATTAAAACTGTTTACAATTGGGTGAATGAGTTTAAACGTTGTCGTACATCAACAAGTGATAAACATCGTTCGGACGTCCACTTGAAGTTTTGAACAAAATCCACGATATGGTCTTGAGTGATCCACGAGTCAAAGTGTGTGAACTTGTTGAGGCCACAGGCATATCAAATGGCTCAGTGGTTTCAATTTTGCACGAAATTTTAGGAAAAAGATATTGGCTAGATGTCGCGTTTGCTCACAGTGGAGAAAAAACGCAATCGTGTGGTCGATTCAATGGCTGGTTTGGCGCTTTTCCGTCGCAATCCTAATGAGTTTCTGCGCTGATACATAACCGCTGATGAAACATGGATCCAACACTACACTCCAGAGACAAGGGAATAGTCGAAACAATGGGTTCCTGAAGTTTATCAGGTTCCAAAGAAGACCAAGAGGATGAAATTAGCCTGCAAGGTAATGGGCACGGTTTTCTGGATTTCATCAACATTGACTACTTGCAAAAAGGACGAACGATAAATGGATATTATTATGCGTTGTTAAAGGACTGGTTTAGCGAAAAAATCAAGAATAAACGCCCACATTTGGCCAAGAAGAAAGTACTCATCTATCAAGATAACGCACAGGTGCACACCTATGTAGTTTCGATGGTGAAAATGCATGAATCACGCTTCGAATTGTTGCGTGGTTATTCGATCACATTTGTCCAAGAAGAAAGTGCTCATCCTTCAAGACAATGCACGGGTGCACATTTGTGCAGTTTCGATGGCGAAAATGTATGAATCACGCTTCGAATTGTTGCGTTGTTATTGGACCGGTTAAGCGAAGAAATCAAGAAAAAACGCCCACATTTGTCCAAGAATAAAGTGCTCATCCTTCAAGACAATGCACGGGTGCACATTTGTGCAGTTTCGATGGCGAAAAGGTATGAATCACGCTTCGAATTGTTGCGTTGTTATTGGACCGGTTAAGCGAAGAAATCAAGAAAAAACGCCCACATTTGTCCAAGAAGAAAGTGCTCATCCTTCAAGACAATGCACGGGTGCACATTTGTGCAGTTTCGATGGCGAAAATGTATGAATCACGCTTCGAATTGTTGCGTTGTTATTGGACCGGTTAAGCGAAGAAATCAAGAAAAAACGCCCACATTTGTCCAAGAAGAAAGTGCTCATCCTTCAAGACAATGCACGGGTGCACATTTGTGCAGTTTCAATGGCGAAAATGTATGAATCACGCTTCGAATTGTTGCGTTGTTATTGAACCGATTAAGCGAAGAAATCAAGAAAAAACGCCCACATTTGTCCAAAAAGAAAGTGCTCATTCTTCAAGACAATGCACGGGTGCACATTTGTGCAGTTTCAATGGCGAAAATGTATGAATCACTCTTCGAATTGTTGCGTTGTTATTGAACCGGTTAAGCGAAGAAATCAAGAATAAACGCCCACATTTGTCCAAGAAGAAAGTGCTCATCCTTCAAGACAATGCACTGGTGCACATTTGTGCAGTTTCGATGGCGAAAATGCATGAATCACGCTTCGAATTGTTGCGTTGTTATTGGACCGGTTAAGCGAAGAAATCCAGAAAAAACGCCCACATTTGTCCAAGAAGAAAGTGCTCATCCTTCAAGACAATGCACGGGTGCACATTTGTGCAGTTTCAATGGCGAAAATGTATGCATCATGCTTCGAATTGTTGCGTTGCTATTGGACCGGTTAAGCGAAGAAATCAAGAAAAAACGGCCACATTTGTCCAAGAAGAAAGTGCTCATCCTTCAAGACAATGCACGGGTGCACATTTGTGCAGTTTCAATGGCGAAAATGTATGAATCATGCTTCGAATTGTTGCGTTGCTATTGGACCGGTTAAGCGAAGAAATCAAGAAAAAACGGCCACATTTGTCCAAGAAGAAAGTGCTCATCCTTCAAGACAATGCACGGGTGCACATTTGTGCAGTTTCAATGGCGAAAATGTATGCATCATGCTTCGAATTGTTGCGTTGCTATTGGACCGGTTAAGCGAAGAAATCAAGAAAAAACGGCCACATTTGTCCAAGAAGAAAGTGCTCATCCTTCAAGACAATGCACGGGTGCACATTTGTGCAGTTTCAATGGCGAAAATGTATGAATCATGCTTCGAATTGTTGCGTTGCTATTGGACCGGTTAAGCGAAGAAATCAAGAATAAACGCCCACATTTGTCCAAGAAGAAAGTGCTCATCCTTCAAGACAATGCACGGGTGCACATGTGTACAGTTTCGATGGCGAAAATGCATGAATCACGCTTCGAATTGTTGCGTTGTTATTGGACCGGTTAAGCGAAGAAATCAAGAAAAAACGCCCACATTTGTCCAAGAAGAAAGTGCTCATCCTTCAAGACAATGCACGGGTGCACATTTGTGCAGTTTCAATGGCGAAAATGTATGAATCACGCTTCGAATTGTTGCGTTGTTATTGGATCGGTTAAGCGAAGAAATCCAGAAAAAACGCCCACATTTATCCAAGAAGAAAGTGCTCATCCTTCAAGACAATGAACGGGTGCACATTTGTGCAGTTTCTATGTCGAAAATGTATGAATCACGCTTCGAATTGTTACGTTGTTATTGGACCGGTTAAGTGAAGAAATCAAGAAGAAACGCCCACATTTGTCCAAAAAGAAAGTGCTCATCCTTCAAGAAAATGCACGGGTGCACATTTGTGCAGTTTCGATGTCGAAAATTTATGAATCATGCTTCGAAGTATTGCGTTGTTATTGGACCGGTTAAGCGAAGAAATCAAGAGAAAAACCCGCACATTTGTCCAAGATGAAAGTGCTCATCCTTCAAGACAATGCACGGGTGCACACTTGTACAGTTTCGATGGCAAAAATACATTAATTACAATTATAATTATTGCCGTATCCGTCGTATTCACCAGATTTAGCCCCCAGCGACTTTTTCCTGTTTCCAAACTGGAAGAAATGGCCAGAAAAAAGATTCACGTAGAACGAGGAGGTCATCGCCGAAACAGATCCCTATTCTGAAGGCCTTCCGAAATCTTTTTCTTTGGATGACTTGAAAAAGTTGAAGAAACGCTGGGCGAAGTGTATCGAGCTAAAAGGAGACTATGTTGAGAAATAAAAATCAATCCAAAATATTTTTGTTTGTAAAATGTTTTTCTATTCTTTTAAAAGGACTTAAGGTCAATAAGTCCTTACAAAATAATAAAAAAACTTTTTATTTTGGGTTGATTCATTTTTATTTCTCAACATAGTCTCCTTTCAGCTCGGTATGAAAATAGCTCGATAATAGGTCATACCCTCGTAGCTGGAGAATAATCGATGGGGGAAAATTTTTTGCAGTCCTACTCTTGGAAATGTAGTGGAATGGATTAAAATATTTGCGTATGGAAACATAAAAATCGTGATTCGATTAACGAGTAGTTCGTACAACCTCGTTAAACGAATTAAATTCATTATCTGCTAATACTTTTCTCTTTACCATCCGTTAATTTTTGTGCCTTTTACCGGTACGTCAGTGTAAAACGATGAAAACCACTATTGTAGGAAGCTGGAGTGATTGGAAATAGTATCGAGTGTGTAAAAGAAGACTTTTAACAAAGCTTTAACAATAAATAGGTCTGTTCTAAAGTTCTAACGGTTTATTAACACAAGACGCAAGCGCAGATTAATTTAAACACACTACTAAGACTTCTGCGCATGCGTCTAATGATAATAAACGTTGGAAATATACTATGAACAGGCCTAATATTTAAAAATTAATTTTCAAATCTGAAATTTTATATTTTTTTGTTTTTTCTAAATCGTCAGTACTAATTTTTTTGTTTATCAGTACAATGAAATAATTGAAATAGCAAAAACAGAATTTTTAAGTTATTTATATTATAATTATATTTACAATATGTATCAAACATTTTCACTAATTTTTGTAATTAGTAATTAAAATTACTAAGTGATAAAACTTGTATAAACAGTAACAGTTTGAGAATTTATATACTGATATTTTATTTGAAATAAAACATTTAAAATAAACTTAATGACAATAGGAGGGAATTATATATCCAATTTTTTTTACAAATTATATTTAAATAAGGGAATATTCCTTATATATAAACATGTAGACAACATAGAGTTAAAATCAATATATAATTTACATATATTTTTATTTTTAAATTGGTGAACAAATCTGGTTCCACGATATTTGAACATACGACAGATTAACATACGACACTTCAACATGGACAGATTAACATGCGACAGATGAACATAGACACTTTTTAACACACGATAAATGAACACTGTGACATATTTCTATGCTGATCACCGCTGACCAACCGCTGACCAATCGCTGACTAAACAATGACCAACCGATGACCAACCATTGACCCACAGATGAACTTGTATTGTAGGATAAATAAAAAATAAAAATAAAAATGAAATGTGAGATCTAATGTCGTGTGTTCAATTGACTTATGTTCATCTGTCGCTATGAAATATGTCACAGTGTTCATTTGTCGTGTGTTAAAATGTGTCTATGTTCATCTGTCCATGTTAAAGTGTCGCATGTTAATCTGTCGTATGTTCAAATGTCGGGAAACCAAAAAATCAAGAGTATTCGACAGCAATCGGCGATTTTGAGAAATAAAACTTTTACTAAGGTGTTTTAAAGTTTTCGCCTTCTTGTGACCTGTAGTATCACCCATTAAAAAAGAAATAAGAAAACCCTAAGCACCCTGTATAGGTCATTACTTTAGTTTAGGCGGAATGAGGCTTTCGTATTTTCAAGTTGTCAGGAAAAAAGAGCTTAGCTGGGTTATTTAATTTTTCATGTTGGCTTTTATTATTAAAACTGCATTCAGAGCTCTTTAAATTAGTTGACTCTGCACTGTACGTTATACATATGCTTAATAGATTGTTTTAACGTTCGATGTAGCGTGTACAGCTCTTGGAAATTAGTGAGTTACGAATAGTCCGACATCTGTATGTCTTTAAACCAACTACGGTGACTTCATAAAATGTTTATTATCTATTATCGTTTTTATAATTCTGCTATCCTAGATTTAGACTAACTAAACATAACCTAATTTCCTAAATTGATCATATTTACTGTTCGTCTTTGTAATTTTGAGCGAGATTTGTTAATGATGACAATTTGTTAGGTTATGTAAAGGCATACATTATGTACGGTCACTCCGATAGACTGAGATAGCCAGTGTTTATATGCCAGTCTCATTAAAACAACTCACTAGCTATAAGTTTAGAAAATTATCCACAGTCGACAACGAACAAAGTATTAAATTTAGATGTCTGAACGGTTGCACGTCTTACCATATGACCTTACCATATTAAACTTGTTAGTGACAATAAACAGAGTACAAGCTGTAGTCTATAGTCTATTAATTTAAGAGCTCTTAATGCGGCTTAAGTGATATTTATTAGAAAAATAAAATAAATAATACAGTTTAAAATTTTTGGAAAATGTAAGAATTTAAGGACTGAGACATTTGTATTAAAAATGATACAAATAATCAAAATATAATGAAAATGAAATTTTATAATGATATTAACTTTAACCTAAAAATGTTAACTGTAAGTATGATTTACAAAGCTTAACAAAAATAGTCAAAAGCTCGAATCAAACTATAAAAGTTACTAGATTGCAAAATCTAGTCCCGCCTTAAGATGTGGAATAGCCTATACGTCAAGTTTTTTCTACTTAATAGTTTAGAACCTTCGTCGAAAAATATTATAATTGATGATAATGGAATTCCACTTGATACACGTGTTATTTACGAAAATTAAACCATTTTTACCCGCAGCACCTATATTAAAAATCGTGGGAGAGACAAAATGGCTGCAAAAATAGGCTACCAAAACTATAAATAGTTTTCAGAATAGAACAAAATAGCTAATATATTTGTAGCTACAATAATAAAATTTGTTGTTGAGAGGGGAACCAGTGTTCCAAATCAAACATTGAAGCACAAATTTTATATTTTACCCCAAGGGGGAGTTAAATCGAACGCACTCAGTGCACAGCAAAAAAATCGTAATTGTCAAAGTTCATTCTCAGTTTGGTTAAAATTTTAGTGTTAAAATTTTCATTTAAAAAAGTAAAATGTTCACTATTTTTAACCAAATCGCTGTGTAAGTCTTCATTAAAAAAAAAACAAATACATATTGATTGAAGATTTTTTTAAATAATAAAATATATTAGAGTCTATCCAGGTCAAAGCGTTTGTGCCAACCAATCGTGTTCATAAGACCGCTCTTTACAAATAGTATTCTACTTGAAAAATAATCAAATAAAAATTTTAGATGCTAAATATAAGTACATAAGTCATAATTTTATGACCGGCGCTCTAATCCCGTGTCACTCCAATTCCGTGGTGCCCCAATCCCGTGGTGCCCCAATACTGTGGCACCCCACTTCTGTGGCGCCCCAATCTCATGGTTCCCCAATCCTATAGCGCTCCTAGATAGTCGCTTAGACTCTCTTAATGTTAAAACCAGCTCTATGCCTAGTAACTCATTTTTTATTTGTTCATCATTTAAAAATCTTCAAAATACAAACATCAAAAAGAGGTATATAAGTATTAATACCATCAAAATAATTAGAACTATTTTAAAGTAGATGAAAATGTGCAGGTCGTTCGTTAAACCTGGTTTTAGCACAATATGTGCTACTAGACAGTGACAGGGAAAATGTTGTCACTTTAAAGCTAAAGACAAGTCGAGTTTTACTAAAAAAATTCAACAGTCAAATATTGGATACACATATACAACAAAATATACAAAATACACCAAAACATTTGGGAAGAAATATACAAAATAACGCCTTCAATATATGTGACCAGCTTAACGTCTATGTTAAGATGGTTGTAGGATTACAGCTTCATAGGTTTTGGAATTATTTTTGGTGTTTTTGGGTACATTCGAGTTGTACAGGGTTGAGCGAGTGCTGAGTGAACAGTTAATGATGACGTCATGAATAGAACACTGACGGAGCGCAGCAACTCGAACCCGGAGCGAGCTTGGATTGTGACGTAAAATGTAACCCTACAATTTAAGGCGGTGTTTTTACTGTCAGATTAGTTCACGACAGTCATGCATCAAAATTATGTACCTCGTTTTGTCGTTGAATTATTTTTCAATGATGAAGATGATGAATCTGAACAAGTCATTTTAGAAAAAGTGTGGGGAAAAAATTGCAGGAAATACGGTACCAAATTTTACAGATCGTCTATTCAAATCACATTTTCGGGTATCTCCTACAGTTTTCGAAAATGTTCTTGGAAAACTGTAAGCAGTACCAGACGAAGTTCATCTGAGACCAGGGGGAAATCCCGAAAAAAAACTCGAGAAACAGCTTATGATAGCATTATGGTACCTTGCCAACAATGAGAGCTCCTAAATTTACAAATAAAACATAACCCTGTTTCTTCCATGTTAATTTTAAGCACGGTGTATTTAATTATTTTTATGTTGTGTTTACAATCACAATACAGCTCTGAAAGTTAATAAAAGTCACAAATACAAAAAATATTAGTACTTTTCCCGCCGTTCCCCCACCTTTTTCCGTCATATATCATATACTCGTTCTTAAAACCCCAGGCACAAAGAGCGCACTCTGAATACACCCTCGAACGTAAAACGAATGTAATTGGGTGTACTCCGAGCGTCAAATCGAACAAGTCTGAGCAGTGGCGTAGCGTGGGTTTCAGCCGCCCGGGGCGGATGCCAATTTCGCCGCTCCCTTATTTAGGTATTAAAATCTAAAAGGCTCAAAAATTTACAGAATTTGCCGCCCCAAAAAAGAGCCGCCACCACCGCCTCCGCTATGCTACACCACTGAGATTACATACAATTTTTCGAGTTTCGAGAATGTTCAATAATTTAACAATCACAACACGCACTTAAAGAAAATAATGAATTGTAGCAAGTTAATTTAGTCCATGTGAATTGGACGACTGATGTTGCAGTTGTTATTAGACAATATTGAACTCTATTCTTTATATGAAAGAATCGATTCTCGCTGAATATTCGTTGTGAACAACCCGAGTACAAAATAAAACGCGGGGAATTACCGCAAGGTAACCATGTCAGACATATATGTCTGACATGGCGCATGTAGAACTTCTTAGTGTCAGACACATATGGCCGACGTGGCGATTAACGTGTTAAAGAAAGGCTATTCCCCGGTTCCGTCACAGATTAAATAATAAAAAGATCTGTGCTCATTTTAATCGGTCCGAATTGTAGGTGCGACAAAAATATGAAAAGAAATGGTTCAAATTTTTAGTTCAGATTACAAGATATTATTTATTGATGATTTTTGCCGCCCCAAAAAAGTGCCGCCCGGGGCGGACCGCACCCCCCGCACCCACATCGTTACGCCACTGAGTCTGAGTGTACAGAACGTGCTCGGAGCATTCTGAGCGTCAAATCGAATGTTCCCACTAAGGCTGGACAAACATATGTTCAACTTTTATTATTCATAGCACTCTTGTTTCAACGGGATTTCAATAAAATTCAAATAAATTTGTTTTTTTTTTTCGATTGTTACGTGATGTATGACTATGACTTGTTTATATCGTTGAAATCAGAATAGAATACTCCATCGAATAAGTAAAAATAAAATGTGTGTTCCTATTTAATATAAGAAAGTTGCACATCGCACTTTGAGAATAACTGGTTGAAATAAAACATTGCTTCACTCATTGATATTTTCCTATAAAATTGTTAATTTAAGCAAACTCGTACCTCTTATAGTTCTTGAGATAGCAATGGTGAACAATTTAAAATGAACTAAAAAATGAGAAATAGTAAACCTTTCATTTTACCAAAAATAATTCCAAACCGTTTCAATTTGTCAATTTTCCTGGCTTTCTACATATTGCAAAATAAGTTTTAAGCTTTGGGAGATTTGAACCAAATATACATATAGATTTACACAGCAGGTACTTTCCGATTTTGAGAAAGTCAGGAATGAAAATTGAAAATAACACAAAAATATTTAAAGACAAATATAGTTACAAATTTATGTAAAATTAAAACAGTAAATAAGTCTTTTTTATATAAGAATAAGACCTCGATAACACATTGATCCATCACTACAGAGTAGTAATGACGTCGGGTACCCGGGTACCCACTACCCGACCTGTTATGGGTCTACCCAGTTCCGAGTTTGAATACCCGCTATCCGTTATCTATCCCATTACCCGTTAACTAACGGTTAATTAACGGGTTGTGGGTAATTAACGGGTAACGGGTAATTAACGCGTAGCGGGTAATTAACGCGTAGCGGGTAATTAACGGGTAGCGGGTAATTAACGCGTAGATGGTAATTAACAGGTACCAGTTGAGGTAAAGACCTTTTTTTGGCTCATCACTTGTATTTTGGAAGTGAGGACCTTTTTTGCTCATTATTTGAATTTTAGAGGTGAGGACCTTTTTGCGCATCACTTATATACTGTATTTCCAAATTTTGTAGCGGGTAATTAACGGGTAACAAGTAATTAACAGGTAACGGGTAATTAACGGGTAGTGGGTAATTAACGGGTAGTGGGTAATTAACGGGTAGTGGGTAATTAACAGGTAGTTGGTATTATCCGGGTAATTGTGGTCGGTACCCGGTTCCAGAAATTTCTAATTCTCGTCATTCCTACTACACAGCAGAAATGTAAAAAGAGTCAAAACAATGGATTCCTCTAGCGAACTTGCTCGGAAGAAGGCAAAAAAGGTTTCCTCAGCCGGAAAAGTCATGGAAACGATTTTCCAGGATACGAAAGGCATATAATCATCATCAGAGGCATTGCAGAAATGTGAGAGCTTCAAAGCAATGCTACAAATAGTGTTTCTTCTTGAGAATTTCTCGGTAATTATTTCTTAAAAAAAAAATAGAAAAAGTTATAATTCTCATTTTTCATTTCTCGAGAAATGTAAAATTTTCTCGACGCCACGTTAAACGCATTGTACTTTTAAAAAACTATTTAAAAAAAAATATAATGTTTAGTGAGTCAGTGATTATAATTTTTCTGAAATTAATTTTGATAAAGTTTGTCTTCTGTCTCCCGCAACGCAACTGTGGCAACAGATAAGAAGCGATTTATAAAGGTGCGTACTAACTTGAGCATTATACGCGCACGGATTATGTGCGCGCTCGGATTTTCGTGCAGGTAACAAAAATTTGCACCCACAACTTTCTAATTTGTGCGCGTAAAATCTCGCTGCGCGTATTTCAGTTATATCCACGCATATATTTATTTAAAATAAATAGTGTCAACGATGGCGGAAAGAAATGTTGTTGGCTTAACAAGTGTAGCGTACATAGGTCGCTTTCAGCAGACTCATCGGTGTCTTAACGGTACAAATTTACCGATCAATTTGACTAAATGCACATTTTTTCGCACCGTTGTCGAACGGCGTATATGAAAACTATAATATCTAAGCAATGACAGATTGTAATGACAGTAAATTATGAATGTAATCATTTACAGTAATTTTAAAAGTACATGTGCTGTATATACGTCTCCTCAATATCTAAGTAAACTGACTTAACACTCAATTCCATAATTTTTTACTTGCTTTGTGCTTGATTCGTTGTTACTACAGACATAACTGTCAAAATGTCCACCGGTGAGCAACTAATCATTAAATACGGTGAATAAAATGGCGACCAGTGAGTAAGTACGGTAACTCACTGGTAGATCAACGAAGGCATACAGGAAAAAATTTACCAACCGGTAACTCATTGGTGAGTCTGCTGAATATGGCCATAGTATACTTAGTAAAAAAAAAAAGAAAAACAAAAAAACGGTGGTGGATGACACAACTATATAGAAGCAGGGAAATATACAATAGATCAAGTTTGCTAGCAGAACTGCAAATGCAAGAGGTTAGTGGACAATTTCAAAATTTTGTTCGAATGTCAGCGGCAGATTTTGAACTACTCGTTAATAAAGTTGGTCACAAAATTGGAGAATTGGTAAATTGGAAAATTGATCACGGAGAAAGACAAGATTTATAAGGGCTGTTCCCGCGAAAGAACGATTAGCCATAACCCTACGTTTTTTGCAACTGGGGATTCGTTTACCAGCATGCAATACCGTTTTACTACATTCCATGTTGAATATTTACTGGTGTTTACTTAAATTTACGCGCACAATTATATGACTGCATAAATCCGTACACACTGAGCGCTCAAGTTCTTTGATCTTATCGGTGGGACCGACAAGCTACGGATAGCATTCGTGGGAGGATTACTGTACGCGCACACAAATTGTACCTCGTACTCACCTGAGCATTTGTGCGCGCACATAATCCGTGCGCGTACAAATGCTCAAGTCGGTACGCACCTTAATATTTAGCTAATTAGCATTTATTGTTACAATATTTTATTTTAATTTAGTGTATTATTTATTATAAACAATTACATTTAATTTTTTGTTCAGTTTAAAACTGTCATGTAAAAGATTACTTACAAATTAAATAAAATAATTATTACTATTATTATTAATTTCTTAATTTCTTAATTTCTTGAAAATTTCTCTATACATATGTATTTTCAATTAATATGCAATTACGTGCCGTTTTAATAATCATTTTTAAAGCCCCGTTATCCATTTGGTCTAATGTTATTTAAATGAATACTTTAGTACCTTAAAGTTGACTATAATTTTAACATGTTTTTATCCTCTACAATATTTTCCGCATTAAAAATATATATTCTAATAATTATTTTTCTTAAGATTTCTCGAGAATTCTCGATAAAATAAGTCTAATTTTTCATTTCTCGAGAAATCAGCAACACTAGCTACAAAGTCAAGCTAAAAAATAACATTATGAGGAAGCAATGGGATTCGGACTGATTAGAAATGAAAACAATATTTTAATTTCGTTAACGTTTTGATTTATATTTTAAATCTTCATCAGAGCTTAGTTAAATACTAATCTTATAACGACATATCACCACTGCCTAACGCGAAAATGCCGGGGAAGTACTGATTGGCTGGGAATTACCGAGTTATGAAAAATCAAGGCTAACCACGACAGATAAACATATTCATTCAGTGGTTAACTACGAGTTGAAGGTACGTCATCGACGTCAATATGGCGAAACGAAAAGCATTAATGTAAATTTTTCAAATATTGATGAATAACTCGAAAAGAAGGAGGATATGACAGAAGATGAAATATAGCTGCGTCAAATCCGAATTTGGAGTCAGAAATAAACAGCGACGAAATGGAAATGAAGGAAACAACCGAGTTCCAAACACCTACTATAAAGGATTAATTTGCAGCAGGTGAAACAATTCAGAATTTTTTCACGTTTAATCAAAATTTAAAAGAGGATAAATAGATTTTGCATTGCTACATTTGGAAAAAAAATATTGAAAAAACATTTTAAAAAACCAAAAATCACAAAAACCAAAATGACACTTTTTTTTTGTTAAAATTTAAATATGTATACATACATACGTATGTAAAATTATGTAAGTGTTAAGTTGTTTGTAAAATAAGTTGGATTTTTTTTATGTTTTGTAACACTTGAATATTGATTTTGTTTTCTTCTTGCGCTCATGTAAATGAACTCTTTTCTAACATAAATAAAATCATATTTTTCAACATTGTATTTATAGTGTTTGTATATAGGGACCTACGGTTATAACAACCGAATTTCATTGGGTCCTTCAACGTCGTTATAAACGATATCCACTGTATATGCACTACAAAGTTGAAAATTTAATATAAACAATATAACATGTTTATTTATACGTTCAATTTTTCATCAACAGATGGCTCTACAAATTTTGCATAAATATATGCGTATGCCTTTGTTTGTGGTGTGACAACATTATCTTTATTAAAAGATCTGTCTGTACCTATGTGACAATGCTTTCAATTTTAAGTCCTGCATGTTATTCGGTGTCTTATTCCAGTAATAAAAATATAAAAATTATAGTAATTATTTTAATAACTGTTTTTTACTAATCCACTTTCAGTTTTTGTCTTTACATTTTTTGTAAATATTTTCATTTTTTAGGGACAAATCATATAAACAAAATTTGACAAAATGTTTGTTAACAATTTGACAAATATTACAATAGTTATATACTATACAATTAATTTCTTTAGTTGGTCAGATATAACGATACCAACTCCCCCAAATCAGGGTGTTGGTTATTTCAATAACTAGCCTAATAAATTTAAATAATTAAAACTTAAAAACTCTATTACTAAAACTTTGTCTTTTATTTCCATTATGATAAATTTAATTCATAAATTTACCACCAGATCTCTCGTAAATCGTTTTGTATAAATTTAGTTCATAAATTTATCACCCGGAATTAAAGACTTTTCTTAGATAAAGATATTTTAAAGGAAGCTTTTTAACTGTAGCAATGAATCTCATGCATTTACATTATGGAATATGTAATTTTTATTCTAAATAATTTTGGATAATGCGTGGTATCAAAAGATTTTTAAAGAGATCTTAGGTTTTCGGCTTCTTTCAATAAACTGATAAAATAAAATGGATGAATTAAAGTTGGGTATCGGTCGAAATAAAACAAAATGTTTGGTTTTATTTTCTTTGTTGGTTTTAGCTTTGGATATTAGCCAAGTAAAGGAAGAGATAAAGACCCAGTTGCAAAAGGAATTGTTAGCCATGTCGTCAAATATTTTAGAATGTCTTGATAAGAAACTTATCTGTACTTAGCAATATTTTCAGCAATATTTGACGAAACGATGTATAGTTAACTATAGTATCGAACTTAACAAGACTTACTAAAGCATAGTTAACCATGTCGTCAAGTAATCACTCCATCAGTTGACAACATTGTCTTTTGACAATGTAATTATCAAAAACAATTGATTGTGTTAGTAATGCTTTCAGCTACACTTAATGACAAGATGCATAGTTAACTGTGGTGTCAGACTTAACAGCACTTAGGCTCTGGTGCATAAAGCCTTGTTAACCATGTCAAGTAATTATGCCGTCAGTTGATGACAAATATTTGACAATGACACGATGAAAAATAATTGGGAACTTAGCAATGCTTTCAGCAATACTTGAAGGCATGGTGCTTAGTTAACTACATTATTAGACTTAACAACGCTTTATACAACTGTGCGTAGGAGTTTTAAAATTTATATTTTCTGATTTAATATTGTTATAAATAATTTTATAAATACCTAGAGAGTTAATAGAGAGTTAACCTAGAGAGTTAATACATTTTTTGGATAACTAAATTTTGTATAAAGTTACGATTGCGAAAATGAATTGGGCATTCAAACAATGATTCGAATCGCTGACAGACAAATTATCACACGGACAAAAATGAGAAGTTACCTGATTCTAGGCAGATGATATGGAGACAAGGTGTGATTTAATCTAAGCCGGATAAAAATGCATATAAAAGATCTGTTTTGGTGAGAAGAAAACCAAAGCTTTCTAGGAAGAAGGGGTTGAATTTAACCATAGTATGATCCTTTGAACTGTAGAGAATGTATGTATTCTTGTTGCCATTGTAAATTAAAAATTTGAAGATTGACATATTCTCATTACTGTTTAGAGGCATCTTTGTCTAGAAGATCGACTGCGATGTTGAACTCAAAATTTGAGTGGCCTTTAATCCAGCATATTTTTAGGACAACTAAATTTTGTATGAAATTACGATTGAGAAAATGAATTGAGCATTCAAACAATAAGTAGTTTGAATCGCTGACAGACAAATTATCTCACGGACAGAAAGGAGAAGTTACCATATTAATTCTATGCAGATGATATGGAGAGAAGATGTGATTAAATCTAAGCCGGATAAATGTGCATATAAAAGATCTGCTTTGGTGAGAAGAAAACCAAAGCTTTCTAGGAAGGAGGGGTTGAATTTTACTATACTATGATCCCTTTATGTATCATTTTCATTCTGGTGTTGGAAGCGTGGAACAAGAAATCCAACCAATAGGATCGCTCTATTTTGAAAAAACCCGTACCATGGTGTCGTAGGCGCGGTGTTACAAGCGCGGTGTCGCAAGTTCAGAAATTTCAACTCTAGCGCTGACCGCACCGTCAAAACCATAGAAACAGATATATTTTTTCGGAATGGTGAGATCTTTAGCGAGACACTTATATTAATTTTCTAAAAAAAAATTAAAAAAAACGTAAATTGATGTAGCGAAATAGCGACTTTTACAATGTTGTCGGCAGTCATAAAGTTTATTATTATGGATTCGGTTTCAAATATCTGGTCTGCAGAAATGTCATGCAGTGGGTATACTAATAATACACCCCCAAGCAGGGGCCAACAGAATCTTCATTCTAATTGTGATGTCAAGTAAAAAAGATTGTGTATTAAATTCTTTTCTTGTAATTGAAGTAACTGTCTGTGTTTTTTGTGTCTCATTTTTTGCAACAAGTTAAAATAATCTCCCTGTTGCCTTCTGTGTCTATGTATATATGGGACGTACCCACCATCGCTTTTCTTCATATCGGAATAAGTCTAAATATACATAAAAAAGAGCTAGACGTCTCCTTCGATTTGACGACATATTTAATGAAATTGAATAACCGTTTACTCCAAACAATTGTATAAACTTTTAGGTTAGATTTGGGTTAGATACAAATGTTGTCAAAACCGAAAACGCGTACTTATCACGCCTCCAACCCGACCATGAAATTCGAACTTGTAAATATAACACCACGCCTCTTATTGTGTTCTTATTGTTAATGATTCTAAAATTGAAATTTGCGGGGCATGACACTAGATACGAAAATGATCGATGCAATTCGATTACTCAGAAGTGGCACTCCTGGACCGGAAAGAGACAAAGAGGAAGACTTCAAATGAGGTGATTGAAAAATAACAAGAAGAACACAACTACTGTGCGAGAAATTAAAGAACAACCGAACGGTAAGGGGGAGTTTATGATGGCAATGGATAATACCATAGACGTACCGAATTTATTTAACCATAATACTTAAAGAAAAACAGGTAAAACTTGATATACACCGCAGTTCCGTTAGAAAAACCGGCGTAAAATGAACTTTATAGTGAAGGTATAGGGTTAGGTTCCAAGTAAATAATCAATAGACATAAAGGGTATCTATAACGCTATTTTATTTGACTTAGTACTCGTTGATTCGTACTTAGCGTTTACTTCTGTAGTTTACTGAGCAGATTGTTTGATTTTATCTGCCTTTTTTCATAATGGTAGTAACAGTTGAAGGCAGTAAATTCATTATCCTGCAGATATCGAGACGTTTTCTCTAACTTTCCATTCGTCTAATAACTTTCATCTTCTTCTCAAAGGAAATAAAAATTCTAGCCCTTTTAAGTCCATCTTGAGTTTCTCCTTTCTCCTTTTCTCAGACATGGTATTTGTTTTATTGTACCCTTTTGTATATACCTATGCAAAATTTTATAGAAACAAATAAACTAATTTAATTACGAATAACTAAAATAGATATACACCAGAAGTGAAGAAGAATACTTATACGCGATGATACTGGAGTGTTTATTCCAGTTGTCGCGGTACTTTCCCGATCAGATCGGGGAATCCCAGGCGTACGATAGTTAATTCAGGCGTAAAAATGAATCGGTGTATATCGAACCGGCGTATATCGAGTTCTACCTGTTTAAGCAATATGCTCTAATGCTATACACGAATATAACAATACCAAAACAAACATAGTATCAAAGTGTAGTATGATAATATAGCATAGTTTATGCTGAACAGTTTATAAGTCTAGCTACTGTGAATTACAAAAATATTGTTCACTACGTGCTAACTAGATAAGGGAGCATATATAGGTCTCCCACCAGTCCAGTTACCCAGTTCGGTATTGGGAGGAAATTCCCAAAACGTTTGGTGAGAATAATCTTATGATCAACTATTCTACTACATTTTACAAGTTTTAGTACACGTAGAAGAAAAACAATAGATGCGTTTGGCATAACTGTGCAGTGTTAACTCTATGGCGTGCAAGCTTTTTGTCACCCACTGTACATACTGTACAAGATAGTCAAATACGAACGCTTTGTTAAGATTAATCAAACCTATTCTTTTTTGTAAACAAATGAATCATATGTGTTATATCTTTTCAGTAATGAAACAAGTTTTATTTGATGAGGAAAACAATTCAGACGAAGAACAAGAAAATATTTCGGAAACAGGAGGAAAAGATGTGCAGTATGGTCGGGGAGCACCTTAGACCTATGCACGAAGATGGAAGGGGGGAGAGGTGAGCGTGAGAATTAAAAGCAAGAAGGATGAAGATTGGGGAAGGATAACAGGAAGGGGTAAAGGAAAGAAGGAGGAGACCCGGTGGGAAGCAGAAGGAGAGAAATGGAAGGAAGGAAGGGGGATGAGGTTACCTAGAAATGGGGAGGAAGGAAGGGAGATAGGAGGAGGGGTGAAGAAATGGTTGGAAGGGAAGATAATGAAATAAAATAAAATAAATCAAAGATGGGCGAGAGAACTGGAAGCAAGAAGGAAGGGGATCGGAAAGGGAAACCAGAAGGAGAACAGAAAGAAGGAGAGGGACATTGGAGCAAGAAGATAGAAAAGAGAAAAAACATTGTTAATTGTATTGGATTGTTATGTATTTATTGTTGGATTTATTGTTTTATTTTTTGTAAAGGTTAATACCCTGAAGGCCGCAAGGCCTAGGGAATAAAGAATATATATAACAAGAAAATATATTGGCAAAAGTGTTTGAATATGCAGAGAGTACTATTCAAAACATGACTACAAATCAATTTAAAGTACATTTCCGTTTGAATCCAGAGTCTTTTGCAGAAAATGCACGAATAATAAAACATTATTATAAAAGACAAGATCCAGTTTCTTTAGAAAAGAAATTAATGATTATGATGTCTGAATATTTATTTGGCAATGCTGCATAAACAATGATAACTTGATTGTTTTCGATCATTTTGTTTTGTAGAAAAAATAATAACTTTTACCGCGAAAAACACTATTGCACAAATTGCCCTATGCTCTTAACTTGGGACGATTGTGCAGCACAAACTGCACTGCACGATATTTGCCGAACGATCTTCGTACGGCACGAAGCACAAAGAAACCTTATGATGAACGTTTCTTGTGTAAATTATTCATGTGTAGATTACACTAATAAACACACTATTTGTGACGTGGCAATTTTTAGGTATATCTGAGGTATTTTGATACGATAAAAATAAATCTGAAAACTTTTTTTATCACCCATAGATTTTCTGTAACACGCAAATTTATAATTTGCAATATGCAATATTTTCATATTGCGTCAATTCACGACGATTATCTGCGGTGACTAATACAACTAGTTAAGCACAGTTTTTTTCTTGTTTATCAGGTCTAAAAGTATGCTTCAAAATAGATTGCGCTCATTAGTAAACTACAAGTATCCGAATCTGTAGCATTTGCTATGTCGTGTTTAGTGTCTGGTAACTTTTTTGAGTTTTAAGTTATTTACTACACAGAAGGAGTGGCCACTACGTCAGGCACTAACTCTTGGACTAAAAAACGTTAGAAGTGAACTACTGGTCGATCCCACAAACGTATTTTTCCCACCTCTACATTTTCCATTGGGCTTAATTTCGTTAGAGCAATGTACCGAAACGGAAGAGGGTTTTTGTATCTAAAACAAACATTTCCGAGAATGAAGCAAAAATTAAGGAGGACATATTTGTGGGGCCACAAATAAGAGAAATAATGAAAGATGATGTATTTGATAGTATGCTAAATGAAGCTGAAATAAGAGCTTGGAGAGCTTTTAAGACAGTTGTTTTAAATTTTCTTGGAAATATGAGAGCTGAAAATTACAGAGATACCGTGAATGAACTACTTGATGCCTACAAAGAAATGGGATGTAGGATATCTTTAAAAATTCACTTTCTGGACTCTCATCTATATTGCTTCCCAGAAGATCTGGGTGTAGTAAGTGATGAACATGGGAAACGGTTCTACCAAGACATTTCCGTCATGAAAAAACGATATCTAAAGGTGTGTTCGTTTGTGTTGCCCAACCTACACTGAACTACACCACAGCTTCCCCCACCAATGCTATCTTATATAGTGACGTCAGCTGCTCTAGTCCTAGACAAGTCTGGTGCAACACAAATGAACAAACCTAGAGTAAATGGATTCCAAATTTGCTTGCTGATTACTGCTGGACATTAATAAGGGATGCCTCAGAAACAAATTATCGAAATAAAACATCTATAACAACATTTTGCGGTAAGTTAAAATTAATAATAATACGTCTATCGCTATATTTCATTTGAAACCAATAATACCTCATAGCAAAAAAATGATGGGTGATAGGAAAAATCTGTCATTTTCGGCGTTTAGGTAAAATTTTACGTGGGATACACCATGTTTTGTCCATATCACAAAAAATAAATTCATTTTTGTATACCAGTGTTATTAGTTTATGCCGAACGCACCTAATTAATTATTTTTCTTTTACTCTGTTCGAATAGTGATTTGAATTACATTCCTGAGCTGGTCGTTCTTTAAATTTTCCAACAGAAGATGGCACAGCACGGCGTACGATAAAGAATTGTGGAAAAATCTAGGTGGGGTCTATATCCAAGGAGGAAAACAACTAAAGAGAGAGATTTTTTTAAATAAAGTTTATTGAAAGCTGTTTCTAAATCATTATTTAAAAATCGTTTGCATAATCGCAATTATCCAGAAACATATGTTTTAAAATATGTTTGTTTCGTAAGAAATATAATAAATGTGTAACTATTTAGATCTTTCTAGTCATAATAAATTTAATATCACGTATAATTTCTTTAATACAGTATAGCAAACATCCTTTTCAGATGAAGAGCTTTGAACCATGTTTAAGTCAACAGTTTTTTCAACAAAATAAAACAAAATTACTGTTTTTATTGTTAATTCTACCAATTTTGTTAAATTATTGTTTTAAAGGGTTGAAATTAAATACAAAACGTGACGAAACGTCGGCAATTTTCTTTTTACTCCCTTAAGCCTGGTTTATAATAGCTACATAACATAATGCATGACATATACCATAGCATGTCTCCACAGCACAACGCACAAGCGATAACTACGGTGTTTATAATAGAACCAATGTACCGCATTAATACATTAGTCGGAACGCGGAGCTCTTCTTGATGTGTCATACGAAGGTTGCCTCTTATGTATCGGGATTGCGCTAAACTAGTGCTGCCATCTGGCAACTAACACTTCTATCGTAAAGTTTGCACATGTTTTACGATATATGTACGTACTCAGAACGTTTTGACGTACGAGCGCTATTTGTGTTGTTTACAGTAACTTAAAAAAAATAATCTCGGCTAAAAATGGAATTAAATCGTGAACATTTTCGAGCGAATATTTTTTACAACTTCCGACTTGGATTAATGGCTCAGTTACACGATGCAAGTAACTTGCACCAGTAAGTACTTGCACCAGTCACTGGCATCGTGTAGACGTACATGCAGTACTGGTGCCAGTACTGGCACAAGTATCTCATGCAAGTCAAGTGAATAGAAGCCGTTCCTATTTACTGGCACAAGTAGCCGTGCAAGTGACTATTAAAAATGACCGCCATGAACAGCTGATTAGTTCTGGCTGATACAAAAACGTTAAATATACTTAAATGGTTCATAACAAAGTGGTCTGTGGACACCACAAGTATATTTGATTTTATAAATAGTTTTTGGTGGAGATTAATTTTTGTTTACGGGTGTAAAAGACGTATGCAACATAAAATAAGGTTAAACATCGAAAATTGGCGCGTTATAAAGACTGTTTTACGCATCAAAAATAATTGGAAGCATTTACATTTTGCAGTGTATTTCGGGTTCTTTGCAAGGTTACTTAAATAATTTACTGGCATACGTGTAAATGACAAAATGACTTGTGCAAGTACTGGCACAAGTACTTGTGCCAGTACTTGCACAAGTACTTGTGCCAGTACTTGCACAAGTTACTGGCATCGTGTAACCGGGCCATAACACAACAACAGTGCATCGATGAACTTAATTCGACTTTTGGCGATGAAGCACCATCAAGGACTACTGTTTATCGATGGTTGGTCAACTTCAATCGTGGCCGTAGTTCGCTTAAGGACGAATTTCGTGAAGGTTGTCTAAAATCGGTTATTCCGGAAAACATAGATGCTGTGCGTGAACTGATACTGCAAGATCGTCATGTGACTTATCGTGAGATTGAAGTATCCTTGGGCATTAGTGGGACCAGCATACATTCACTATTGCATGAACATTTGGCCGTCAAAAAGATTTATTTGCGTTGGATCCCACATAATTTGACAATCGGAGTGGAAAATGCCTCAATTGGAGTGGAAAAAGTGCTTCGAAAATTGATTCAAACGCATGCAAAAGTGTAATGATTTTCATGGAAAATATTTTGAAAAACAATAAAGCCACTTTTGTTGATAAATAATTGTTTTTGATCTCAAATCCCGAAATATAAAAGGCAACCCTCGTCAATATTGGATTATTTTCCACTAATTCAAACAACCTCGCTTCTTTTTCCATTTTTAAAAAGTTGACACAATAATAACCAAAAAAATATAAAAAACACTCTTCTGTGATTTGCTACGCGTAGCCTCCACAAACATGAATGTTCAATTTGGTGAATTTTTATGTTATGGAGTTGTGTATCTGTGTTATAAACAGGACAACGATACTATGATTCAACTTCATTACGTTATGGAGCCATGCTATGTATATGCTATGCGTTAGGTTATGAGTCTATTAAAAACCAGGTTTAAAGCTATATTCACAGGTCTGAAATTAATAGACTATACGCTATGAGTTGTTCACTGTTGATTGTCACTAACAAGTTTGTCATATGTTAACTCAAGCGACCGTTCACAGCTCTAAATTTAATATGCGTTGTCAACTATAGACAGTTTTCCAAACTTCGTAGTTAGTGCGCTGTTTTAATGATACAGGCATATAAACTCACATTAGGTAGCCCATGGGTCTTTTAAGTCTTTCACCCTGAGGATTTGGAAGGACCAGGACGACGACTGTACCTACTGCGGCGCAGTCGACACAGCCGAACATACACTGCGGGAGGTGGACTGCAGAAAGAATGCGAGCATACACGATAACAGGAGAAAACCTTACACCCGACAACTTGGTCTAGGTTATGCGGCACTGCAGGGAAAACTAGGAAACGGTGTGGCAGATGCTGTCAGCCATTATGAAAAGGAAGGAGACAGACGAGCGAGAAAGGCAGAATAGGGGAATATGAGGATAGGTTGAGCTAGCCTGTTCCCTCCAAGATGAAAATCACCACAGATAGTTCCTTGGTGGGAAAAAAGAGGCAAGCAGGGTTTTTAGTCGGTAGGCCAAATGAAGGAGATTCCTACACTACCAGATTGGTGTCTATAAAAGATTTTCCCTAAATAAAAAAAAAGGTATCTCACTTTAGATAACCTAAAAAATACTGTTGCAAAAATTTCGGAAACGGTGAAACGAAAAAGAACTGCTGTAGTTGCAACTGTAATTTTGTTATTAAAATTTAGTAAGAAATAACGATCTGACTGATTTACCGGGGGTTCGTAAAAAGTCACATAAATGCTTTTATTCCTTCCTAGTTGGTTTGAAAAAACATAGATGTCACAACATTCGTTACGCATTATTTTTAATAGCTGTCATTTAACGTTAAAACTGTCTATTAAATTTATCCATAACGCACAGTCAATAATTTTAGAGCAGTGAATTAATTTGGATCTCACAAAAGAAATTTCTACGAAGATAGCTATATTAAGGAATTATTTCATTTCGATATTGTTAACTCATGCGAGTGCATCCTGTGCGCACTAATGCGCATGTGCAATGGTGCGAGAATGAATAAATTCGCACCAGTGCGCATGAGCAGCTTTGCGAGAATTTTCATTCCTTTACTGGTTGCGCGGAAATTAACTTTATTCTTCATTTTACAATCATGCGCGTGCATGCAGCGAGAGATTGAATAAACTCACGTTTAGTTCCGCTTACACCAAAGAAATTAATAATTCTCTCAAATATGTGGGTTTCAGAACAATTTTTTGGAAACAATTTGTTATTTAAATGTAATTTAGTTTATTTTCAAACAAGAAACAGTGTTGATTTACCGCGTGTATTTTAAGAAGTACTCATTTTATGACACAAATATGCTGCAAAATAATTTTTGGAATAACTTGTTCTTTACATGAAATTTATTTATGTTTCCGTACATAAACCAGTGTTGATTTGCGGAGTGTATATTAAGAACTACACTTTTTATGACTTAAACATGTTCTAAAGCCCTCCATACACTTTTCCACAATTAAAAGCTGCATTTGTAATAATTTTTTTAAGCATAAAATCAGTTCTTTATTATATTTAATTATCCTAAGTTATTTTATACATTATCATATAAAAAATGAAAGTTTTTTTTCATTTAAATTTTATCTTTTTTGAGTTTTTGCATCTTTATACAAACTTTGAATCTTGAAACACACTAACTTTTTTAAGAGTACAAATTTAAAAATTCCTATATACGTCCTTCGTACATTTTTAAAGCTTGGCATTTTTATAACTAACTTTTTTTTCATTCATTTATTATGGATTTGAAAATTGAGCTTTTTACCCATGTTTGGGTTTATCAAAACTCTAAATGGTTGGGAACCACTGTTTAAAGAAGAAGGGATCAGAGATATAGTTTAGGACTACTATTTTACATCATACTTGGCTAGAAACAAAATTTGCGAAATTATTTTTTTCTATTCTACGTTTTTGAATGTTCTAAATGTTTTCTAGTTCTAAATTTACCAGGTACTTTTCAACAATGGTGTGCTATTTTGGAACTAATAGCCTAATATACAGTGCTAAAATAATAATAAAAATATCCTTCCCGCCTGCAATGAGTTTTGTTCGATTTATACTTAAAGTACAAAGTAAAAATTGTGACTAAAAGCAAAGATCAACCCTTGTAAAGAGAATGAAAAGTGGGCCAAATATTGGACCTTTAGTCTAGGTTTCATAAGTTATACCCAAGGTACAAAAATGTTGGTGCTTATAATCGGTGTCCTTTTATTGAGCTTTAAGGTCTCAATAAAAAAGGATATTGCAATAATTTCTGTCTGCAGATCGAATTAAATTTCATTGTTCTACAAATTTTTCTCATATTTCATTTGTGAGAGGTGTCCTTACTATCCAGATTTACTGTCAATCACATGAGAGGCGGATGCCACCTTAATGAAAATTTGTCGCTTTAGGGGGTATTTGTGTCGAACACCCTGCAAATCTCACTACCTCTACCTGAGCTAGTGGCCTTATTTGAATGTCAATCATATGAGAGATAAATAGTACCTTAAAGAAATTTTACCGTTTTAGGGTGAATCTGTGTGGAACTCTCTGCTAATCTCTTTACCTCGACCTGAGCTAGTGGTTTTGGAACGTGCTCTCTAGAAACCTGTGAGATATTATGCTTGTCGTGCTTGTCACATTAACAAACCCAAATAATATCATAATAAATAAGTTCTCAACGACTAGGTGGCCTAAATGGTACAAGAGCAGAGAAAGGGTTTCTAGACTATATATAAAAGCCACAAAGTCAGCGGAATGTTTTGACCAATCCTATTTGTCCTGTTTTAATGGGTACATATTTTAAATGTTAAATAATTGTGGCTGAGTCCACCCCTAAGCTGTTTGCATAGTATCTGAAGATTAAAATGCAGTTAAGATTGATATCTAATAATTTATTGTTTCATTTAATTTAATATTGTATTTACTTTTTTTTTAAATAAAAAATTCTTGCCTTGTTTTGAATTTTGAATCTTTTTGCACACCATTGCTCATAATAATTATATATAAATTTTGAAATAAAAATCTACTCAAAATTTTGTACTTTTTTCAGAAATAAATTTAATTTTGCCAATTACGAAAAATTTGGAAATTAATTTTAAATTAAAAGCTGTAATTTTCAGCCTTAATTTGTGCGTAATATTTTTTTGGCAAAATGAAAAATTTCTACTCTGGTTAACAACTATAAACTGGCTACAATAAAATAAAATGGTTTCATTTTGAGGGTTTTGCATATAGCATCACTCATGTGTCTATCTATTTGTTCGGTAGAAATTGTAGCCAAACGGTTTAACATAATAAATTGAAATTTAGCATGCTTGTAGAACTAATAATCGATTAATAAACCATTTAATAATTTTATGCGGGAAGAGTGGAACAAACGAATGAACATCCAAATCAGAACATCAAGCAATGGGACGTATGAAACAAACAATTTCAGAAGTACCAGAGTAAAAAATTCATAGGAAGCTGTAAAAGAAAAGACGATTATAAAGTCTTTTAAGAAATGCGGTATAAGAAATTGGATAGTATCGAAAATTATGGCTTTTGCAGAGATTGACAAATAGTTCAGACGAAAATAATACGAACAGTGATGTTAATGAGACGAGTGATAGTACAGAGAGTGAAGATGAAAAGAATGTTGCTGGTACAAGTTATCGTAATAATAAATATTTTTTTCTAAAAATTGTCTCATAAATTTGGGGTGCGTATTATGGTCCGAAAAAAATGGTATTGATAATCTGAGCAGGCAGTACTTTGGTTTAGGTGCCAATTAACTTAGTTGCTGATCAGAGTAGAGGTTCTAATAATGGACGTGTGTAGCGAACAACTGTTGATTAAGTTGACTCACAATGGGAGCGTAAGAGTCAACTGTTGCCAGTTCGTTCAACGAGCAGCAAGCGAAATACTTCAGGCAACACGTTCAACATTTGTGTTTGCTTAACATGCCCAATGATATATAAAAACGAAATACTTTGTCATTCAGTTCTAAATGTGATATTTAAATCAAATTTAAAACGCTATTTTTTTAAATTAAAGATCTATTCAAGAAACGAAATTCTATGGTCCCATAAATAAGCCAAGTATGAGAAAACTATAGTGAAATTTATTCGAAATATCTCTGATCACGATAGTATTTATCACGATAATAATCACCCCCACTTCTCGAAGCTTGCGCATAATCCTGATAGTAATATTCATCTTGTTGCCTCTCCCTACTACTTCTTCTAACATTTCTTTCGTCCCTTCTTTCATAATCTTCATATCTATATTCTCTATTACTTTCAGGTGAGAAGAGTGTTGTTTCGTGTTCTTCTTCTTCAATCGGACGTTCCACAGATAACCTACACTATATGGCGTTAAGTGCCCGCCTTGAAGAACTTCGGTGTGAATAATCTTCTTCCCTTGGGAGACGATGATCTGTTCTAGGAGGACGTTCACGATAATCTTGTCCTCCTTGTAAGTGAGGTGGGACGTGTTGATGATGTGGGTATAAATCACGTTCTGGATAGTCTTCATATTCACGTTCTAAACGTTCCAAACGTGAACGACGTGAATGGGCTGGATGGTAAGATGGACCTAGAAATTAAAATAATTGCATCATACTGTAAGATATTATACAAAATATCTCAACATGCATGGTTACATAAAACAAAATATTTTTAAGGGTATCGTCTGGTTATCAACAAAACACAGAATTGTCCCGCGGTACAAAAGAGTAACATATATATCTACCCTTAGATTACCAAGGCAAATTGTGAGTGAATAAATCTGCGTACACTTCTATGGTCGGCGCAAAAAGAAGTTAAGGATAAAGAGTCGGGTCAGGCCTTTTTAAGAACACAATCGTTATGTAAAATTCGTGCAGGCGCGCACTCTAGAGGCGGCTTCAGCTCCCCCCAAGAACTCAAAAAATACGCGGTTTTAGCTATTTCAAGAAATACATTTTCGAATTTTAGAATTTATCGTATTTAAAGTGACCTTTTTTATGATCGGCGAAAGAAGAAGTTAAAGATAAAGAATCGGGTTGGGCCATGTCGGTGACACATTTGTTATGTAGAATACGTCCAGACACGCACTCAGGATGGGGCTAACGGGCTTGAGCTCCCCCCCAAGAACTCGAAAAATACGAATTCTAGAGTTTATCGTATTAAGAAAGTAATGACATTTTTTATGATCGGCGAGAGAAGAAGTTAAAGATAAAGATTCGGGTCGGGCCATGGCGGGGACACATTTGTTATGTAGAAAACGTCCAGGCGCGCGCTCAGGAAGGAGCTTACGGGCTTGATCACTCCTCCAAAAACTCGGTACGCGGTTTTAGTGTTTTCAAGGAATACATTTTCGAATTCAAGATTTTATTATATTTAGAAAGTGATCTTTTTTTGGTCCTCAGTCGTATTTTGGAAGAGATGACCTTTTCTTGTTTAGGTCAACACTTGCATTTTAAAAAATAATGTTATTTTGATCACATATTGCCGAGTAATTTCTCGATCCGTACCATTATAAAAAAAAAAAATACTTCTGGGCCCCGTTCAAGTAAAATTCCTGGGTGTACGTCTTAATATTTCAGTGTTGCTTTGTGACATTATCGTTTGTGTGGAGAAATGAAAAAATGGTTAAAAAGAAATTGACTTATTTCGAAAAATTTAATTTATTTTTTACATAAGCCTCGCCGTTTCCGCTGTACTAGCTCTGACGTTGACACTACGTACCGAAAATTTACAAAGCTTTCTCCAACGCCGTCACTAGACTCCACTAAATGGCTCCTTATAGAGTCTGGCTTTTAGTTAATTTGCTTTCAACAATGAATCTTATATAGTTTTATATATTTTCTTCGAAAATCTTGCGACATTTCGAAGTTCGTTGAAGAAGCTGTTTCTGTGCGGCGCATGGTGCGGCCAAATGGATATTTTTCTTAAATCTGTAAATATCTTCTGCACTTTTTGAAAAATAACTGAATGGGCCATTGTATCGTTTCATCAGCTATTTCGTTATACCGAAAATTGGTCAATAGATCATGCATTAAGCGAGGTATTACTCTATTTTAAAACATGAATAATAAGTGTACGGCGACTTTTTCTAAATGTATATTCATTTATTTAAGAGTAATTAAAATATAGTGAATGGAGTAATGTTTTGTCAAACTACAGACGATCCCCTTTCTACATCAATCCACTTTGAGCATTTTTCTGTATTTTGAAATATGTCTTCATCTACCATGCGTCGGCAAATCTAATCCTAAGACACACATTTTTCACAAAACACAAAAAGACTGCAGGGTATAGACAATGCATCTTTTCTTGTAACAAGATATTTGTAACAAGATAATGCAAGCAATGGCAATGTGCACTGAATGATCAAGTAAATAATAAATAATAGGATCTCAACGCCTAGATAGGCGTACAGCGGACAGAGAGGGTAAGTTCTCGGTCTCCATTGATTGTAAAAGCGGCCCTAATTATAGTACAGGAAATGAAGCTCAAAAAATGACAAAACCTCGCAGTTTTTTCGTCCAGCATCGATTTGAATAAAAATTTGGAATTAGGCTCATTTCACCCTCTAGTTCATTTTCTACATTGTGCCGTTGTACGCTTTTTGTTTTTTAAGGGTGAAAACTACCCCTAATTGTAAAAAATTATAAAATAACATTTTAAACCTTAATATGGGTAAAATTTGGTTTGGATTAACTAAATATGGATCGTTTTATGCTTTGTAATACAATTTCATAATGTTTCAACCCTTAAAAATCAACCCTTGTTGGAGCTTAATGTAAAAAAAAAGTATTTATCTTAAACAATGATTTCATCTTACATCGATTTGCACCAAAATTTGAAATTAGGTTCGTCTCACCGTCTACTTCAAATTTTATATCATGCTCATGGGCACTGTTTATTTTTTAAGGGTGAAAACTACCCCTAATTGTCAAAAATTATAAAATAACGTTGTAAACCTTAAGATGGGTAAAATTTGGTTTGGATTAGTTGAATAATGATTGTTTCATGCTTTGGAATACAATTTCTAATGTTTCAACCCTTAAAAACCCACGCTTGTTAGAGCTTGATATAAAAAAAAAAAATTTTTTACCGTGCTATTCGAATATTTCGAAAAAAATTTTATTGGTTTTTTAAACATAGCTCCTTCATTTTTAGTAATAGAAAGTTTTTTCAAAAACGATTTTGTAGGGCTTTTCAAGAATTATAAGACTATGTAAATTAAATTCCTTAAGATCCCTTGGTTTTTAAATGGGGTGAGTTTGAAGGGCTCGAATAAGGTGGTGTTCGCTTGTAAATAGAGGTTTTAAACGGCTATATCTCGCCAAATATTCACTGTACAGAAAATATATGTACAGAGAAATTTAAGTCACTAAAAAAGCTACAATTTAGTGCTCTATCATTTTTTTCGTATCTCCAGTAATTTCGGAGATATTTTGAAGATAAAAGGGTGAAAAATACGAAATCGCAAAAAATCGTTTTTTCTTTAAACTCCAATTTTTCTAAAATTAGGCATTTTAAATTGGTCAAACTTCTTCAGTGTACTGAAAATATATATATAAAGAGAACCACAGAAGGGTGAGGATCAATTTTAATTAGGGGGGTAAATTAAGGGGTTTTCACTGATTTTTTCGTAGAAAAAAGTAGGTACCGACCTCATAAGTCGCTTAATTTTTATGCTAGAGACTTTTTTTTTTCTGTTTGAAAGGTCTAATGAAATACTTTAAAAAAGATTCAATGAGTTTTCCTCGAAAAATGCAAAATTTTCCTGTTATTTGACTTTGAATCTTTCAAATTATGCATTTGGCGAAAAAAAGTTAACCATTAACATGCTGTATCTCGGTTCTTATTGGTCGTAGAAAAATAATAAAAAAAAAGATTTTGTTTTTTTTTTAAAAGCTACAATTTTGATTTCTACAGTTTTTTTGATAAAATGCATATTTTTCGAGTTATTCGCAAAAAACTTTTTAAAAACATCGATTTTTTCGTCGAAAAACTGTTACTTTCAACCGCGAATAACTCAAATATATTAGTTTTACGAAGAAAACGTAAAGAACATTTTTTCTTAGAATTACTTTTCCCATCGATTCCTATAGTTAAAATGTAGTAAAAAATTTCCACCCCCGAGATGGGGTGGCAACCACCCCCAAGGTTTTAGCGTACACCGGCATGATATAGAAAATGATTCTTGGGCTATTCCCTACCTTCTGTGAAAATTTCACGTAATTCTATGCTGGACGAAAAAATTGCGAGCCAAAATGCTTCATTTCCTGTACTATTAGTATTAATAATCTCCATATGTGATCAAATTTATAGTAACACATTCCAAATATCAGAACCTTCTTTTCAAAAAGTCTGGTTACACGTTTGCCATTTGCTATTTTATGAATAGAAGCATTGTCCAAACGCTTTGAACTAACAAAAATCTTACAAAAGCAATGTTTATTTAATATGGTAATGGCCATCTTCCCATTCCCATTCAATATCAGCTTCGCTAGCGTTAGCAATAATGCCAGGAGTACTTGGGCTGTTGTATCCATAGAAGCAGTACCAAACTAGCAAAACAAAGCAATAGCAACAAAAAATGTATAAGCAAAAAATCACAGCAATAAATAAAAGCATAATCTATAAAAGACATTGGTGAATTTTTACCAATTGTATTTTTCTTCTAAAGCAGAAAATCTTAAATCAAAACTTTCAACTAAAAAAAACTTTACTTATTTGGGATGTCAATATTCTACATTGTCTTGAATTGGATTAAGAGTGCCGGAGAAATCTGAAATTTCATTAACTATTTGTGAATTAATTAATTCTTATCTTTTGCTAATAAGATTGTTAAATTTTAGTAAGGGAACTAACCACTTGCGATGTTAGGTTTTAATTTTCTTCAGTTAAAAGACAAAAATCTTTTATCTGGTGGCGTGACTTAACTTCTTGATCAAGGAATACAAAATAATCGAGAAAACACAGATTATTGAATTTGATTGAAATCTCGTTGAAACGTCGTTACTTGTTCTAATTTGTCAATACTGCTCATTGGCGCACCCTGGGGAAGGGCCCGGGAGCCCCCCCTCCCTGAGAAGGAAGGAAATAAAAATAAAACACCCAAACACACTAGAAAATTTTAAAGAAGAGATGAGGCCCTTTTTTAGGGTTTTGTAGGTATGGCCAAAAAACCCTTATACCGTCATTTTGTCGTCTGTCTGTCTGTCTGTCTGTCTGTTCGGTAAAAATTGTAGCCAAACGGCTAAACCTAGAGAGTTGAAATTTGGCATACTTGTACAACTTTTTGACCCGCACATAGAAAAATACTAAAACATCTAAAAACCATATCCCCATAAAAATATAAACAAATATGTGCTCATCGAAAAAAAAATATTTTTTTAAAATTCTGAGTTGGGTATGAAGAAAGCCCTTAGTACGTGGATTAACGATCAAAATTTTATTTTTTCAAAATAAATTATTTTGACGCGATTTTTGCCAAAATTGTGCAAAAAAAATTTTGTCCCACATCCTGTAGCCCAGATGGTTTAAACTAAAAATCTGAAAAAATTCGAAGTAATGTACATTGGTGTGAACCGGAATAGTATAACAGGAATTTTTGATCAGATTATGTTTTCGGAAAATAATGCATTTTTTGTGTTTTTAACCAAAATATGTTAAATGCTTAATTCGCTATGTAACCCAGTAGATAAGCCAGTGCTCATAGCGATGTGCGTTTCGTCATTGGTTTTCTAATTTGCTAAACAGGTAACTTGCGAACTAGAGTTCGAATCCTGTCTGTTTTAAATTTTTTGTTTTTTTTTTGCAGTTTTCTTTTGTTTAAATTATTTTGTCAAAATTCTAGTTATATTTTGGTAAATGTTGCATTTAATTTTTAAAAGCGTAAATTTAATAACCAGTGGGAAGTGTTGAAATTATAATTTAATGCTATGTTTGATGTATACGAAATCAGAGGGCGGGGCTAATGATTTAAGCAACCAATAGAAGCCATAAGCGCAATTTTCAAAATCTTAATGAACCTGGGTATGTAAAAAAAATACTGCACATATTTAGAAACTTAAATAATGGTATTAGGCATTCGAATTAAAATTCATAAAAAAATATTTTGAAATAAAATTTGTTTTGGCATCCCAAATAATCATCATTCAGTTACTAAATACCTGCAAAACCCTGAAATGTGTGAAAATTCACACTTCACATAAATTTTTTTAGGTCGAGGTCGTCACTTGTATTTTAGAAGTGATGACCTTTTTGTTTTTAGGTCATCATCACTTTGGATTTTCAAAGAGAGGACCTTTTTTTTGTCTTCCGGGCCCCTCCTAACATTTTTTTTTTTTGGGTGCGCCACTGATACTGCTTGTTGTGTTAGTATTTCGAAAAGAAAATAAATAATAATTATACTCATGTCAAAAAAAAAAAAAATTGTTGAAGTGTATATTTTGTTTCACAAGAATTCTCGTGCGGCGGTAAATATGTACAGAAAACGGTACCCTGCTAGAGAAGTTCCTGGTCTGTAGTATTTTCGAAGACTGGAATTAAAACTCCGATCTAACAACGCGGCGTTTAAATGTTATCGTAATCGTGTACAAAAACCAATCAACAACACTGAAGTATAGAGCAGTCGGCGAATCAGTGCAGTGGCGTTACTGGAAATGTTATATGTTTTTGTGACGTCATATTTGGTATGTCTACATAGCATGCATTTAACGAATGTAATATTCGTATGATATCACTTGTATCGTAATGAAATGAAAATATAAGAATAAGAATGGAATAGAAACAAATAAACTATTCTAATAGGCTAAATAATTCTAAAAAGGGCTGATGTGTTCCAAAAATATGATCAAAGAAAAGAAAATAGAAATACGTTGAATTTAACCTAAAAATCTATGTACTACACACAATATCAAATGGAAATCTATAAGATATCTGTAAGAAAATATAACTAAACACAAAACTGCTAAATAAACAACAAACTAAATAAAAAAGGTCTTTACTAAGTTAGATATATGTGAACACAAGTATCAAAACACATCAGAATGTATTATAAAATGTCAAATGTAAACATTGTTTTATTTAGCGATACCAACAGAAATGTCCATATATAAAAAAAACACTTTTAAAATTTTTAAATCTTCAAAATGACTATCGAACACAAACTAAATATGACTTCAAAAGGTATGTCTTACTAAAATAAAAGAGTGAAGAGCAATGTTAGTCTATAATTCACATGCAAAAAAATCGATTTAGTTATTTTTTCGCCAATAAGTTTGTCATTGCAGTTATGACGCAAAATGACCAACTGCGTTGATCGAACGACTGTCCTATAATAATTAATTTCAATAAAATTAATTTGCAGTTTTCTCGATTATTTTGTGACGTAAGGCTATGACTTATTTATATCGTTGAAATCAGAATAAAAAACTATCGAATAAGTAAAAATAGAATGTGTGTTCCTATTTAAAATAAGAAAGTTGCACAACGTACTTTGTAATTTTATATAGGGCATTAAATGACATCTTAATACTTAAAACAATAAGCGAATTTGATTTTCAAAAAAAAATTTGACTCATAAACTGTTAAAAATATACATAAAAATTATTGTCAATTTTTAGATATCTATAAAACCCTGAAAAGTGTGATAATTCACACTTCACATGAAATCTTGTAGCATTTTAGAGCTAATAGAAATAAAATACAACCATGCAAACAACAGATGCAGAAACATTGGTTTGAGCTAATCGTGCTAAAAAATTTAATGCATTTTCCTTCCATCTATAGAGGTACGAAAAATCAGTAATTTTCCGAAGAAAGGACAGTGATGTCATTTGCACAAATCAGAGGCATAAAACCATTTTATTTTGGCATTTGTTGCTTCGGCAATTAGCCAGGACGTTTTTTATTTTTGAGAAAATTCCATGCCTGAACGGCATTCGAACCCGAGACCTTAAGAACGCAGAGCACATGTGCTACCACTACGTTACCGGTCGGCCATAAAACCAATGGTAATGATGTTTGTGATGGTTCTACATCCATTGATTAGCAGCGAATCAGTTGTACGAATTCTGTTTCTGCGCATGTGACATCACTGGCCTGTTCTCGTCTCTACGAGAAACCAGGACTTCCTAATACAGATTTAACAACATCGATGACGTAAGCACACATATACTACTGCGTAGTAATAAAGAAACTGTACTACTACCCAGAATGTAAACAGTAACATGCTGGTTCTAAACGTATGAAACACTTTCTAACGAATCTAAATTATCCGAATCTTGCAGTTGTGGATTAAGGAATTTTTGCAAAAATGTACCTCTAGATTCGTGAGAATAACCATAAACATCATGGTGTCCTGTTAACAGAAGTTATCAGTTAGTAATATTAGTGTTGTTAAAAAGAATTTTGGAAAAGGTTTACGATGTATTAAGTTTTCTGATACCGTGGCAATGCAGAGCAATACGTAGTGTGGCTATTAAATAATAAGACAGGGTTCTGTAGATCCCGGACCGTCTTAAGCCCGGAACAGAATGCAGAGCGCGCCGTCATTTGCGACGGTGTAGCTGAGAACGCCGTTGAATTTTCGCCTGCCCACAATGCAATCATTTTTAACGCCGTCAAGTGTCACGTGACAACGTATATCTGTGTTTATACGTGCGCTTTATTTTATTAAAAGTATAATGGATGATGAAGACTTGTGTGTGATGTTATTTATGTTGTATGCAAGTTATTTATACATACAAACACTTTACCATTCAGTAAAAACTGAGGTTAGGTGTTCTGGGTCAACGTTCAACGGCGTCAAAAGTTGACGAACATTCAGTATCAACGGCGTTCGAACGCCGTAGGACGTTGTCCATTCTGTGCACTTGCGTACGACAGCTTGGTTTTAACTTTCTTCTGACAGATAGCGCCGTACGAACGCCGTCAACGCACCGTAGAACTCGTTGCATTCTGTTCCCCACTTTATGAATCGTAAAGGCGTAAATCGTAAAGGCCATGGGTATTTAACGGGCTCTCCTCCCAGGAGAAGTCAAGTCAAATTAAGAAAAAATATTGCACTTTAAGCGATTTCAACGATTTTGAGACCTAATTTTTAACCTTGATTATTCATTACCGCTGTATCTAATTTTACTAAAATTATTGGTTGATGCAAAATTAACGACGATTTTTTGGAGTTTTTATTTTGTGTTGAAAAATGGCGCTTGCTTTATGTAATATTTATAAAAATATTCTTCTGTTTTAAGGTGAAAAAAATGCGTCTCGAAAATCATATTCATGTTCGTTATATAATGCTCTACCACTCAAGCGGCACAGTCATTTCGCGATCTCAACGAGCTTTGCGGCAAAAGAACAATCAGTCAAAAACAAGTTGAAACATGGTTCCACAAGTTAAAATCGGATGACACAAATCTTAAGGATGATGAAGGAAGAGGGCCGCCATCGGATTTCGACGATCGGGCACTTTTGTCAGCCGTGGAAGAAAACGAAAGCATGACAACCCGGCTACTGGCCGAAGACTTCAATGTCGACCAATTCACGATCGTCTGTCGCCTAAAAAGCTTGGAACGGTGTGGAAATTGGCTTAATGGGTGCCTCGCGAACTCTCCGACAGCAACAAAGCCGATCATGTTCGAATTTTCGCCGAATTGCTGCAGAGAAACGAACAATCGTCATTTCTGAAGAATCTTGTCACTGGTGATGAATCGTGGTTACTCTTCAAAAACGTCAAAAGAAAGAAAGTTTGTGTATCTCCAGGTGAAACACCGAAAGGAGTAGCAAAAGATCCCCACAGTAAGAAGACAATGTGGTGCGTATGGTGGGATAGAAGCGGAATCATCCATTGGGAGATCATTACAAACGTCATTTGCTTTTGGTGGAATGAAGATGATGAGCGTCAACAGAAGCGAATTTTGCACAAATACGGCAAACGGCAATTCAACATCAATAACGACGTTAATATAGCTCAGCTTGATCGTCTCCATACAACAATTTTTTTGTTGAATAAACTTATATACAAAAAAAAAATCGTTATTAATTTGGCATCAACCCAATACATTTTACATACATAAATTCTATAATGCCGAACAGGAGTTCGTCTGAAATATGAATTTCCTGGTGTATTTATAATGTTAATGTTATTTATTTTGTTATTTATTATTGTTATTTTTTTTTTTGTATAATCAGTAAATTATCAAAATAAAATTAAGATCGGCGACCGGGACCCTTATATAAGCGGGCCCTAGGCCATGGCCTCGTTGGCCTAGGCTAAAAACGGGCCTGTGTGGATCGAACCACTTCGCAGATAATTTGGGAGGAGCATATTGATTCCAATTGTAGCATCTCCTGTAACACCATATCTCGAATGCTTCTATGCATCTTAGACCGGGAGCTCATGACATTTTTGGTCTCCGATTTCATACAGCATGCCTTTTGGAGGAGAGAATATTTACCCTGTGACAACAAAAAAGGAATGGTACTAAACCCCTGCACGCTTTCCGGTCATAGGGAAAATTGCATTTCCACTTGCACAAAATTTTTGTGTTTTTCTCTGATTTAATATTGCTTGCCCTTTTGTCAAAAGAAAGTTTTAATAAATTTAAAGTCTTTTAATTATAGGCATGCTGTATGAAAACGCGGAAAATCATATTTTTTTATTACAAGATCACATGACCGTTTGAGCCCTTTGGGACCCTCCAAATCGCATGCATATATTTAAAAGACTTTAAATTTGTTATAACTTTCTTTTGACAAAAGGGCAAGCAATATTAAATCAGAGAAAAGCACAAAAATTTTGTGTTCAAGTGGAAATGCAATTTTCCCTATGACCGGAAAGCGTGCAGGGGTTTAGTACCATCCCTTTTTTGTTGTCACAGGGTAAATATTCTCTCCTCCAAAAGGCATGCTGTATGAAATCGGAGACCAAAAACATGAGCTCCCGGTCTAAATGGGATATTTATCTGAGTTATCACCAATAAATTATGAATTTTAAGATAGTACAAGACAGACAGTCAAGAGGTGTTAAATGACATTTAACAGTTGGGCGATGTAAGCAATTTTAGGGTGGTCGCGTTTTAAGTAGTGGAGCTTAAACCGTCGTATGGTTAAGACCATGTTTAAGTAGTTGATTTTGACCCATCGTATGGTTAAGACCATGTTTAAGAGTGAGTCTAAAGAATGAAGAAGTTAAGTCGTGTTAAGAGTGTAAGTAATTCCGTATGAACGTTAGTGTAGAGACCAGCTAAAGACATGTGAGAGATAAATGGTTTTAGAGGATGTCAGTCAAGACTGTGGTGTCCAGTGGACAACATAGTGATTAGTGCTAAAGAGTGCAGTGTCTAGTGTGTGTGAATGTCTCATTTGGATTTAGCTGTATCGACGTAATTGTAAGTCTAGTGTAATCATGTAAATATTTAAACCGTAATCGTAATTAAAGTAGGTTAGTTAAAAATGTTGAGTTTAATTGAACAACCCTTAATCCTTCCAAGAATCATAGCAAACAGCTAGCGGACTAATAGGGGGGGTCCAGACTTGATCCGCTCGCAAATCTTGGAACCCATAATGTGAGAGATGTACAGAGTAAGTACAAATGAAATAAATAAATCAGCCAACCGTGACATTTCATATATATCGTAGCTCCTCACACTGTGTGCCCAAACTCTCCATTCCAGCCCTGGTGTATTTTGAAGCCTACAGCATCTAAAAGAGCCCTTTGCTACGTGAGGTTTCAATCACAAGGTAAGTCCATCAACCTATATATATCTAATCCCATCTCCAGCATTCCAGAATCGCGTGAGATTGCGCCCAAAAAAGTCCATTCGCTTTATTTCGCGTTTTTCATCCAGATCGTGAGTTCTGCCTTACGATCGTCGCAGACATGCTCCTCAGAGCAGGAATATGGCAAATGTCTCCGTTTGGGAACATTGCAGGGCTTCGCATTTAACATTTTGGTCTCAAATAGTCGTTGCTGTGCACCACAATTGTTAACTAACTAATATTAGCTTGCCAGGAGGACTATGTACCCGAAGCGAAAAACAATAAATTGAGATAGTTCAGGAAATACGTTTTTTTTTTTTTTTGTGATAGTTTTGTAAATTGATGGCATAAATAGGTCTCCAGGTGCTGTTTTTGAGGTTGCAGTTGAGACTAAAATTTTTTGCCGGAATTTTGATAAAAAACTGGTAAACGTTCAAAAAATGTTTGTTTGAAAATATATCCTTTCTATTGTGAAATGTCAAAAAAATATATCTTCACTGAAAGAGGAATAAATTTTCTATAATCTAGCTTTCATGTATTTTTTTTTTTTGTGGGATAAACGGTTTCGTTGCTAGAGAGCCGCAAATTTAGTCAATTTTTCGAATACATGAGAAATGTACTTTTCACTTCAATTAAAGTAAAAATATTGTAACTTCTTCAGAGAATTTGCTCAACAACTCCAAGTTTATAAATCTACCATTTCAGGACGTTTACAAGTCATGGGAAAGATCCAGAAAGAAGTGAGTTGGCTGCCATAAAAACTGATTGAAAATGCCGTTGATAATCGTTTAAGCATTTCGATTTGTTTGCAAGGCATAAAAAGAAAATTGTCTTGTAGTGTATCGTGAACGGCGATAAAAATTGGATCTACTTCAACAACCAGAAATGCATGAAATCATTAGTTGATCAACCATCAACGTCACCAAAGCGAAACATACACGGTCTCTAAGCAAATCCCGTGGAATATGGAGGGTGTCATGTATTATGAGCTATTAAAACCAAAGGAAACAATCACCGCTGAACGGCAACGCAAACAACTGGAGCGTTTTAATGATAATTTGATGCGAAAACCACCATCAATAGCATCAAATCGACGAAGTGTGATTCTTTTCCATGACAATGCTCGGCCCCATGTTGCTATAGCCGTGAAACACTAATTACGCTTGAATGGAAGGTTCTCTCACACCTAGCATATTCTTGGACTTGTCTCCAAGCGATTACTATCTGTTCCAGTCGATGCAACACGCGTTGAAAGATACACATTTCTATAACTACGGCAAAGTCGAAAATTGGGTTGCTGAATGGATGGACTCAAAAGACAGATCATTCTTTCGTGGCAGAATTCAACTTCTGCCATAAAAGTGGAAAAAAGTCATAGCTTCTGAGGGCAAATACTTTGATTAATGTATCGCATTTTGTTATTGAAATAAATACTCAAAAAACACAAGAAAACAGCGACTTCCTAATACTTCTATAATCTTTAGTAATTGGCAACTGCTGGAAGACAGAAAGATTTGGAAACAATGGGAATGTAGTGAACAAATTTTGCTGGAAGTTGATGATAGAATCAATCTTGTTATTTAATAGCCACACCTTGCTTGACCGCATCAGTGTATTCCTATTTTTGAAATCTTCAGTAACTTTTAAACCTCATATTTCCTAATGCTACATTTGTGCTAAATATTAATATTTGTTAGTAATAGTGTAATAGCATTTGTTAATAATTTGTGTTAGTTAGCTGACTACATTCTAGGCAGGATAATGTGGAGAACCTTACCGGGTGGCGAAGCATTAATCCTTCCGACCTGATCCCCTGAGGGAGAGGCCTGAGGTGAAGAATTCAGAGGTCGTGGTATCGTTGGAGGAACTGTTACCACTGAAGGAGGGTGTGTAGCCCTCCAATATGCCTGCAAAATCATTGATTATTAAAATTAATTAAATCATAACAATTAAATAAAGGAACAAAGAAGTTTTCGTCTTTTTCCACTGTTTAAAAATTGATTTATCTCCATTGAGAACAAAGGGATAATCATTATTTTACCTCTAAATATTCAGCTATGTGTTCACAAGCATCTTCTAATTGGTTCTCATCTAAAATAACATCAAACATCTCTGGAGGACACTGTGCGAGCTTATCTGCAGCCACCATTTGGACATTGAGATGTCTCGCTTGGTTTTTACCTCTTGATTTTATCAACCTTTGTAAAACCTAAAAAAAAAAAATATATATTGTAAAACATTATTTAGAAATACGTGTGTAAATTAAGTAACCGGACTGGTTTTTTATTTATTTTTTATTATTTTTTTTTTTTTATTCGAATAGAATTACAATTCAATATTGTCTCCCTCAAAATGACTTCCTTGGGAAGCCACAGAGCGCTGGAAACGGTTCTTCCCATCCTCATAGCAGTACTGTAACTCTGATACTGGATTAGCTTTCAGCTGTCCGGTTACGGACGTTTGAATGTTTTCGTGTGTCCCAAAATGACGTCCCTTGAGGTGATTTTTCAATCTTGCGGAAAAAGTCACAAGGACTCAAATCAAGCGGAGACTAAGGAGCCACAGGAATGTTTTTACTAGCCAAAAACTCGTTTATTGAAATTGCTGTGTGACAAGGCTCATTATCATCCCCAATTCATTGGTCAAAATCTGATGGACGGTGATCAAATCAACTCTTCCCCGATCATTTTGACCATCAACCGACGATCTGTACGCACAAGATCCCGGATTCTGTCGACACTTTCATCGGTTTTTGAAAATGAAGGCCTTCCGCTGCGTGATTCATCTCCAATCAACTTTCTTCCTTCTTAAAATGCCTTAAACCACCAAAAAAACCTGGGTCTTTAACAAAACTCTGTCTCCGTAGGCCTGCTGAAGTTTTGCAAAAGTTTCCGTTGAACTGTGCATAAGTCTGAAGCAAAAACTGATAGCACACCGTTGCTTGAAATAATTGTCACTCATTTTTAGAACGCACTAGAAAAAACTGTTTCACGAGAAAATCGCTACGGACAACAAAATTACTCTAGCGAGTTAAAATTCGTACTGAGGGCGTATTACATGTTCACCTGCCGCCCATCCAAATCCCGTGTCTCAAATGTTGCCAGATCAAACGCTATGTTGCCAGTCCGGTTACTTATTTTACACACCTCGTACTGTCACAAATTTGTGACCTGCAGTTTACTGCCACCTTCTTCAATGTTAATAAATATTTATAGGCATGAGTACATATGTGTAAGTCCATTTATTGAGAAGTGACACGCTTTAATACGTTAACTGGTGGCCAAATTATTGTACTAAATACTGCAGCGCAGTTTGAACTTATTTCGTATATAGACCGGGAGCTCATGACATTTTTGGTCTCCGATTTCATACAGCATGCCTTTTGGAGGAGAGAATATTTACCCTGTGACAACAAAAAAGGGATGGTACTAAACCCCTGCACGCTTACCGGTCATAGGGAAAATTGCATTTCCACTTGCACAAAATTTTTGTGGTTTTCTCTGACTTAATATTGCTTGCCCTTTTGTCAAAAGAAAGTTATAACAAATTTAAAGTCTTTTAATTATAGGCATGCTGTATGAAAACGCGGAAAATCATATTTTTTTATTACAAGATCACATGACCGTTTGAGCCCTTTGGGACCCTCCGAATCGCATGCATATATTTAAAAGACTTAAAAATTTGTAATAACTTTCTTTTGACAAAAGGGCAAGCAATATTAAATCAGAGAAAAGCACAAAAATTTTGTGTTTAAGTGGAAATGCAATTTTCCCTATGACCGAAAAGCGTGCTGGGGTTTAGTACCATCCCTTTTTTGTTGTCACAGGGTAAATATTCTCTCCTCCAAAAGGCTGTCATGAGCTCCCGGTCTAATATTGTAGCGTTGAATTTTTGTTACAAGGTTAACAGAAGTTGTGAATAGTAGTGTTTTTGCTGTCATTTAAGAAAGATAGACATCTTTTTTTACTTTTCTTAAGAAAATTGGAGGGAAAGTTAATATTAAATCCAAATTTTCGCGAGATAATTCTGTTATTGAAAGATTAGAGATTTCTGAAAACTACACTTTTATCTACTTAAAAAATTATACCTATAAAAATTGAAACTCTCCTGAGTTAACCTTTTGTTGATCCGTATAGAAAATTAGTAATGTAACGGGTCGTTACTGTGCCCAGTTTTGGGTCCATTCGAGTTGTACAGGGTAGAGCGAGCGCTGAGCGAACAGTTGATGGTGACGTCATGAATAGAGCACTAACGGAGCGAGCGTTCTTGTGACGTAATGTTTATAAAATCTAACCCTACAATTTTAGGCGGCGTTTTTACTCTCAGATTAGTTCTCGTCAGTCATGAATCAAAATTATGTATCTCGGTTTGGTTGATTTTTTTTCAATGATGAAGAAATAAAATTAATTCAAAATTAAATAATAATTAAAGAATTTATTTAATGAATTTTTTTCTATTTTAATTTTATGCACGGTGTATTTTAATAATTTTTTTGCTGTTTACAGAACGTCACAAATACATAAAATGGCCGTACTCTGTAGCCATAGACAAATAACAATATTATTTGTCTATTGTTATTTGTCTGAGGCCCGGTTTTTCCACCTTCAGATAAAGTTCCAGGTAACTATCTGACAGATAAGGTTATTTGTAACTTCATCTGCTGAGTAAATGTCATCCCTTCTTTCTATACAAATGTATCTATCGGATAGTTATCTAACAGATAATGAGACTGACGTATTGGATTCACTGACTGGTATTGACATTTATTCAGCAGATGAAGTTACAAATAACCTTATCTGGCAGATAGTTACCTGGAACTTTATCTGAAGGTGGAAAGACCGGGCCTAAGGCTATTATTTTTATTTTATTTATACTTTAATTTTAAACTTTCATTTCTTTCCCGCCGTTCCCCCACTTTTTTACGTCATACTCCATATGCTCGGTCTTAAAACCCCGAACACATAGAGCGCACTCTAAATGCACGCTCGATCGCAAAACGAATGCAACTGAGTGTATTCCGAGCGTCAAATCGAACACGTTTGAGTGTACAGAACGTGCTCGGAACGCTCGGAGCGTCAAATCGAATGTACCCTTTGTTAGTGCGAAGGGATGAGGCTATGTTTTTGCTATGTTTACGAGTTGTTGATTGGGAATTGAATGTTAAAACGTCAAAAAATACAAAACTATTTTACATTTATATTCTATTATAAAGTCTGTTCCAAACGGTTAAGCGGAACTAGATTTTGCAATCTAGTTACTTTCATCGTTTAAATCGTGCCTTTCGGCCGTTTTGTTTAAGCTTTGTAAATCATACTTACAATAAACATTTTTTGGTTAAGGTTAATATCATTTTAAAATGTCATTTTCTTTATATTTTGATTTTTTGTGTCGTTCTTAATACAAATTTCCCATTTATTTATTTTTTTGTCATTAAAATATAAAAAAAAATATTTAATTTTGACATATGTCATTCGTTTCCATGGTTTCGTTGTTGGAATTTTAAATTTTCCCTTTTCGTGACAACCTAAAAGAACTAAATTCCCATTTAGTTCCGCTTAACCGTTTGGAACAGACTGTAAGTGATTTAAATTAACAAAGTTTTTACAATATGTCGTGGATAGTGTGGTGTAATTAATTATGTAGTTTGTTTTACCCTAAAGAAATCTTAATAAACATATTTTTTGCAATAAAATGCTATAATCTGTCTCATTTTGTAATACGAAACTAGATCTGGTTACTTTGGTGACTGTTGTGGTGTAAATAGACTTTTATGGAAACATGTGAACTCGTAAATCTGGCTTTTAAATATTTGGTTAAGTTTTATTATATCGAGGTTATATTCACTCAAAAACTACATATGTCAGATAACAACTTGACATATCAAAATTGCGATTGACGTGTCAAAATTGTGATTGTCAAATATTTTGAAAGGTGCCACTTCAGAATTACCACCCTAAGATGATATTTTAAATATACAACATAAAAAATGAAGTTTCCCTCTTAGTTTCGTATTACAAAATGAAGCAGATAATATAAGCGGTTCACTTTTGTAAGAACAAACTAAAGGGAAATTTTGATTTCAATACTTTGCACCTTTGAAATTATATGTCATGTTGGTATTAAAAAAAGTCACTTTTTTAAAATGTCGATCCATTTGACATATGTCATAATGAAAAATGATATCTTAATTATAATGATCATAACCTTGAATCCTAAAGTCGGTTTTACAGCGTAAGAAATATTTTTAGTTGACATTTAAAGTCAGTAATACACTGTAAAAGTAACCAAAGTAACTAGATTTAGTTTGTTCTTACAAAAGTGAACAGCTTATACAGTAATTATTTAATTTTCGAAAAACTATCTGAAAATCTACATGAGAGAAGAACCTCTGGTTAGAATTTTTAATATCCCGAGGTCCTAAAGGGTCTTAGGATATTATAAAACAACCCCCAAACAAAAATTATTTTGTGAAATTTTAAATTTTTCAATTTTTTTTTTTTTAAGTTTTAAAAAAGTCCTAACCTAAGAACAATAAAATATATAGACCTGCGGTTTAATTTTTGAAATCTACAGATTTTTTTCTACCTAGATAAAAAATAAGGCCCTCCTTAAGTGACACATTTTTTGATCCGTGTAGTTTTGAAATTATGTAAAATTTTCATTTTCGAAAGACCGTATCTCAAAATCTACATAAGATAGAGACCTGCGGTTGAAATTTTTGAAATCTTGAGGACCTAAAGGGCCTTAGAATACATTTTAAAACAACCCTCAAACAAAAAAAAAATTTCAAAAATTTTTAATTTGTCTTTTTTTTTGAATTTTTAAAAAATCCTAATTAAAAAGCAATAAAATATAGAGAACTGCGGTTTGAATTTTTCTAACCTCTGTGTATTGATTAGTCTAAAAAGAATTGGGCCCTTAATATCCCAACTTTTACAATAAACACGAATCGTCAAACAAAACCTTTGAAAATAGCCAAAAATCGAAAAAATCGTAATGGGTACTCCTTACGAATTTTTCGATTTTTTGCCATTTTCGTAGGGTTTAGCTTAACCAGTAATATAAATTCAAAAAATTGGGTGGTTAAGGTCTTATTTTTTTCTAAACTAAATAAAGCACAAGGTTTTAAAAAAATTTAAACCGGAGGTCCTTATCTTTTACCGTTTTCAAGATAGAATTTTTTAAAATTTTGGAAAAAAAAATTAAAAAATCAATATTGTTTAAAAAATAATAATAATAATGTGACTAAAGGCTATTTAGGATATTAGGATTATAAAAATTCCAACCGCAGGTCTCTATATATTATAGTTTTTCAGATCTACAGACACGCGAATATCAAATTTTTTGTAAAATTCGTCTATTTCCAAACGATTTAAATAAAAACGGGCACAGCTCGTAAGGCCTCAATTTTTGTACAAGGTAAAAAAATATTGATAATTCTAAAAAATCAAACCACAGCTCTTTATCTTCTACCGTTTTTGAGACAGGATTTTCAAAAATTTCAAATTTTTCACAAAAATATTTTATTCAGGATTTGTCTCAAAATGTCACCTAACGCCATCTAGGACCACAAAATTCCAAAAACGTAAACCATGATTCTCTATCTCTTATAGTTTTTGAAATATGATCATACAAAAATAAAATTTGACCAATTTTAGCAATAATTAAAACTGTCACAGTTGTAAGAGACCCTCGAAAATATGTTTTAAAATTGCTAATATATATGTCATTGATGAAAATTAATGTGTCCATTTAAATTATAAAGATAATGTTATACATCTCGATTTTAATAAGATTATTTTAGAATACTATTGTTATGCTATTAAGACCTCCAGACAGGAGAGTATTTGCCAAACTAAAAATATTTTTAATGAATTGTTTGCCAAAAACTAATTGCCAGTTTCAAAATAATCACAAAGAAAAAATAAATAACAAAGAAAAGAATTCGTGTTGTCTTTTTATAAATTACTCAACACCAAAATTCTTAATCAGAAAATTAATATTTAAGCACAGTATAGGAGAGAGAGAGAGTGAGAGAGAGGGGGGGGGACTGAGGGAGGGAGGGATCTCAAGGTGTATCAAGATAAAGGAAACACGATTTTTCTCGAAAAGACGATGTGGAGCAAGTTGGGAAAAAAATTTGGTGACCAGAGTTTACCCAAATAATTGGATGGTAGTATTTAAATTTTCGGAATAAACCGGAAGTACAAGATATCAAGGACAACTTCGATTTTTTATATAGGAACGTATATAATTGGATAAAACTTTGAAACGTTGGGTATAATTGGATAAAACTTGTGAAAAAACAACTTTTACATAAACATGTTTTTAATATCTGTTACGATTACCTATAATGGCTTGCAAGTATTTTTATTTACAAGTGTTCCATTGTTCCAAGTTGCTTTCCATTTTTTTGAACACTTTCGCATCCTTACTTTTTAGCTAATAGTAGCTCGAAGCATAACAAAAAATATTGCAAGTTCAAGTCGTACCTACTTGAAAATACCTCCAACGCGAACCGTTTTAATTAGTTTAAATTAGTTGTCAAAATAAGTTTTATTTAAGTTTAAAAGGTATATTTTAATGAATATAAATATCATATATTTATGAATATATCTTGCAAAATTGAGCGTTTATCTATTATAATTTCATGCTTCGATTTTATATGACTTCGCGGCCCCCCGACGAAGCTTTCACGGCCCCCCGGTTGAGAAACGCTGGTTTACAGTAACTTGAAAAAATTCATCTCGGCTAAAAATGGAATTAAATTGTGAACATTTTCGAGCGATTATTTTTTATAACTTTCGACGTGAATTAACCCAACAACAGTGCATCGATGAACTTAATTCGACTTTGGCGATGAAGCACCGTCAAGGACTACTGTTTATCGATGGTTTGCCGAATTCAATCGTAGCCGTAGTTCGCTAAAGGACGAATTTCCTGAAGGTCATCCAAAATCGGTTGTTGTTCCGGAAAACATTGATGCACCGAATCATGTTTACAGCATAAGAGGCAGAACTAATAAATTTTGTAAAATATTGAAACTAAAAAAGCAATTGCTTCTAGAACTTTACCAATAATGGGACAAAAACTGTATAATGCGTTTCCACTACAACTAAAAGATCTTTTATATCACCATAGTCAATCTTATTATACTGGACATGTCAAACCGTGGTTATCTTCATTGACTAGCGATTCTAGGTTAAGAATGTTTAATACTATAATTTTATTAATATTTCTGGTTTTATTTGTATCTCTGATTTGTATATATATTTTATTATATATATAAAAGCCCTAATATCTGTGTATCCTCGTAACGCTAAGTTCCTAGGTGCTAGCGGGGCTTGAGGTGTGTGGTCGGACGCTCCCCACCATTCAGAGCGACGTTCTCCGACAACAGCTCACTTAGGCTAAGCACATAGTGAAGCAGAGAGCAAAGCAGCTATGAAAGCGGAGATTAAAACAGCGAAAGAATGCCGCGCTTATAAAAAAGTGTCTACACATAGTGACGCGTTTAAAATCGAGCAAAAAGTTCACAAAATTATAATGGATTTTTTACTAACAGAAAACTCTTCCCTGAAAATTTGGTATTTACTAAAAAATAAAAATAAACACACTAGAAGGTGCAATGTTCACAGAATAAATAAAAGTAGACATATACATGGTGAATTTCATCATCTCTATATGCAACTCCGCGAACATTCAGAAAAGTTTAATTCTTATTTTCGCATGAGTAATTCAACGTTATTATATTTTGGAAAAAATTCAACATAAATTGATAAAAAATGGACAAATTTCAGTCGGAACCTACTATAAATACTTCTTATAAATGAGAACTACTTGTAAATGCCTCAATATTCATTTTAAACAACTATTTTAGCAACGATGATAGCAGAGAAATCAAAATTGTTTGAACGCGTCGCTTTGCTCGACTATAAAAACGATATTCATTTCTTTAATTTCGCCGCTTTGCTCTCCGCTTTCTTCGCTGCTTTGCTCTCTACTTCACTATGTGTTTAGCCTTAGCGAGAATATAGCTTTTAGCTCTCCAGTCAGTATATACCTTGGCTTAATTAAAGAATGTTGTGTCAATTAACGTTATGCCCGCGGGCCGTGTTTGGCCCGATACTTATTTTTAAACGACACGCATTGAGCGGCTTTTTATGATTTCCTAGGTATAATCAGAAACAGCTATACCATTGATATCCAGCATATGGCCCGTGGGCCGTACCCGGCCCGATATTAATTTTTAAACGATACGCATTAAGCAGACTTTTAGGATTTCCTAGGTATAATCAAGACACGTTTTTGTTTTGTTAATATACGCAGAATCATGCAAATTTTAATAAATGATTCCTGCTTATATTGATTTTTATTCGATATCAGTTTGCCAACGTTGTTGGCAACGGGTCTGCTAGTAAATAAATATTATTTATTAAATATATATATATATATATATATATATATATATATATATATATATATATATATATATATATATATATATATATATATATATATATATATATATATATATATATTATTTAACCATACCACTTACCTTTGGACTAGAAATTTTTAAATATACTATCGTTGGTGCTAAAGACGTTTTCGCCAATTGAGAAGGATGATTGATGGTGTCACAATCGAGAACAACTAGCTGTAAGGTACGTGCAAGTTCAAATATCCTTTCAATTTCCGCCTGGACTTCCGCGAGGCACGTGCTCCTTGAATTCGACCTCTCCATAATGGCGCGTTTTGACGGATTGTTAAGGAGAGATCGTTTCGCCAAGGATATGTCTGCCATCACCCTAGTTATTATTATCCTGGAAACAAAGATTAAATTTATATAAAAATATAATTGAAGTGTAAATTTTTACTTTTTTTAGAATTTCGTTGGTTTCTTTACTTTTTATATCAATCCTGGAAATATACAGTTTTCTAAGGAAAGTTTGGTGGGCGTTCTGGAAATCAGTGCGATTAATAGGCTTTGAAGTACCATTTCCTGGGTCACATTTTGCGATTAAAATTTTTTTATGGAACTTAAAAAGAAAATTCTAAAACGAACTAAGTCGAAAATTGGGTTGCTGAATAGATTGGCTCAAAAGACAGACCATTCTTTCGTCACGAAATTCCACTTCTGGCAGAAAAGTGGGAAAAAGTCATAGCTTCCGAGAACAAATACTTTCATTTATGTATTCACGCATTTTGTTATTGAAATAAATACTCAAATAAATTATAGACCGGGAGCTCATGATATTTTTGGTCTCCGATGCCTTTTGGAGGAGAGAATATTTACCCTGTGATAACAAAAAAGGGATGGTACTAAACCCCTGCACGCTTTCCGGTCATAGGGAAAATTGCATTTTCACTTGCACAAAATTTTTGTGTTTTTCTCTGATTTAATATTGCTTGCCCTTTTGTCAAAAGAAAGTTATAACAAATTTAAAGTCTTTTAATTATAGGCATGCTGTATGAAAACGCGGAAAATCATATTTTTTTATTACAAGATCACATGACCGTTTGAGCCCTTTGGGATCCTCCGAATCGCATGCATATATTTAAAAGACTTTAAATTTGTTATAACTTTCTTTTGACAAAAGGGCAAGCAATATTAAATCAGAGAAAAGCACAAAAATTTTGTGTTTAAGTGGAAATGCAATTTTCCCTATGACCGGAAAGCGTGCAGGGGTTTAGTACCATCCCTTTTTTGTTGTCACAGGGTAAATATTCTCTCCTCCAACAGGCATGCTGTATGAAATCGGAGACCAAAAACTGTCATGAGCTCCCGGTCTATTAATAAGGAAATAATAAAAACCGAGTATTTTTATTATTTCCGTATTAATTTATACTACAACAATGTTAAATCGAAAGATGATGCTAAGCACAAAGTAAATTAAGTATTGTCCAACTTACCTTCCTTCGAATCGATGTTTTAAGAAATCAAACAATGCTTTCTGCATCATATCCGTTACTTCGTAACCCTTTAATGAAGGGCCAACAAGTACAACGGGTCTCATAGATGGCACCACGTCATAAGGCGTTGTGGTTTCCTGTTTCTTGAAGAATGGTTTCTTTTTCTCTTTGGCGGGTGGTGTTGTAATATTGGATTTACCAAGTCGGGTATTTCCAACAGAATCGGATTCATCGCCTATTGAAATAAATGTAGTTTTATATGTGAAAGATAGAGTGTACTGGTTTTTGAATTTAGTATTGGGTTTAGTAGAGATCCAGTTTATTTAACACATTGTAACCGGAATACTAATTTTACGAATTTAATGAGCCCACGCTGCTCTCGCGAACAATACTTGAACGAAAAATAACGCCAAAATTGCTCCCATTTGGAGTATCGAGACTAGAGATGGGAATTTCGGCTCAGTTTGCGGAACCGGATCAGTGGAGGTCGTTCAGTTTGCTGAGCTGGCTAAATGATCCGGCTCAGTGATCTAAGTAAACGTGTCCCAGAGAAACAGGTCGGACAGTTGTCAGTTCTCCCACCGTTCAACACGGTTGTTGGTTTGCAATATGAAGGTAGAACGTCGCTCAGTCGGTTTTTGCATTATATCAGGGGTGGCCAACCTTTTTGGAAGCAAGGGCGCAATTAAGAATTTTCAGAGACGTTGAGGGCGCAATTAAGAATTTTCAGAGACGTTGCGGGCTCAATGATATGTAATGACATCATATATGTTTTGTTTTTTATTGTCAAAGTTAATTTTATTTATTTTTTTTTTCATTTCTCAATTTTAATTTCTTAAAAAAAATTGTTTTTGTTAATTTTTGTCCTTTTTAATTTTGAATCTTTTTATTTGATTTTACTTATAGATTAAAACCCCAATATTTTTTGAAAAAAATGCTCTTCTTCATTTTTAACAAAACATAATACAACAAAATAATAATAATAATTTGTAATAATAATTTTATTGAACGACATTTATTACATATAATTACATAATATATGATAAATTATTATTCGTTAATGAGAAGGTTGAGACTGTTTCTTGATTAGTTTTCAAAATCAGGACAGTAATTTGATACTGCTACTCTTAAACTGTCATTCAATGATCAGTTTTAATAAAATGAAACATAAAAAATGGCGCTAAAATTCGATAAAATTCGCTAAAATAATATTTTTTGTAGTGGAACTACTTATATTGTATTATATAGGCAGGTATTTAATATGGCTTAATAAAAAATTACTTGAAAATTTCAATTAATAAATAAGTATTTAATTCCAAGAAAATTTTGCTTAAAAGTTGGAATATGAAATAGATTGGAAATAAAATTTAAAAAAATATTTTAATTTACTGGGAATCGTATCGCGGGCGTATAACAGATCGCCCGAGGGCGCAGTTGGGCCCGCGGGCGTGTGGTTGGCCACCCCTGCATTATATGAACAGATAGCGGAAAGCGAAATTGTTTGGTCAAGTGGAATAAATGCGATAAACGCGTCGGAGTATTTACCGCTTTATTACCTTTATTCTTGTTATTATTCTCAGTATGAATTCAAGACAAAAATTATGTCTTATAGACAAATTCTTCTCTCTCTCTCTGTCTTCCTCATTATCTTGTTTTAAAGAAATAAAGAAGTTAAATAATTAAAAATCTGTAGAAGTGCATTATCTACCTTTTTGCCGGGTTAATAGTAAACAAACAATTCACTTTATTTAGCAACTGTATTTTAAACCAGATGTGTATATGGCGATGTTTCACGCCCTTATAAATCGGACATCTAGGATTAGGGCAATATTTTTAATATATTTATATAATATGGTTGTAAGAAAGTACAGACTAAGCCTATTAGTTTCAAATAGACTGCCCTACAAATTGATACACTTTATGATAATACATTATAAGCGGCGTTCTCGCGAAGTTCAACATGGCATCGATCCAGATCCGGATCACTTCGGTCACTGTTCACAATCGCTCGATCAATCGTATCTTTGAAACGTTAAACTGCATAGTTATGCAATGAGCTGTGAGCCGCCTCATTTCTATTTGGTGAACCGTGTCACTTCGGTCAAAGTACTGAGCTGGCTCAGTGAGCTGGTTCGTTTATCTCTAATCGAGACTATGGCGAATGTGGCCCCGATCTAAAACGCCAATATTATGAATACGCCAAACAGAATGTGACCAACATTGTTAAAAATGATTTGTTATTGCGGGTTTAGATCTGTTACCAGTTTATCTATTTACTTATTTTAAATATACTTTAGCTTTGTTCGTAGATGAAGTTTCAAATAAGGTACCAACAATTAAGGAATAAATTCATGAACAGATTTAATGCACATGCCCGACTTGAGACGTGTTAGATATTCTTGTCACCACGAATGCTAAATTTTGCTGGCTGATAAGATTGCAATCACGGTGTAAATTTAAGTGGGAGAACTCAGTTTATCAATTAAATTCAACGAAACGTACAAAGCGCATGTTCTGGCTTGGAGTTTTTGCTGTAATTTACAAACACGATTGACTTGCTATGAACAGGTTTAATTGTCTGAAGGTTACCGCAAATAACTAACATCTTGTCAGAAAGAGTAACTATATCATCCGTGAACACTAAAAGCAATATTACGTACGCGAGTAAAGCTTTTATACCGTATTAGATTATATTATACTCAGTATTCATTCCAAATGTATCCATAGAAAATTAACTGAAATAAATGAACTGACGTATTCTACGTAGTTCTAACAAATTTCCACAACCATCAAGCATATTTCTTCTTTCTGTATGGCTTAAGAAGCGCTTACTCTACTGCGTATACAATGTATTAAACTGGATAGTACGGCCCCAAGACAATAATACAATAGCCAGTACAGTCTATAAACAATATAGTTATGCTGCCTGTTTTTATAAAATTTGCCGATTAAAGGTTTCGTTATATTTTTTACTTCATTTTATCGTTTATTAAAAGTTTACCTTTAAAATATTTTTTCTGAAAAAACATATGTTTTATTGTCCCATTTATTTTTTGAAAACACTATTGCTAGTATACTAATCTATATACTACCTTTTTGCTACTATAAACTACATAGTGTCTTTAAATAATTTAGTTTGAAAAGCTATAAAGAATTTGCCATTTCTTGTAGTAGGAAAAAAAAATTGCTTTGAACAACTACTTAAGAGGCGCTACATTGGAACCCACCGAAGACTCGTATAAGAGATAAACAGCGTATTACTTCGAGGACTGTCATAAAGCAATCAGTATTTCTTGAGAAACTGTGCATGTCCTATGATGTTACAGTTGATTGTCGATCCTGAATTTTGTCATGCCGGACTAGTAGCGGATCTAGACTTTCGGGGCCTTAATTATTTTGGGGCCCCTGTTTTACCAAAACAACCATACGGTGCTCTCATAATGATGGACTATGGTTTGAAAAATACATCACGAGGTTTGCTTTTTATAAGAAGCATTATTAACCGAAATATATTTCGGGATCGCGCTAAACTGTGATGCTATCTGGCAACTGATACTGCCTAAAAAGTCTAAATCGGAATGGAAAAAGTGCTTCGAAAATTGATTCAAACGCTTGCAAATGGGTATTGATCTTCATGAAGAATATTTTGAAAAACAATAAAGCCACTTTTGTTGATAAATAATTGTTCTTGATCTCAAATCTCGAAATATAAAAGGTAAACCTCGTAATCGAGAGCAACCTAGAAAATAGGCAAACCAAATGACTCTCTATCACCGATTGTCTGTTGCTTAGTTTATATATTCAAATTACCGCGCTTTATTTGTGTACAGAGGTCGCAGAAATAGTAATCTGTGCTTTTGTACACAAATTAATATGAGATTTTTTGTAGGCGGTGATTAGCAACAGACATATGAAGCGAGTATTGACAATATTTTCTGGATGAATAAATTTTTTCTACTTGAAGCTGAAGTATCCTGTGTTTGAACGAGTTTTTTACAGTCCACTCCTCTGATCCATCGACATTTCATGCCTTAAAAATGGGTGATTTACCTCATACTCGTGTCACTCCTAGCCGTCCATTTTTAGTTAGCGGTACGGACTTTGCAGGACCATTCTTGGTAAAAGATAGGGCCACTAGAGGAGCAAAATTATTAAAATCATAGGTGTGTGTATTCGTTTGCTTCTCGACTAAAGCGGTGCACCTTGAGTTGGTAGCGGATCTTACTACTGATAGTTTTCTAGCTCCGTTAAAACGATTTTTAGCACGCAGAGCCTATGTCCTGTGTCCTATCCGCATGCCTATGTCCTCAGACTTGTATTCTGACAATGCCACAAATTTCGTTGATGCAAATAACGAAATTAAAAAGGTGTATGACTTTCTCAACGAACATCAGAATGTAATTTTAAATAATTTAAATAAACAAGGTATTACTTGGCACTTTATACCCCCTAGATCGCCCCATTTTGGAGGTTTGTGGGAGTCAACTGTTAAAAGTATGAAAGGTCATCTTGTTAAAGTTATAGGAGAAAACCATTTACGTTATGATGAATTTGTGACTGTTCTTGCGCGTGTTGAAGCTTGTTTAAACTCGCGACCATTAACAAATATTAGCGACGACCCTGCAGATTTGAATTCGCTGACCCCAGCGCATTTTTTAATCGGAGGTCTGATTCATTCGATACCAGAAGTAGATGTCTGCAAAGAAAAATTTAATAGCTTATCACACTGGGAAAAGACGCAACAAATTACCCATCAGTTTTGGCGTCATTGGATGAGAGACTACATTCAACAACTGCAATGCCGCACCAAGTGGCAAGCTCAGGCAAACAACAGCTTGCTCGTCGGTGATCTGGTGTTGTTGGTGAACGAGAACATTTCTTCTCTTCAATGGCCATTAGGCTGTATTACACAACTACATCCAGGCGAGGATGGGACAATTCGAGTAGTTACCTTAAAGACTATTGCTGGAACCTACACCCGTTCTTCAAAGAAGATTTGTAAACTGAAATAGTAAGCTGTGCTTTTGTACACAAATTAATATGAGATGTTTAGTAGGCAGTGATTAGCAACAGACATATGAATCAAGTATTGACAATATTTTCTGGATGAATAAATTTTTTCTACTTGAAGCTGAATTATCCTGGTTTTGAACGAGTTTTTTACAGTCCACTCCTCTGATCTATCGACACCGATAATAAAATCAAGAGTACAGTTAATCCATGATTATAGTCACCAGACTGAGAGCAGGACCTAACCGACATACGCACCATATCTTTGACAGGACCAGGGGTATGAAACACAAATTATAAAACAAGGAAGATAGCGGACTCCCACGTTACGGCTTTGGACAGCGATAGTTGCGACATTCGTGGTTCTAATATGTACTAGGATTAGATAGTATGCAACCCGCAGTGCACACAAATATATTTTTATATTTTAAATTGCTATGAATCGCACGATTATTAATTTTCTACCAAAATTGAAAAATAAATGTAATTTTGGTAGAAAATTAAAGATTGCCTTGAACCGAAAATTATGATTAATTTATTTACAACTCTCCTAATTAATTTCCTAAAATTAAAATTAATTACAATTGTTAAAAGTTAATACTTCAGTAAGCATTAAGTTTTATTATTTTATTTGCAAGCAAGCATATGAAATAAATAAACAAGTATTTATTTTTTACTTTTATATTTACTTTTATTGTACATATTAAATTTAATCTGTGCCATTTTTTTTATTACACTATTTATATTTCTTTTGCATTTACCATTTAAAATATTATTAATTACACTACACCATTTGAAAATAAAAAATGTGGTGCTAATAATTAAAATTTCTTATAAAATTCATCACTGTCACAATCACAATTTACTGTCACCTATCGTTACAACGTCAAAAACAATTGCCGCAAATTGCCGATAATGAAGTGTTCTCAAAATGTTGGTTAAAAAAAAAACGGTTTTAGCGCTGCCGGTGGATGGAATATAGCTTAAAACCGTTTCAAGGCCTTGTATATGAGTTTCATACCCCTGGTATGAAACTCACTATTAGCACCACATTTTTTATTTTCTAATGGTGTAGTGTAATTAATAATATTTTAAATGGTAAATGCAAAAGAAATATAAGTAGTGTAATAAAAAAAATGGCACAGATTAAATTTAATATGTACAATAAAAGTAAATATAAAAGTAAAAAATAAATACTTGTTTATTTATTTCATATGCTTGCTTGCAAATAAAATAATAAAACTTAATGCTTACTGAAGTATTAACTTTTAACAATTGTAATTAATTTTAATTTTATGAAATTAATTAGGAGAGTTGTAAATAAATTAATCATAATTTTCGGTTCAAGGCAATCTTTAATTTTCTACCCAAATTGCATTTTATTTTTCAATTTTGGTAGAAAATTAATGATTCATAGCAATTTAAAATATAAAAATATATTTGTGTGCACTGCGGGATGCATACTTTCTAATCCTAGTTCATATTACAACCACGAATGTCGCAACTATCGCTGTCCAAAGCCGTAACGTGGGAGTCCGCTATCTTCCTTGTTTTATAATTTGTGGACAGGACAACTACAGACAGATGCCAGAACTTCAATACAAACATCACTCTAAAACACATCATTACCAAAGGTCAAAAATTGAGGAAAGAATTACATCCCAGACAACCTGTGTGAAGCGCTATGGACAATACCGAAAAATCTAACAAGCTACTGAAATTCATAAAAAAAACACCAAACTCATCAATTCTATTTAACTGTGTTATTAATATTGTATTATTGTTAAGTCTAGCGATACACGAAGACTTACTAATGCGGCAATTCTGTGACAAACCTGTAAGCTTACAGACAAAATCTATAAGAAACTGTCCATAACAACACACAAAACAACTTAGATACGATTGTCTGTAGATTACAGATTTGCCACAGGATTGCCGCATATTAGGGATGGGAAAAAAACATCGATGTATCGAAAACATCGATGTTTGTTTTAAAAACATCGATGTTTTTACCATCGATCGTCAGCTGGCGACAGTATCGATAAAACATCGATGTCTACTACCGATGTTGATGTTTAAACTTTGAAATTCAGAAACTACCGCTAGAGGCGCTGGAATCTTAAAAAATTATTTTTTATTAAAATTAGTACACAAAATATATTGTGATATAACAATACTAATAGTGGTAGTTCTTATTCTTCTTAGCAGTTAGCAGAATACGACAAAAATAAGAAGAAACTTCTAATTTTTGCAAACAATGCGAACGACCAAAGACGCCAACACACTTTTTCTTTTTGAGTCTTGTTGACACTTTCCCAGTTGTTATTCCTCCAATCCCTGGATTTTTGTAAGTTGTCATTAGCTATTTTTTTAAATATAGAAGATGGCTTTTCCTGAACAAAATGATCAAAAGCTTCAATTAATCGGTAAAAGTAACTAGAATTGAAAATCTAGTTCCGCCTAAACCAAAGGAACAGACTTTATTTCAACTTAAAAAAGTATAAAAATAATTGTGTATGACAGTGTTATTTTTATGTTAAATAATATAAAATTAACATTAAGATTACTACTCGTATATTAGTATTGTAATAAAATCCAATATTTCATTTTAGAAATGTAAAAATAGTAAGGTCTGTTCCTTTGGTTTAGGCGGAACTAAATTTTCAATTCTAGTTACTTTTACCGATTGACTGAAGCTTTTGATCATTTTGTTCAGGAAAAGTCAACTTCAATATATAAAAAAATATGTAATGAGAAATTACAAAAATTAAAATTGCGGTTAGTTCCGCCTAATCGTTTGGAATAGACTGTAGGTACAAATTAGGATTATTATATTGGGCATAATAATGTTATGTGAAATAAATTACTATTAAAAAGGAATATTTCTATTTCAAAATCTAATAAATGCTTTTTGTGTATTATATGTTACTTTTTTCGTATTTTATCTGTACATAATTAAATAAATCCTATATAATATAAATAAATAGCTTTTTTAATATTAATAAAACATCGATGTTTCCGATACATCGATGTTTTTCCTTCGATGTTTTTTCAACATCGATAGTATGGCGCCGATGTTAACATCGATGTTAAACATCGATGTTTTGCTTTCGATGTACAACCCTACCGCATATATCCTCCAAATCATAGGCTTAAATCTTGAAATCCTATTTGGAACAATCTCATCCTTGCTTCTATAACGCTAAAGACGAATGGTCCAAAGAATGGAACAACTTTCATCCCAACAAAAATTTAATCTCATATCCCAATGTGCAACCAAATGGTCACTCGCTACCCCGCATGGTTTGGTGAGATTAAACAGATTAGGAACCAGCCACGGCAACGGTATGCTTCATAAATGGGACTAGTCGACTCTCACTCCTGTGTTTGGGGCACGCCTTTGCAGATATCGTAGAAGAAAGTCCTCATCGTGCTTTTTCAGATGGTATCCAATATGTCGTATAACTGACCAATGAAGCATTCCAATAGCTTTTAAATTTAGATATTTATTGTATTGGCATATTTTCTTTGTAATTATATATTTATTCGCTCACTTTGTTTAAAAAGTAAAATCTTTCCAAAAGAAACACATAATCTATGATTAAATTTCTAAATAAGACACCATGTAGTTTAATATTAATATCTAACTAACTCTATATTATTTTCTATCTAATCCACTTTAATACATTTTCAACAATACCTTTATTGTTCAGTATTTTTATTTTACTTTTTGAGTTTTATATAAATCCTTAAATTAGCACGATACATACAAGACCATTGTTAAGCCCTAGCTTATATCGGCGTGACAGATACATGCTTTTGCACATAAATACACATAATAATATGCAAAAATCAAAATTAATTTTCGATTTCAGGCACCATTTTACATACTGAAACAGAGTATAGAAAGGGGGGTGGTTGGTAAGAAGGAGACAAATATACAAGGAATAGAGAAAGGAGTAAAATTAAAATTAAATTAATACATTTAAATGCAAGGCAAACACGATGGAAAGTATTCATATGGATTATTTAAATTTTGAAATTATTTGGATGTTTTAGTAATGAAATGATTGATTATGAAATGATTTTTGAATTAAAGAATGATTTGAAATCTATTCCGCAAAGTAGGGGAAGCCGGGGCATAAAGAGCTCCCGGGGTATAACGGGCTCCCCTCTGTCCGTTATACCATGCCGCCATGTTTGGGTGCATTCCAATCACGTTCTAGTGTCTTCCGAGAGTGGTTGTATGACTAAGAACTAGCGATAAACAATAAATCATGTTACAAATAAAAGTATTTCGATTTTTTTTACGATATTTCTTAGGATTTTATTAAAGATAATCCTTAAGGTGCCCGTTATGCCCCAGCTTCCCCTACTATTGAGAAGTGACACGATTAAATTCAATTATTATCTGTTATATACCTGATTTATACACGTAAAGCAAAAGGCCGCTAACTCACGCAGAGTTAAAGAGATTATCAGAGGGTTCCACACAAATACGTACACTCTAAAGAGGTAGATTTTTATTTACGCATTATATATTTAACCTAGGATTTAAATCTACAAAATTTCAAATTTAATTTTTACTTAATTTCTGTTTATTTTTGTAACAAGTGGACACTTTTTTTGGGTTTTTTGGGAAAAAATACTTCTCCATCGTTGGTGTAGTGTGTAGTGTGGTGTTCAAATGTGTAAAGTCTACATATATGAAACCGTAGATCACGTGCAGCAGAGGTGTTTGGCTTCCGCAGCAAAATATGCTCGTGTTAAATTCATATTTTTCCAATTTCAAAAACGTTTTTCTCAATATTCATAATAATATATTTGAATTATAAATATTTAATACTATACTTTTTTACTTTTTTATACCTTAAAAACATGACGTATAACGATTGGCGCTCCGCCGAATGATCGAGTTCATGAGGCTCCTAAAGAACGCAACTCGATTCTCTGCTGTTAAAAATATTTTATTATATTTTTAATTTAAAAAAAGACACATACTGAACCTAACCTAATTACCTAAATTGATCGTATAGTCGGATTGCTGATAGGTGACTGTTCGTTGCTGCAAGTATCGATGTACAATATTGCATACCCATAATAACGTATAGTGACGCAAGTTGACAACTAACCTTCCAAATTATTTTAATAAAAAACAAAGCATTAGAAAGAAACGACATGATTCGTAGATATCTTTACTAATTAGAGCACGAAAATAAATTCACAGCAGTACTCGAACAAACAAAATTATTAATTTTAAGGTAATAATTATAAATAAGGATAAATTTATACTCATACGTAAATTTTGGACTATAATTTGTTGTTTATTAATTAAATTAAATTTGTATGTTTCCCCTAAGTACAAAGTAATAAAATATTAAGTAAAAATATATTTATTCATATAATATATTGCTATAAATACAAGTTGTATTTAAATGATTATTTTTATTTAAAATAAAATTAGTCACTGTAATGCATGATATCGTCGTCATCTGAACTATCGCTGTCATTTCTTGTATTTATTATTATTGGATTAATATCATCAACAATCCTTTCCATTTCCCACCATTCATTTACTAAATTTTCGATTTTTTTAACAGATTTTGACCAAGTTTCACAACTAATTTGATCACAGACTACTTGCCACATTTTCAAAACTTCGTTATCACTATATCCGTTTTGACCAATATGTCTATCATAATAATTTTTTGTTATACCCCAAATTAATTCAATGGGGTTCAAACTGGCAGTGATAAGGAGGTAATCTTAGTACTTCATGACCATACGTTTGTGCCAATGTATCAATAAATTAAACTGGTTCATATTTTTCTTTCTTAACAATTTTTAAAAGATCACATTTTAAGTCCTTTTTTGAAAACTCTTTGAAAAAAATTAAAGTTTGTGAATTTAATAATTGGCCGCAAGCCATATTTTAATTAATATTTATTACCAGACACTGACAGCTAAAACAAATAACAAAAAACATTTTTAAAATCGCTGAAAAATGGTAACTAGATTATTATATGAATGCACTACTTGATACATACATGTCACAGTCACCTATCAGCAATCCGACTATATTTAGAGTTTATTACACTATTTTTAATGTGCTAATGTTGGGGCGAAAATAAAGTACTGTATACCTTAACCTAGGACAGCAAAATTAGAAAATTTAGGAATACAATAATAGATAATAAATATTTTACGAAGGGATTACCGATCTTTTACTTGCAAAACTGGTGTGTATATGAACTCTTGCGAGAACCTATAGGTCTGAGTGATTGTTTAAAATAGAATTAGACACTCTACTCTTCTTCATTGCAAGCACCGAGAAAACTCCTTATTCTTTTTTGGTAAAATAGGTCCTTTGCTTCTTGGTGGTGATATTTTTAATTAAAATACAAAAATAACCACTAATTTAATAATGGTTGAAATAAAAAACATTGTAAATTTTCACTATTTTTATTAACTAACTGCTTACTAGTTTCGGCTTTCGCTATTTTCAAAGCAATGAAATAAGTTACAAACATAACTACTTAAATACTATTTACAGGTAATGATAATCCTATGAGAGGGGAGGTAGACAAGTCGGTCATCTCATTAAGGGTTTTTCCTTGCTTGTGCAATTTTATAATCTCGTGTGCCTCCAATAAATTTAATTTTGGTTAAATTTAATTTTGATTATAAAATTGCACAAGCAAGGAAAAACCCGTAATGAGATGACCGACTTGTCTACCTCCCCTCTCATAGGATTATCATTACCTGTAAATAGTATTTAAGTAGTTATGTTTGTAACTTATTTCATTGCTTTGAAAATGGCGAAAGCCGAAACTAGTAAGCAGTTAGTTAATAAAAATAGTGAAAATTTACAATGTTTTTTATTTCAACCATTATTAAATATACAACATTTTCACAAAGTTAATTTGTCGACATTAAATTATATAATAACCAATAATATTTCATAACCTCAAACGTAGAGGAAAAACGCCAAACGCCACCAAGTTAACTAAACCGTTCAATGCATGTTTCTTGGCGTACTATGTCATTGCGCCGCACCTTGTGTTATCAGTTTTTACAAGAGTACAATTATCCTTTTTTAAAAAAATTAATCACAAATTTTTGTATGTGTAAAAATATAAATTTTACAATATTGTTTTAAGAAAACAAAAAAAAAAAAACGATACGATATTGAGTCTAATGTATTGATATTAATAAAGTATCGGAAGATTAGTATCGATACTAAAATCGCGATATCGAATGAAAAATATCGATACTGGTATCGTGTCAATAGTATCGGAACATCCCTAACTAGACCCCATCAGACAAATTAGAAATAAGTTAATTAGAACTTCAGAATGACCATAAACAACGTTCCGAAAGACGAAGAACTTCTACTTAGCTGCTAGGGAATAAATGGTGTTGGAAACGTATTGTCAAAATTCAAGAAGATCAATCCGGCAGGCTTCTCGTGAAGTAGGAATATCAAACGATAGCATCCATCGCATTCTAAAGCGCATCCGGTTGATTTGAGAGCGTGAAACTCGAATATAGTTAATCGGTTATTAAATGAAATGCTTGGTAGTTTCACAAAATGTTTTATTGAACATGCTGACTGCAGTTTCGGTAATATTTACCATTTTCAAAGCTACAATACTTATACAAAATCTCACAATGCTATATTTATACAAGAACAAACGGAAGGTGGAAGCAGGTATAGTTTAACAAATGTATAACAGGAAATCCAGAGCTATAAACTAATCTTTAGACCAATTAACGGCGAAGTGGTGAATTCCGTCGTTTCATTCAAGCACAGTAATACCCCGTTACTCGACTGCCTCTTAGCTCGACGTTTTCGCCACTCGACGTAAATGTCGAGAGTGAGAGTCGACGGAAGCATCGCTATCCAACGCGTGATCGAGTACCGATCACGTGATACATATTTTGGTAAACAATGCAAAATGAACGCATGGCCAGCAGTTCGTGCCTAGATATCTTGACGACAACAACTCAGATTTAGTGCAGCTATGAACTTTTTGTTTTTTGCTAAAATGAGTGATTTATATTTATAATTATGGGTCCAAAGGATAGAAATGCAAGCATAGCTAAAAGGAAAACATATACATATATGTATTTCCTTATATGTATATGTATATATGCAGTGGCAGATTTGTCAGTTAAGGCCCCGGGCGCAGTAAGAATATTGGGTCCCTCAATTAGAAAAAAGTGTAAAATTAGGTTTTTGCGGGGCCCTTAAGAGGTCGGGGCCCCGGGCGTGCGCCCGGTGCGCCCACCATTAAATCCGCTTCTGTATATATATATATATATATATATATATATATATACATATGATTCCCTTTATTTCTTATGGAGAAATTCGACTCGCCACTCGACGTAATCGCTACTCGACGCTTTTTCAGAACGAATTAACGGCGAGTAGCAGGGTATTACTGTATTGTAGCTATGAAAATGGTAAATATTACCGATACTGCAGTCAGCATGTTCAATAAAACATTTTATGAAACTTTACCAAGCATTTTATTTAATAACCGATTACCTTGCGAGTACTAATCTTGGTATGTGACTTTACAGAAAAGGAAGTACTCTCAATGAATAAAATTCCACCGTAAGTGCATCAGAATGCGTCATTTCTACTCCACAAGAAGCCTGACGAATAGATGTTCTTGAATTTTGACAATACGTTTCCAACACCCTTTCTTCACTGCCAGTGATCGACGATGTTCGTATTCCGGATGTTTAATTTTGCCCAATTTTGGAGTATCACTGGAATTGCAATTATTCCAATTGCACAATGAAATACGAGATGAAATGGTTAATGTAATGAAATGAGAGGAACCAGTAATCCTAAAACATTGTTGTTTTGAGGAACACTGCAATGAAGGTGAATGAGGAGGTACAATATACACTGATGATGCAGAGACACATAAAGCACATGAATATGAAAAATACTTTTTCTACTTTTAGTAGTATAAGTTACGTATTTTAAGAAAATAAATACACTGACTAGCATAAGTTTAACTAGCTTTTGTAGCTTTACAAAATAAATACACATATGAACACTTTTGTTCTTAAATCGATTATGGAAAATCTTTAAAGTAGTTTTTCGTTAGGGTCCAATCAAGCTGGACCCTCTATGTAATTATATAAATTTTTAATAATTTATTGTATAAAAAGTATTAATAATTTGTATAGTCAATTTATACGAGGGCATATTGAAAACTAATGCCTCCATGGCCATAACTTTTATAATGACGGGCCAGACCGTGTCAAAAAAGGTTTGCCATTTACCTTAAGTATCTGTACATAAATCCTCCTAGCGGAGATTATCAGCAACATCGCGTTTGCGCATGACCGTTCTAAACATGGCGGCCGGCATGGATGTGCGGTTAAAACAACGAGCTGTCATTGAATTTCTTACTGCGGAGGGTGTAGCGCCCATTGATATCTATCGAAGGTTAAGTGCCGTCTAATGTGAGGCGTGTGTTGATGTGAGTACTGTTAGGAGGTGGGTAAGGACTGTGAAAGACGCAAGTCCTGCTGAAACGGATGTCCATGATCGGGCACGCAGTGGCCGACCAGTGTCTACATGTGGTGAAAGGTGAAAGGTGGCTCTCGTGGATGAACTGGTTCGTGAGAATCGACGGTTTAAACAAACTGACATAGCCAACAGGATGGGTATTTCACAAGAAAGAGTACATCACATTATCTGCAATGTGCTGCAGTACAAGTCAGAGAACGCACGGAACACTGGAGAAGCTTGGGTTTCATGACATTTTACCTCATACACCTTATAGCCCAGATCTTGCGCCTTGTGACTTTTTCCTCTTTCCAAAGCTTAAGGAACATCTCAAGGGCAAGCGTTTCTCTTCGGATGCAGAGGTGATAGCGGAGGTGCGGAAATGGTGCCGTGGGAAGTCTTCAGACTTTTTCCGTGACGGACTTGAACTCGTACCACGTTGGCGTAAATATATTACTGTCAATGATTACGTGGAAAAGTGAATATATCAGTGCATAGAGGACAGTTTATACTATTATTTCACATTTATATGTAAACCATATATCAATTACTAATAAAGTTATCTCCATGGAGGCATTAGTTTTCAATATGCCCTCGTATATATGTAGGGCGCTAGGAAAATACTAAGATACGAACTTTCCTTTTAACTTTTTCAAAGTACTTCCCATCACGTTCAATACATTTCTTCATACCGATAAGTAACGTGTTAAAAATGTCTTCCCAATTTTCAGTTGGTACTTCTGCATAGGTTTGGTCCCAGGCTACTAGAAGCTTATCATCATCATTTGCACGACAGCCTGAGGTGAGCCTAGGCCTCCTGTTTCCAAGTTTCGTGACCATGTTTTCAATCTATGTACATTCAGGAGTAATATGGTCAGTATTACGTACATTTTTTAGCGTACACTACACGCTTATTATCGCTCTTAAAATGGCAGCCTTTAAGCTTATCCTTGATGAAAAGGATAAAAGATAAGTCCAAAATCACAAGAAACAAGATCTGGACTATATAGGGGATATTCTAATACTTTAAGTCTAAGTCCAGAATTATTCAAAAATTCTTTTTGAATAGTTAGTTGAACTCGATACGCGGGTGAATTATTCTTATGCAAGCGCCAAATGTCAAGGCGTGAATGTGGCTGTAATTTAAAAAAAATACTAAATCAACTAAGGCCAACAAAACTCAACGTACCACTTGCCCGTAACTGTTTTTTGCTCTTCTAGAACAATTTTCGTAGTAATCCCTCGATTACCGAAAAAAACAACATTTTCTTTTTCACAGATCTTGATTTTCTTGAGTTTCTTTGTCTTCAAAGAACTATATTTTGTTTCTTGACTTGATAGCACAACATAATAATAAAGCCATGTTTCGTCCCCTCTCACTATGGAATTCACGTATTTCGAGGATCCCATTTTTTTTTTTTTTTTTAACTGGGTTGGACACCTTTCAACTCTTATTGCTGTTTGTGCATCAGTCAGGTTGCAGAGTACTCATAACGTGCAAACTTTCCTAGATTCCAAAGGGTCGTGAAGTATTACAACAGATGCATTAATGTGCAAAGACTCCTCTATCTTCTTGAATGTAATTCGCCTATTTTTATCGAGCAATTTTTTAACCGCAGCAATATTTACAGGAGTAACTTTTTTACGGGATCTTCCTGGACGAGGATCATCTAGGTTCAAAATTTCTCTTTGAAAATATTTAATATTTTAAGTGTTTTAAAGCGCTTTGGTAATACAGGCTATCCCAAACGATTCGGCGGTTTTTAGTTCTTTTAGGTTGCCAACGGGACCTAGCTTGGGTTATTTTATGTTTGACATATGTCGAATGACATATTTTATTTTTGCCATATTTTGAAGACAAAAAAAAAATAAATGTGTAATGTTTATTAAGAATGACAAAAAATTAAAATGTAATGAAAATTATATTTTATAATGACAATCAATTTAACCTACAATTTGCAATGTGAGTATGATACAAAACTTAAACAAAATGACCAACGAAGATGGAAGGGGGAAGAGGTGGGCGAGGGAATTAGAGGCAAGAAGGATTGAAATTGGGGAAGGATAACAGGAAGGGGTAAAGGAAGGAAGGAAGAGACCCGTTGGGAAGCAGAAGGGGAGAAATGGAAGGAAGGAAGGGGGATGAGATTACCTGGAAATGGGGAGGAAGGAAGGGAGATAGGAGGAGGGGTGAAGAAATGGAAGGGAAGAGAATGGAATAAAATTAATTAAAGATGGGCGAGAGAACTGGAAGCAAGAAGGAAGGAGAACGGAGAGGGAAACCAGAATGAGAACAGGAAGAAGGAGAGGGACACTGGAGCAAAAAGAAAAAAATGAGAAAAAATATTGTAAATTGTAAATTGTATTGTATTGTACGTTATTTATTTTTGGATTGATTTTTCTATTTTTTGTAATGGTTGTAGGGAATAAAGAATATATATAACAAAAGGACCAAAAGTCCGAATTAATACCTAAATGTTTGGAATAACCTATAGTCCTCGTCAAATGTCATTTTTGCGTTGTTTTTGCAGAGCACAAAAGCCTAATTTGTATTGTGATTGTAGAAAAAGTGTTTTGTAAAATTTTTGGCTTTTTCTTATGTTTAGATTTTATTTCCTATTAAAAATTTTCCATAATCGAATATACATTTCCATCATGATGCAATAAATAAAACAAATAAAAGAATAAAATAAAACCATCTAAACAAAAAAACATCAATAAAACAACTGAACATAAAGAAAAAATGAGGGGAGAGGACATACCGGGCGTGGGAGGTGTGCTACCTCTGGACACGTCGTTTGCAGCGGCCCCCAGGTTACTGCTCGAACTCGTCTTCGAGGAGTAGAGCTTGGTGGTGCGCACCTGACTCGCCTGAAGCCGCAGATTCTCCAACTTCACCGGGCTTGGAATAAAACCAACGTCACAGCCTTCTTTGACAAGACGACCGATCCACCAATTATTATCATATTTTTCCTACAAACAAAAAAATATATTTGATTGTGATTTACAATCAGAGATGTAACGAGTATTTTTGGCACCTATAGTGACTAAAGAAAATTGCACCGTAAACACTCGCGCACAATAGTTCCAAATCGGGTATCAGCGAAACACAACGCAAAAATGTTGTAACCTAGGATGATTAAGTAAAGGATGCGCTATTCGTATACTAACAACATTGACGATTGTGTGGAAACCCCTGTTGAGAAAGAAGGCAATATATGTCTGTACTGTGCACACTGCAACTACGTAATGCGCATGTGCTACATTTGAATTTGAAACAAGCGTATTTTTAAATGAAAATAATGATGGAATTTCTTAGTAATTATTCTAAAATCTCGTAATTTCACAGCATATTTTATAACATATTTGAGAAATTTGTATAACACGGTGTTAATTTTCTGCGTATCGTGTCAAACGGACCTGAAACTGTATAAATGTGTATTTAAAATTTATCTAATCATTTTAAAATAATATTATTTGTCATTAAAACAATCTTTAATGATATTTTAAAAATTAAAGGCTGCCAATAAAGGAGGCAGTATTATGAATTTAATCAGTCAGTTAAAGGATAAAGTGGTAGTTACAATAAACTAAAATAAGCTTGAAAAATATTAGTGCCAAATAATACTACCCAAACATCTTGTTGCGAAAATTACATGACTACGGCCCGATTGCAAGAATCTCTACTAAATTTAATGGTTCAAAATACCAGAGGTGGCTAGCTATGGGTCCTTTTCAAATATTCCGATAAGACGTTGAAGGGCCACATCCTTTGAGTATCCCCCCACAAACCAAAAATTAATTTAATTTTTATCGTTCGATTAATGAAGGATTGAAAGACGGATGTACAAAATTAAATATATGGGGGAGGGGGTGCAGAGGGGTTAATTTTGATATATATTTTTTTACATTACATAGAAATATTCTAATCTTTACCTATAAGGGATGGTTTGATAATTTTTATTTGGTTGTGATAATTGATTAAATGAAGGTATAGAAATAAAATATATAACACAAATAGATACACATATTTTTATTCGTTTTGAAATATCACAAGTCTGTTGAACATTTTTCTTTTCGCCACCTTGTGTATATCTAACAATTTAGCAGAGTAATAGCGTCTTACGTGTGTACGCAGTACCGCGATATATATCTTTCTCACTCAGTAAGGGTTTCCACACATTTTACTCACGAATAGCGCATCCTTTACTTAATCATCCTAGGTTGTAACGCACATTAAAAACATGCCGGGCAACTAGAGATGGCAATAAAAAATAATTAATCAATCAATTGATCATTTAATCGAAATGTTATAAACGGTTTTTGTATTAAATTGGTAGAACCTAATCAATTAATCGATTATGAAAAAAAAAAAACATATACAGGGTGTTAGGTAAATGTCCGACACAATTTTAAAGGCAGCATTGTTGGCCCATTTAGAGCTAAAAAGTCCTCAACCATTTTTGGATAAGATGCGTATATCGCTTGATAATCGCTGCAGCTCCACCATTTAGGAACCACTAATATTTTGTCTGTTACAACAATCACATATGTGACTGAGATAAATAGAAACCATGGAAACAATACCCTAATTTTATTTCAACAAAATGCTTTTTGAATTTTATGAAGAAAAAAGAAATAAGAAAAACTTTATTATTAAAAAAAAATGTTATTATTAAAAAAAAAGCAAATGCTCAAAATGTGCTCCATTTGTATCTAAACATGCTTGGGCTCTTCGTATTAACGCTATGTACAACCCCCAGGGATTATTAGTTTCTTATACAAAACTAACAATCTGAAATAAAATTAGTGACAATCTATACATCAAATTTTGCACATCATTTTTATCTATCTAATATGATATTTCTGACTGTAGAAAAAATTATTGTAAAAATGTTATTGCTCAATAACTTAATAATAGGTATCCCACAACAATGTTCTGTAATTTTTTAATATATTTGAGGGATTCAAATAATTTTTATATTTATATAGTTTTGTGTAGAAATGTTCAAATAATACATCAACATTTTTTTCGACATGATTGTTTATAGATTAGAGCCTTCGTCGAAAAATTTTATACTTGATGATAATGAAATTCCACTTGGTACAAGTATTCTTTACATAATATAAATCATTTTTATCTGCAGCACCTATATTAAGAACCGCGGCAGATTCGAGATGGCGGCAAAAGTAGATTACCAGGTACAGTAACTATAAGTAATTTTCACAATAGAACAAATTATCTCCAAACATATTTGTAGAATGGAGCTATAGCTACAATTTGCCGCATGGTACACAAATATGCGTCGAATGGTTTACATGTTAGCGTCTATAACGCAATTTGTTTATTTACAATTACATGACAGTTCTTTTTACAATTAAGAATATCCTATTAGATAGATAAAAATTCGCTGAAAATTTTGATATATAGATTGTTACTATTTTTATTTCAGTTTGTTAGTCTTGTATAAGAAACTGTACGGTTGTGCGCACCCTTAAAGAAGCTTCCACTCGTTGCATTCCAGTATGATTGCGGATATGTTGTATCAATTGTGTAATGTGCCATTTTTTTTTAACAAAATCGGAACAAAATTTTAGATTATAACGTACACGTACTTTGATATTCTATTATTGAACTATAATTAAAATATTTTTTTCTCTATGGCAACTACACAACTTCTGGATTAATATGAAAAATAAAAAGTCAGTGGTTTTCAAAATTTGGAGCATCTTTTTGTTTGTTTATTTTTGGAAGATATTCACATTTGAGAGAAAACTGGCAAAGGAAAAATCGATTGCATTCTTTGTCACCATGCTGTTTTTTAAATTGTGCCGGACATTTACCTAATATCCTGTATACTAGCCGACAAAAATTGACCGTCTTAGGCCCGGTCTTTCCACTTTCAGGTAAACCTCTAGTTAACAATCTGACCGATAAGGTTATCTGGAACTTCATCTGCTGAATAAATGTCAATACCAATCAGTGAATTTAATGCGTCAGTCCCATTATCCGTTACATAACTATCCGATAGATACATTTGTATTGAAAGACAGAAGACAGAGACTTCATCACAGAAAGTATCACATAACCTTATCTGTCAGATAGTTACCTAGAGGCTTACTTGAAGATGGAAAGACTGGGCCTTAATGTTGTATTTTAAATACTGATAATAAATTATTTAACCGTTTTATTAGGAAACTATAAGTAATGGGAAGTAATTCAATATCTGCATACACAAATATTTTTGGTTGCTAATTAAACAGGCTGTAACAATAAATAATGCCCCTTTGAACGAAGACTATATTATATCGCATATTAAGTACGTAAGTTTTAACACAAATAATTCATTGTTAAAATAAAATTTTGCCGTTAGTTACCCACCTTAGAGATTTCTAAACTCTTACAAGTCGTTATTTGTGCAAAAAAATTAAAACATGACCGGAAGAGGAGTTGAACAAGCTGCGCCATTATATGAAGAGCAGTATTAGAACATCAGTGGTGTTTTGGATGTAGCTAAAAACTCTATTAATTACGCTATAAAGCAGCGGTGGGCAAACCGCGGCCGCATGTGGCCCTTGTAAGCATTTTTTGCGGCCCGCCAATATCCACAAACAAATGCTTTTTAAATTAAAAAAACTTGAAAATGGAGGCGAAATCGTGTTTTTTTCTCTGCACTTTAAAAATAGACGTGAGACCGTTGATTTTGCTCTTAACGTTCATAGGGATAGGGCACTAAATTATTTTGTGCGGCCCGCGCCATCCTGTTATAAGGTCAATGCGGCTCACGGTCCAAAAAGTTTGCCCACCGCTGACTATAAAGCGTCATCATCGAACAGCATCTACGAGCCACGAGTGCCTGATTTCTGATCCTAATTATTCTACGCGATCGTGACTGGCCCTAAAATTTTCTCGTCATTTCGAAGAAGATCGATATTTGGCAATTTGATCACGAACTGTCTAAAGACGATTTAGGAAACTAGGGCTTGTATCCGAAGAACTGTATTTTGCCAGGGTTTTCTCGCAAATTATTGAGTTGGAAGATTGCGTTTCGTCCGTGAGCATTTGAACTGACTGGACGCAAACTATAGCAGTATATTATGCAGAAATGAGTAGCGGTTGAGTTTAATTCCCCGGATGAGCGAGAAAGAGCGTTCTGAAGACCTAGTAATCTAGGGACTATATTCAAAAGAAGAGCCAAGTCATCTACCGACCAGTGTTTCAACAATACAACTACGTAATTTCTTGGAAATAAAATAAAGTTACCGTTTATTAATAAATTAATCGATTAATTATTAATTAATCGGAACCAAAAATATCATATGATTAATTGATTAACTGATACAAAATAATCGATTATTTCAATCGTTCGATTAATCGTTGCCATCAAAAAAATTGTTGGCAAATATTTGATGTCGTCAACTGACCGCGTGATTACCTGACGAGATGGTTAACAACGCTTCATGCGGTCGCAGATAACACGTGTTACATAGGGACACTAGTTTCTTCTATGCTGATATGATATCTTCTGTATGCTGATGACACGACATTTATACATACCAGTAAAACTAGATACGAATTAAAAGACAAAATCAGTTATACTAATCAAGAAGCTGTTGTATGGTTCTCAGCAAATAATTTAAAATTAAACGAAAATAAAACGCAAAATATTATATTTAGTAGAAATCAAATTCTCAGTGACACTGTTTTAAATTGCACGGACAATATAAATTTTTTAAGTTTTAACATAGATAATCAGATAAAATGGACATCCCAGATAGATAAAGTAGCTAACAAACTTAGGACCTGTAATTATATGTTAAGGAAAGTTACAAAAACAGTGTCGCTAGAAACATTAAAGGCTTTATATTTTGCGTACTTTCAGTCAGCTCTATCATATGGATTGGAACTGTGGGGAAACTCACAAGATGTTGATAGGATTTTTAAATTGCAAAAAATTGCTGTTAGAATAATTGCAAAAGTACCAGCGAGAACATCATGTAGAGACCTATTTGTTAAATATAATATCCCGACTGTACACAGCCTTTATATTTTTAAATGTCTACTTTATGTCAAGCAGAATATAAATAATTTTGCAACTTATAGCTTCTACCATCGGTATGAAACAAGACGAGGTAACGACATAAGAGTAATGACGCGCAAGTATAGCTACTTAAACAAAGGGATCGATATTATGGGCCCAACACTATATAATAAATTGCCATTAGAAATAAAAAATCTTACTTTTAAACAATTTAAAATTGCTGTAAAAAAAATACTGTTTGGTGCTGCACTATATTCGATTGAGGAGTATATGGCAATGAATACGAATTTATAAATATGTTTTGACAAATAGATTTAAGAAATGATAAAGTTTGTTAAATATTGATTAGTTGTAAGTGGTAAATGTTATATTAATATAAATAATTGTACTTGGACATAAGATATGTGCATTTATTCTGTACTCTGTCTTAAATAAATAAATACTAAATACTAAATACTAAATACTAAATACTTCTATATACCCTTCCCGAATTTTCAGATTACTTTCAAAAATGTTCGAAGGTGACGGGCTTGTCCCAAGGTTATCGTCATATATGCAAGGTCTTATTCGCAAAGATGCTTAGTAAAGTGACGCCTCTAGCTGATTACAGTTCATGCCCATTATGTGGATTTTCTGCATGTTTCTTATGCATAGTTAACTAACACAAAAGTGATACTTACTTTGATGTGTAAGAACTCCCTAACGTCGAAGGAAATGGCGCTGCCATGCACTGGAGAATCATCGTCTTCGGAACCATTGTAAGACACATTGGTTCGAACTGCAAACGCTACCGGTTTGCCCTGAAATAAAAAACAAAACATATATATATATTTTTTAATTAGTATTTATTGGTCTTAGTTGCACTGACTATTAACCAGTGATGTATACAATAAAATAATATAGCAATAATAATATAAGTTACATATAAAATACATAATAATAGTTAATAACAATAAAATTACAATTACGAATTAGAATAGACATTAAAATACAAATATAAAATTTATTTATTCTTCTTCATTTTTATTTTTACCAAAATTTTTGTCCTTAAGAGACTATTAGCCAGAATATATTAGTATTAATGTTAAGTATAAATACGATTTTATTACACTTCAATTTTTTCTACTTTGATGTAGTCAAAGATTATATTATAAATTTTCATCGAGTTTGTGGCCAAAAGTGTTTGAATGTTTGTTGGAAATGGGATATTTTCTGAAATAAAATTTTTGTACGATTACCGAAATATAATGGACATTTAAAAAGTAAGTGGTTAACGTCACCAATAGACTGGTCATCACATTGACAGTACGGGGTTGATTTCAAGTTTATTCTATGCAGATGAGAAGGTGAGAGGTTATGATTAAATCTTAGTCGTATTATAGTACAGGTGAAAGCCCTGTTTTGGTCTGACGAGAACCAGTGTTTTTTTGGTAGTGTTGTCTGGATTTCTCCATAATATGATGCTTTATGTTTAAGTGACTGTAGGAAATCATGTTGCCATTGATTTAGAACAATTTCTTTTAATTTTAAATTAATTTCATTGTTGCTAGGTGGTATTTGTAGCGGCATTCCTTTTAAAACGGCCTCCTTTGCTAGAATATCTACTTGATTATTAAATTTGGAGTTCGAATGACCCTTGATCCAGCATATTTTTATCGATTTATCTCTAAAGGTTAGATCTTGTACAGATTTTAATATATCATAAATTAAAGAGTTATTATCCTTAGAAAAGTTTGGATATTTTAGTTTCTGGACAGCGCTCTTATTATCACAAAGTATTACGAATTCATTATGAATATGGTTTCTTAAATAGTCTAAACTTAGTTTTATAGCGATCAGTTCGGCATTGTATGTAAACGTTTGGTCAGGGAGTTTGACTTGATAATTATGGTTGCACTGTGGATCTATAAAACATATATGCATAGCCCATAATAACATTTTTTCACGTGTCTTTTTTTGATGAATGAGGTCAGGCATTGTCGCTTTGAAGAATAACTCTCCCTCACTGATTCAGTCGATCCAATTGTTCACAGTAGAGATCAGAATTAACACTTTGCTCCGGTTTTAACATCACTTAATAAATTATTCCTTTATAGGGCCTTCCAGATCGAAGTTCATCATCCAAGCATAAATTTCCTGATTTAAATTTTTTAAACCACTGCTGACATGACCACTGATAAGTTTATTACCATAAACAGTGCAAATGTTTTATGTAGCAACTGCATCAGGTTTTTACTTGCCCGACCTTAATATATAAGGGGCAAGTATTGTAATCGCGAAAATTTTCGATGTCGAGATTTTGACTGATGACCACGTTTCATGGTCCAGGGAATCCAAAAAACCTATTTTCGAAGTGCCGTCCGTATGTGTGTGTGTCTGTGTGTATACACGATAACTCAAAAACGGTTTAACTTAAAGAGTTCGTTCTGGTACTAAAATATTCTCCTAATAATTGGGAAGAACCCTATTGTCTTTTATTAAAATCCGAAACCGGAAACGGAAGTTATTAAACTATAAAATTTTAAAAAATTCGTAACTAGTAAACCAAGCCTTGGACAAAAAATTGTATAGGACATAATTTGATGTATTTTTGAAGATTTACCTAAATATTTTTTTAAATTAAAAAATAATAGGTATTTTTTTTTATTATTATTTTTTTTTATGGAAGGGCAAGGTTAGTGGAGGTCTCCCTTCGCCACTGGTTTTTTATGGCACTCATACAACATTAAACAGCATAAAAAATGGTTTGATGAAAATTCTTCCGCCATTTTAAAATGCAAGGGTTTAAAACAGGGCTTCGAACCGGAACTGAACCGAAAACCGAACACCGAAAAAACCGTTATTTTTGTCGGAACGAAAACCGGAACTGAACCGAAAAAAAATATCTGTTTATTTCGGTTCAGATAACGTTTATGTGAGTGAATATAAAATACATTTTATTTAAGATTATTTTTTAAACTGATGAGCAGTAAAAAATCGTAACTCGTAATTTTTTAACTGATAATTTAAAAAATGTGCTTCTATTATTTCGGGGGAGGGGGTTGAACGCTCAAAACTCCCTCCTGGCAGCGACCTTGGTAATATTACCACAGAATAAGGAATAAAATGTTCTAAATTATAGTAGAAAATAAATTTCTAATATATATAAAAGCATTTAAAAATTTATCACTCGGAACTGAACCGAACACCGAAAACCGAAAAAAAACCGTTATTTTTGCTGGAACGAAAACCGGAACCGAACCGATATATATTTTTTTAATTGAACCGGAACGAAAACCGAAACGAAAAAAATAACGGTTCGAAGCCCTGGTTTAAAATGAAACGAAAACAATAATTAGGAATTCAAGATTACAAAGTTTAATCAAAACGCAAAAGACGTTTGTTCAATTCAGCGAATAAGTCGTGACTAGTTCGCATACTGCACTAATAATAAAAACGAAAAAACTTTTCGGTACACCTAATATGTGTTTATACAAGGTGTCTCAAAAGAAATTTTATATTTAGTGGATCGATTAAAAAAAAAGTAAACCGTATATAGAAAAAATGTTTATTAATTATTAAAATACACTTTTTGGGGATTTATTTCTTAAAAATAATATCGTCTAAATGTAGACCTTCGCGTTCTCGGCACTCATTTAATCGAACAGTAAAATTACTTATGACGTCTCGGCAGGTGGACTCAGGGATGGCTGCCATTTCGTAACGGATATTTTCTTTCAAATGCGCCAGTGAAGTCGGTTTATTGGCGTAAACTTTAGATTTAAGATAACCCCATAGGAAAAAGTCCATAGGGGTTAAATCTGGACTGCGTGGAGGCCAATTTATGTCACCTCTCCGGGAGATCAATTTGCCTGAGAAAATTTACGAAATTAAGCCTCTGACTGGCATCTTGGGGCTTTAATTCTTGCACCAATTGAATTTTGTAGGGGTGCAGCTTTAGGTCTTTGTGCATAATGCGATGTAATGATGATCTATGCACATTTAAAGCACTTGCGCGCTTCCGAATTGAAAGGTTCGGGTCGTCACGAACAGACTGATTAACATTCTCCACGTTTTCTACTGTTCTTGATGACCTAGGTCGCCCGGATTTTGATTTATCCAGCGTTGTACCAGTCTCTTCAAACTTTTTAATCCAATGTCGAATGAGAGGAATGGTTGGCGCATCATTTAAGTGGCGAAAACCTCGAATACTGCAGAATTTTCTACGCGCTACAGTCGCCGAATCACCGTTTTTGTAAAACTCTCGCACGCATAACGCGCGGTCTGCTCCCGAGGAACGCTCCATAGCGACGAAATTCCCAAGAGCCAGGCTACCGATTGACATAACCCCTCGGATACGTTGCGTTCACGCAGTAAGCTAAATAAATATAAAATTTCTTTTGAGACACCTTGTATTATTTAGCACGGGGCCCCAAAGAGGATAGCCACCCCTGTTCCAAACCTTTCTTATTTTCTATTTAGATTATTTTCGTTTCTCGACACAATTAATAAACTATTAGATTTCTCTTTAAGATAAAAAAACAATTAAACTCTAATCGAGTAAAGGTTGTTTAGATGTTTTAATCGTGTTCTTCTCTTTCACAGTTCCGAGTTTTGCGTGTTTCATACAACGAATTATAATTTCCTGTTTATATTTAAAACTAGATTTTGTTCGTGTCTTAAACTGGAGTTTTGGCAAAGATTTGGTGAACAATTGACAATAATAAACAATTTGGTAAAAATAAGAAGAAGGGCACTGGCGCACCCAGGGAGGGGGGGCTCCCTGAGAATTTAGGGTTTGTGCCATACATGGAACATTATGATTCTACATTATGTTACAAAAGAAAATGATTCCGTATTATTTGCTCGTCAATTGCTAGGTGTTCTTCATTAAGGATTAAAAGCAGTCGCCCTCGAATTTTTGAAATAAAAGGTCGTATCTTCTAGTTGTCCTTTCTCAATAAATTTCTTCGAGTTATCGTTGAAGTGCAAATTCGGCTTGATATTCTCAAATCTATTGCAGCCCATTACTTGAGATACTGCAGGATCCATTGCTGTGTATGTGGCATAGATGAACATTCATGAAGTAACGTTCTGATTCAGTTTTCAAAGTAAAATAAAAAATAAAATTCGGAATGTGCCATGTATGGCACACTATGCGGTAAAGGGTTAAGTCGTCACTTGTATTTTAGAAGTGAGGGAGAACCTTTTTTTTAGGTCATCACTTTATATTTTCATAATTTAAATAATTTTGTCTTTTTTAGTGCATTTTTATTAAATCTGTTTGAAATCGAACATGAAATGTGTAACATCGATGGTTTTACATTATTAAAAAGTTTACTTCCTGAAACGGTATCAGTAGAATTAGAATTAATTGAGATGCAAGAAGATCAAGGTCTCCAAATGATACATAAATCTGCAAAATCAAGCAATGAATTTTGGAAGTGTGTCCCAACAATTAAGTAGAACAATTTCAAAAATGCAGCATATCGTTTACTGTCAATTTTCGGATCGAAATATGATGTTGAATCATTATACTCAACGATGAAACTGATTAAATCGAAGTTCCGTTCACAGTTGACTAACCAACATCTAAAAGAATTAATAAGAAATTAAATTTCTAATTATCAACCTGATTATCAAAAATTAATTTCAACATTACAAATTCATAAATTTACAAATAGCAAAGAGTAAATAAAAAAATGTAATAAATATGTAAAAATTGTCAAAATAAATACATTATGAGTATCCTTGGGCCTTTATTTTTCATTATATTTATAAATGATCTTCCCAATAATATTTCCTGCAACAGTGTGTTATACGCTGATGACACAACTCTACTGGTGAACGACAGGAATGAAAATATTTGTAACATTTTTTCAAGCATGATACTGCCAATCTCGAAGCTACTAAGTGGTTTCAGCAGAATTATTTAATTTTAAATCATACAAAAACGCAAACTATTACCTTTACGTCCAATAGAAGATCCCCTAAACCTGGCGTAGCCGATTTTCTGGGTTTACGAATAGACTCTGCATTGACATGGAAGTGTCATGTAACTCTCATTAGTGGTAAACTCAACAGAGCAATTTATGCTATTCGTCGTATAAGAAAAACAACCAACCAAGATTTAGCTTTGAGTGTATATCACGCATTGTTCCATTCCATTATGTCTTATGGTCTGTTAGTCTGGGGCAATGCGCCACAAGCAGAGAAGATTTTTATATTACAAAAGAAGGCAGTAAGGGCTGTACTAAACGCACCAAAAACCTCTTCTTGTAAGCCAGTATTCAAGAAACTGGATATACTGACACTCCATTCGCAATTCATTTTGCTACAAGCTCTAGAAGTAAAGAATAGTAGTGGAAATCTTTCAACCCGCAAAGAGTGCCATTCCTACAATATACGTTCCAAAGAGGATCTTAGTGTGCCAAGGTCTCGATTGCAAGTATCCAGCAAAATGAATATTGGTTACACTATATTCAATAAAATCCCCCTTTCAATCAGAAATAAAAATTTAAAACAATTTAAACTTTCTTTTAAAAATATCTTAGCTAGTAAGTCATATTATTCTTTAAATGAATTTGTAAATGATCTTTTGTAAAACCTATTATTATTATTATTATTATATTTTTTTTGTGACTTAACTTGTATTGTTTTGAAGTTAAATAAATGTATTATTATTATTATTATTATTATTATTATTATGATTCAGATTTTTTTAAAAATTTTTATACCAAGAATTTTAGGTGCGGCTCCCAATATTTTCAGGTAGGTAATTAGGGCTCTTGCTGCAAAAAGTCTGGCCACTCCTGCTATATGAAACTACCGAAATTTACAGCTTAAACCAAAGATAATGATGTATAAGGCAGCTGTACTCCTTGTACTTCTCTACAGCAGTGAATCATTATGTCTCTATAGACGTCATATTAAAACCCTAGAAAGATTCCACCAGAGACGCCTTAGGACGATATTGAGAGTCAAATGGCAAGATTATCCGTCAAACACAGAAGTTTTGGTTAAAGCTAATGTCATCAGTACTGAGGCCCCGCAAAATTCATTTGCGGTGGGATTTCCACGACATAAGAATACTAGGTTACCCTGAAGATTACTGTACTCAGAGTTGGAAAGAGACTGCAAAGGTGTGGGAGCTCCTAAACAACGCTACAAAGACGAGCTTAATAATAACCTCAAGTTATATTAGCTGCTCAGCCCAGACTAGGGATGGGAAAAAAACATCGATGTATCGAAAACATCGATGTTTGTTTTAAAAACATCGATGTTTTTACCATCGATGGTCAGCTGGCGATAGTATCGATAAAACATCGATGTCTACTACCGATGTCGATGTTTAAACTTTGAAATTCAGAAACTACCGCTAGAGGCGCTGGAATCTTAAAAATTTTATTTTTATTAAAATTAGTACACAAAATATAAGCGCCATCTATTGTGATATAACAATACTAATAGTGTTAGTTCTTATTCTTCTTAGCAGTTAGCAGAATACGAAAAAATAAGAAGAAACTTCTAATTCTTGCAAACAATGCGAACGACCAACGACGCCAACATACTTTTTCTTTTTGAGTCTTGTTGACACTTTCCCAGTTGTTATTCCGCCAATCTCTGGATTTTTGTAAGTTGTCATTAGCTATTATTTTATATATTGAAGTTGGCTTTTCCTGAACAAAATGATCAAAAGCTTCAATTAATCGGTAAAAGTAACTAGAATTGAAAATCTAGTTCCACCTAAACCAAAGGAACAGACTTTATTTCAACTTAAAAAAGTATAAAAATAATTGTGTATGACAGTGTTATTTTTATGTTAAATAATATAAAATTAACATTAAGTTTACTATATTAGTATTGTAATAAAATCCAATATTTCATTTTAGAAATGTAAAAATAGTAAGTTATGTTCCTTTGGTTTAGGCGGAACTAGATTTTCAATTCTAGTTACTTTAACCGATTGATTGAAGCTTTTGATCATTTTGTTCAGGAAAAGTCAACTTCAATATATAAAAAAATATCTAATGACAAATTACAAAAATGAAAATTGCGGTTAGTTCCGCCTAATCGTTTGGAATAGACTGTAGATACAAATTAGGATTATTATATTGGGTATAATAATGTTAATGTGAAATTAATTACTATTAAAAAGGAATATATCTATTTCAAAATCTAATAAATGCTTTTTGTATATTATATGTTACTTTTTTCGTATTTTATCTTTACATTATTAAATAAAACCTATATAATATAAATAAATAGCTTTTTTTAACATTAATAAAACATCGCTGTTTCCGATACATCGATGTTTTTCCTTCGATGTTTTTTCAACATCGATAGTAAGCGCCGATGTTAACATCGATGTTAAACATCGATGTTTTGCATTCGATGTACAACCCTAGCCCAGACTAGGAAAAAAAAATCCCTCTGTCGAGGTATATGGCGCAATCTAGTGCCAAATGGAATACAACAGTAAACGGACACGTATAGAGCATGCCATTAAAAATTACTACGAAACAGACCTGTTTTAAGTTGAGAGGAAACTGAATTTTACAAGCATTGTTTTAAACTTCCCAGTTTTGCAGTATGTAATTTTGTCACTAAAATAACTAAAAAATCAATTTACCCGCATGTTAAAACAATCATAATCTTGGCAATATTCCATAGCCTCGAACCAACTACCATATCCCCAAATCACCCTTTAACCCCCATCTAGTTATTCGCGAACTTACCCTAGCTTTCTCCAGTTGACTAAGTGCTTGGCGCTCCTTTTCCCTACGAAGGGTTTCCTTTTCTTCGTCCAGCGACAAGTCGGAGGATGGCTGAGAATAATTAGACTCAGCTGAGCCCTGCAAAATAACAATAAATTTTAGTTCAATAATTAAACAATAGATGGTGGAAAGAAAGATAAGTTGAAATTTGAAGAAAAGTTTTGTCTCAGCCTCTGTTTAATTGTTACTGACATTTAGAGTAACATTTGATGGCATAATAAGCTAGATTCTTTGTTTATAATATAGAAAACACTTTGTTCATACAATGGTAACGCTAGAATGATTGAAAATAAGAAAATCAATGACGTTTTGGAACACAAGTGGCATTATCATTCCATGTAGTTATTTACCTGTCATTTGAGGTTAAAACACAGTATATACCAGTAGTTTCACTGGTAGGCTTGTTTGATGTGATGGGGCAAATTTTCAAGATCTTGGGTGGACCAGAAAAACGAGGTGTGTAAATTAAGTAACCGGACTGATTTTTCTAATTTTTTTTTTTTATTCGAATAGAATTACAATTCAATATTGTCTCCCTCAAAATAACTTCATTGGGAAACCACACAGCGCTGGAGACGGTTTTTCCAATCCTCATAGCAGTGCTGGAACTTGGATACTGGAATAGTTTTCAGCTGGTTACGGACGTTTGAATGTTTTCGAGTGTCCCAAAATGACGTCCGTTGAGGTAATATTTCAATCTTGGGAAGAGGAAAAAGTTACAAGAACTCAAGTCGGGCGAATAAGGAGGCTGAGGAACTCGTTTATTGAAATTGCTGTGTAACTAGGCGCTCCTATTCATTGGTCAAAATCTGATGAACAGTAGTGTGAGTCAAATTCAACTCTTCTCCGATCATTCTGACTGTCAACCGACGATCTGAACGCACAAGATCCTGGATTCTGTTGACATTTTCATCGGTTCTTGAAAATGAAGGCCTTCCTGTGCGTGATTGATCTTCAATCAACTTTATTCCTTCTGAAAATGCCTTAAACCACCAAAAAATACAACGCACAACGCAAAATGTAACGTATGAAATATTCTTTAGAAATACGGGCCTGGTAAAGGCAATTAATCTGCATAGAAAGAAGACAGTTACAGCTAGATGGTACACTGAAAAATGTTTTCTTGAAGTTCTGAGTAGAGTTCCAGAGAAAGGGATTGTGTTACATCATGATAATGCGCCGTCTCATACGGATCTATCCCCATTAATATTTGTTTTTCAAATTTCAAATTATCATTTAGAATCTAGCTTAATATAAACTTCTACATACTCAGCAATATAACAATGTTATTAGCAGTTTTATTTAAATTTTCAAATAAAATAAAACAAAATGAAAAAATAAATATATTCAGTGAATCTACATTTATAAACAGCATCAAATAACCTTTGACATTTCTTGAATATCATTGGAAAATATGTTTTTTATTTATTTATGCAAAATATACGATTTTTTTTATCTTTATTACATAAAAAATTAATATTACATCCAGTGCTGTAGTTATAAAATTTGCATAGGGTACGCTGTACATATATCGTATGGGTAACCGACGAGTTCATCGAAAATCAATTCATCGAAAATCAATTCATCGAATGATCAATTCATCGAATGATCAATTCATCGAAAAAAAAATATTTTGTAAATATTTGAGAGGAATGCCGAGGGGATCGGAAAGTCAAAAGAGCAGTGGTCAATAAAAGTAGACAGACTAAGAAATAATTGCGTAAAATTTTTTATATGGTTTAAAAAAAGGTAAATAAAGTGACATAGTGTTTGAATATAAATAAAGAAATATAATAAGAAAACTTATATAATAAAAGAAATAAATGTTTTGTTTTTAAGGTTTAATAAGACAGGTTATGGGCAATTGCACGCAAATAATTTTTATAAATTCATACACAATGATACGCATTTTAATTGGGCTAATATGGGGGAAAATAAAGTACTATGCGCCTAAAAACAAGGTAATTAGGTTAGGTTTAGTTAGTAAAAGTCTAAAACCGAGCCGAGCAAGTTACCCATCTTCTAGTTTAAGGACAAAACACTATTTTAGGTTAGGTTAGGTTAGTAAGGGTTTTGTTAGAAGAAGCCGAGCGAAGCGAGCTACCCATCTTCTAGTTTAATGCTAAAACACTATCTTAGGTTAGGTTAGGTTAGTAAGGGTTTGGTTAGAAGAAGCCGAGCGAAGCGAGCTACTTATCATCTAGTTTAATGACAAAACAAACTCACACTAACATAACAATGCCACCTGTTTAGAATCACCGTACATTGAACAAATCATATGTGGTATAGTAAATATGAATAGTAAAACTATGTGCATAACACAAAACCCTTAAGACTTAACAGATGGGGAAATACCATTTTTATAATCCTTTAAGAATGAGTGTATTAAGTACATTTATGATCCCATTAACCGGGTTTTGCTGATCTAAGGAGTCCTGTTCGATTTCAAAATAATCCAACAGGTATCTTTTACCTGGCGTATTTTCTGAATGGACAATTTTAAAAATTATTAATAGACCAAGTATGATAGTTATTTAATAAGTGTAGTCTGTCAACTTTTATTGACCACTGCTTTTTTGGCTTTCCGATCCCCTCGGCATTCCTCTCAAATATGGTATTTACAAAATATTTTTTTCGATGAATTGATCATTCGATGAATTGATTTTCGATGAATTGATTTTAGATGAATTGGTTTTCGATGAATGGATTTTCGATGAACTCGTCGGTTATCCCCGGGCATGGACATGGGCATTTAAAATTTTTACTGGCCCATTTTCAGCAAAAAATCACATTAAAAATTTGATTTTTGAATGAAAAGATGGTTGCCAGCGCTCTTTTGGCCTACTTCTATCTTTCATAATTCGTAGAGAGTTTCGGGAGTCGGACAGCAAAAGAAAATCGAATCGAACTAGAGTGCCCGAAAACAGCACTCTCTCGATTCAGCCCGGCGATTGAACCGGACGTATAGTGAATATCGTTTATAACGACAACTAATATAATGACATATCGGTTTTTGTGACGAAATTTCAAAGTCCCGGCCAGAAACATAACTTTTTATACGTGAGACTTATCGCTTATAACGACATCGGATATTACAAGGAAATTAATATAACGACGAAAAATGGATTGAAATTTGGGTCAAATTATCTTTTATAACGACCGATCAATACTGCCTAACGCGAAAACGCAGGAGAAGTACCGACTTGGCTAGGGGAATTACTGAGTTATGAAAAGGCAAGGCGAAATGCAACATATTCATTTAGTGGTTAACTACGAGTTGAAGGTACGTTATCCACGTCGATATGGCGAAACGAAAAGCATTAGTAAATTTTTCAAATATTGATAAATGACTCGAAACGGAGGAGAATATAACGGAAGATGAAATTTTAGCTGGGTCAGATCCGAATTTGGACATGGAAGAAATAAGAGTTCCAAATACCTACTATAAAGGAAACATTTTCAGCAGTTGAAACAATTCAGCATTTCACCTCAAAACACAATCAAAATTTAAAAGAGGTAAAACAGATTTTGCATTGTTACATTTGGAAAAAAAAAATATTGAAAAAACTTTTTAGAAAACCAAAAATCACAAAAACAAACCAAAATGATTTTTTCTTTGTTAAAATTTAAATATGGATACATACATATATACGTATGTAAAATTATGTAACTGTTAAGTTGTTTGTAAAATAACTTGGATTTTTATTATGTTTTTTAACACTTGAATATTGTTTTTATTACTTAAGCTTCTTGCTAATGTAAATGTATTCTTTTCTAACATAAATAAAAAGTACATATTTTACAAGTGTTTATAGTGTTCGGATATAGCGACCTACGGTTATAACGACCAAATTTCATTGGTTCCTTCAATGTCGTTACAAACGATATCCACTGTATATGGCCAGTTGGCTCCTGCGTAAAATCCGCGCAGCAGAAAGTCCCTAAAACGCTACCACAGGTAATCCGCGAATAATATTTTCGATTCTCTATCTGCTGTTTTTGTTGCGGATTTTATACAGATACTAGCTGATAACCCGTGCTTCGCTACAATATATTGATGGTCTCATTAGCATAGGAGATACGTAGGGTTTCTCCCGAGTTTCATGTCTTTTTGTCAAGGTACGCTCTATCGAATAAAGAATACCAATGTACTAACTGTAAGGAATGAAATTTAAAAAAATTGTCAATCACTTTCTAAACAGAAACCTATGTACCAAAATGAAGTGTTATAACCCAGGAAATAAAAAGGTTTTTATAATTCAACCCGAATGCATATTCACCCATTTAGGGGTTGATTAGGGCAAAATCGTTAATTAATGTTTTAAACATTTGTATGGGTAACCTTTGTAAGCAAAAACCATATAGACTTGGTTCGGTATCGGTAGACCCATTGAGCCTAAGAGATATTGAGGCATCCCTATATCAAATTTCACTCCATTTGATCCCTTAAAAATCGAATTTAGAAAACTCTCTTCTTATTGGTTTCTTACGTCATGGAGGGAATGTAAGCTCCGAATTTCATATCTTAATATCCATTGGATTTTCTATCGAATAAAAAATACCGGTTTACCCATTTAGGGATGAAACTTACAAAAAATGTCAAAATACTTGTTTTTGAAAAGGTTTTGAAAAAAGTGTTTTGAAAAAGGCACGTATATGCCAAAAAATAATGTTATAACTCAACGAACAGGATAAACTACGGGTACTATAATTCATTCCGTTTGGAGTGGAGTGGGACGAAATCATGAATTTTTTTTAAAATTATTGTATGGGTGAAACCATATTTGACTCTCTTTTTAGCACCTTAGAGGTCGACTTTCGAAGAATCTCTTCTTAGTGGGTGCTTACGTCATGGAAGGAATCAACTTTGCGAATAACATATATCTATGTCAAAGGAACGTTCTATCGAATAAAAAATATTTATTTACCCCTTTATGGGTGAATTTTAAAAAACTGTCAGTTAAAAAAATTTCGAGACATTTTAAAAAGACACCTATTTGCCAAAAAGTAATCTTGCAACTAAACGAATACAGGAAAAACGATGGGATGTATAGTTCACCCCGATTGTAGATCTACCGCTTTAGGGGTTGATTAGGACAAAATCCTGAAATTAGTTTTTCGTTATTTGTATGGGTAATTTTTGTAAGCAAAAAGTAAGTCGATATCTTATTGGTCCTAAGAGATATTGAGGAATCCTTGAAATCACAATTCACCCCTTTTCACCCTTTAGGGGTGAAGTTTATAAAAACTGTCAAAACATTTCGAGATATTTTAAAAAGACACCTATATGTCAAAAAGTAATGTTGCAACTAAACGAACACAGGAAATACAATAGGATGTATAATCCACCCCGATTGTAGGTTCACCCTTTTAGGGATTGATTAGGGCAAAATCCCAAAATAATTTTTTCAGCATTTGTATGGGTAATATTTGTAAGCAAAAACTAAGTCGATATCCCATTGGCCCTAAGAGATATTAAGGAATTCGTGAAATCATATTTCACCCCTATTCATTCCTTAAGAGTGAAATTTCGAAAAATCCCTTCTTAGTGAGTGCTTATGTCATGGAGGGAATATACTCTCCGAATTTCAAGTTTCTAGGCCCAGGGTTTCAGGCTGGGCGGTGATGAGTCAGTCAGTCAGTCAGGACATTGCCTTTTATACATATATATATATATAGATTATCAACGGTGCGTAAGTATATTTTGTGTAACAATATTCTTGAAAATAATCTTTATAGATCAAACGTATGTTATAATATAATTTGACAGGATCTGTGTTATATGTTTTACCTGAAAAAGCTAATCCGTTAACTCTGAAATGTCAAAGGTTACGCTGAAAGTGTCATTTTTACAGGGAAAACGACACTTTCAGAATTTAATATCAAAAACTTGCTTAACATGTGCTTCTAGTACATACTAGCCTATTTCATCTCATAACTAGGGTAGTGTAATTGCTTTAGAGAGAACACAAGATGAAATAGACTATATAATAATAGAAAAATAAGCAACATCTAATAAAAGTGACATCTAGGAAACAACATGCGAATAAAATAATAGAAATTTAAACTACTATCAATGAGTATAAAAATTTGTTCCGCATCTTTACTATAAAATATCTAACCTAACATGATTGCAAGCCTGTGGTCGCAAGAGCTAACACGTTTTTACCTGCCGTTTGTCCGCTAACAAGAGTATGGACTTGAGTTCAACTGCTGCCTATGTCAAATATTTATATAAATTACAATTTCTGCTTAGCCGTTCACAACCAGTTATAAACTGTAAGTTCCTTTCTGTATACGCTACAAAATGGACGTAATACTGACCATATTACTCCTGAATGTACATAGATTGAAAATATGGTCATGAAACCTGGAAACATGAGGCCTACGTTCATCTCGGGCTGTCGCGCCAAAGTTGATATTATTGGGTTATCGTGTATGGAAATTAAAAAATAAAATTGATTTTAACAGATGATCTATCAGAATTCTATTAAACTTTAAGGATGTATTCCTACATCAAGAGGATAAGCTACCCAGTAAAAAAGTTATGTCAAATAGGCTATCTTGTGTCTCTCTTCAACCCACATTTTTCAATTTTGTAAAACAATTTGTGTTAGGAAGAACTAAAATGCAACTTATTGGAAGCACATTTTGAATTTGCTAATTATTTTGTTAATTACAACTAGTTAAAAATACCCTTTTCGTAAAACAACTATAACGCACTACAGACATAAAAATCAGCAAATGCATTGCCAGGAAGGTATAATTTAAAGCTTCTTTAATTAGTATTTCAAATTTGGTTGCTTTATGATTTATAAAAACTATAGAAGGACGCACAATTTGTACTTTTTAGTAATAAAATGTGTTGGTCTTGTACGCCACCATCGAAAAAAAGCTTATTTCAGTTGCTTACGCTCATGAAGTTCCCTCTCTAGTTGTGGCACATGATCGTGCGACCCTATACCTGAATCCGCGCTACTGTGGATATCAGAATCGGTTCTCATCTTTTTGTTTAAAAGTTTAAAAGAATCAGTACACTGATCAAAAGATGCATCCTAAACAAGAAACACCAATAATTTTTCAAAATAACCCGAGAATAACGAGAAAGAAGTTAAGGCAATCTTCTGGAATGTGGCAGGGATTAAAGGAAAGGATGAAGAATTTTGGGAATTTTTTAAGGAATATTAATATAGAGAGATGGAGTCTAGGAGGAAGAGATAATGGAACTGATGAGCGAAGAAGGCAAGGGAGAAAGATGGGCAAGAGAACTGGAGGCAAGAAGAAAGGATATCGAAGAGGGAAGTCAGAAGGAGAATAGGAAGAAAGAAATGGACACTGGAAGAAGAAAGAAATGAAAAAATATTCGAATGTGGAAAGAAAGGGAGAATTGTAATACATTTATTGTAATACATTTATTATGTGATTTATTTAGTTATAACTTCGTTATTATTTAAATTTCTAAAATAAAAACCGTTATTTATGAAATATCTTGAATTTTTCTTTCAATGAGCCATTACTTTCGAATAGGACCTGGGTTAATAAACTCTTTTCGCTTAAAAATGCCGATCTTGGTACAGTAGTGAACCACAGTGTAACTGAGGCTTCTCCCCCCCCAAATAAAAAAATGAAGGTACATATCCTTGAAGTTTTGAATCCTGCTGAGGCACCCAGTACAACCAAATTACTATTCGAACCCAAGCACCTTTTAACATGAAGAAACATGTGATATCTCCACGATTACGCGTTACACTCAAAGGTGTCATGCAAAAATACACTAGACGAGGGATGACAAATAAGGTTTGGTAAACGTGTTAAATTTAAACGCTAAGTTTTGTACCACAGATTTTTCGATGTGCCACCGAAAATCTATAACGTACCTATTTACCATTTCTGTACTGTGTTGTCTTAAGTATTGTTTGATTTTTTTATTGTTTCTGATCGTATCACTGAAAACGTTCGACTTCTACATAAGCTACTAACTATTGCAAGCCAATAATAACTATATACATATATATACATAACATTAATAAGCACATATATATAAGAAAATGCAACACTTAAGTGGTAAAGCTTACCAGAGACGTGTACTTGGACATAAGTTAGTAAGGTCGCCACTGGCGTGTGCATGCAACAATAGCACAGGGCGTCAGGGTCATTTCACACCAATCCCATAGGCGTAGCATCAGGGGTAAAGGAAATTTACTTTTATTCCCAAAAATTGGTGATTTCAAAACAAGTTTCATCAAAGATAGCCAAGACAAAATTACTTATGACTCTGTTTGAACATGTTATTTGTCGAATTAAACTAATATAAATCCATAGTCTCTATACAAAGAGAGAAGAGCAAATCATTTTTATAAAATTTGAGCCCCAGTGTTTGATTAAGAACATTTATTCCTCTGTTAGACAACAAATTTTAAGACTTTAGGTAGTAAAATTTGCGCCCTGGGTCTATCAAAAATCAGTGAAAGGGGCATAGGCCCCTTTTACTGATTCAGATTGTAACTGAAGGGCTCAGTACAATAACTGGGCAGCTACAATTTTTGAGATTTTGCAGTATCAACAAAAAACTGTACTGACAAATAAGAAATGCACAATGTTTCATGAAAATTATTTGTATGTATAGATCACTTTGTTAATACGTTTTTGACTAAAAAGAGTTTACTGGTGATATTTCTGTTTCTATAATAGAAAAAGTCAAATGGTGCTGTATCTTCTTGTTTTAAAATCTTAATTAATAAAATTTACAAATAATAATATTTTAAAATTAATTCTTAATCACCAAAATCACTTAGGGCCGGTCTTTCCACCTTCTGATAAACTTCTGGGTAACTATCTGATAGATAAAGTTATCAGTTACTTTATCTGTTGGATAAATGTCATCCCGTCTTTCAATTCAAATTTATCTATCAGATAGTCATCTGACGAATAATAAGACTGACATATTGAATCCTCAGATTGGTAACACTGAATGTGTAACTGAAACAGGCGTTGAGAAAGATTTTTTTTGTAGTGGTCAGTTCATTTGACTGCTAACCATGGGGACTCGGTTTCGAATCCTGGTGATGGCATGGATGTTTGTATTTGTTATAAAATTTCTAATGTATCCATAATAAAAATAAAGATATCCTGGTTAATGGCCATCGTAGCTAAGACCAAAAAAAAATGGAAATAAATAAATAAATTGGTAAACTGACAGCTGTCGAGCCGTTTTTTTGGTTATTGTCATTAACAAAATTAAATTTATGTATGCGTTATACAAGATTTTAGCAATTATTAATGTCGTAAGCATGTAATAAAATTGGGGGAATGCAAAATAGATAGTAGATATTAATAATAATTGTGCTACGTTTATTTAATTTTTTAATTTTATTATGATTGATGTACAGTCTGTTCCAAACGTTAAGCGGAACTAAATGGGAATTTAGTTCTTTTAGGTTGTCACGAGAAGGGACCTTGATTGGGTTATTTCATTTTTCACGTTGGGATGTCAAAATTTAAAATTCCAACAATGAAACCATGTAAACGAATGACATATATCAAAATTAAATATTTTTTTAGATATTTTAATGACAAAAAAATAAATAAATGGGAAATTTGTATTAAGAATGACACAAAAAATCAAAATATAAAGAAAATGACATTTTAAAATGATATTAACCTTAACCAAAAAATGTTTATTGTAAGTATGATTTACAAAGCTTAAACAAAACGGCCGAAAGGCACGATTTAAACGATGAAAGTAACTAGATTGCAAAATCTAGTTCCGCTTAACCGTTTGGAACAGACTGTAAATACAAAATAAGTTATAATAAATTTGAAAATAAGAAATTAAATCATGGAGTATTCTCTCATTTTCATTTCTTCTGAGTAATCAGTTTCTTCAGGTACGTCACCGACACAGTACTGATCTTTTGTGGGTGGTTCTTCATATCCACTCTTGTAACGTTAAAGTAGCGTAATACTGCAGTTGCTACTATACCAATTATAATCTTATTGTTCAAATTCGAAGCGAATATTAGAATTATTAAACATTGTATTGCAAGGCGTGGCTCCTGGCTAACGTTTAATATAAAATATCCTTTTCGACACCGTTTACTTCAGCTTTTTTTTCACAGGAAGAAACAGTTTCACTAACATTTCATCCCAGGCTGCAACCACTCGTGGATAGCGGGTTATTTTGTAAAATACTCGCTGAAATTTGTGCATTTAATTTTCCGTACAAGGCATACAAATGAAATCAGACATAAGCTGGATATTGCACGAGATACTTTTTTCATATGTTGACTGGTGCACTGTTATTTTGGAGTTAAGGCATTATTTCTACAATTAATAAAATTCAAACAAATTATATGTTTTCAAATCCATTTTGCAATTTATTGTTCCAAGAAATCATTTAATTTCTAACTTTTTGACAGTAACAGCACTTATTTTTTACTTATTCGCTACTTTGACTACCGAATAACTTATCTGCCAGATAGCATAGTTTATTCGTAGGAATAACTTTATCTGAAGGTGGAAAGACGCTTTATTGTTTTTATCAGCCAGATAACGTTACCAGCCACTTTATCTGAAGGTGGAAAGACCGGTCCTTAGAGTTATAATTGTAATATAGTTAAATATTTAATACATTTCAACTTCAACATATTAATTTTTGAGTATGATTCTTCCATAAGTAATTCTAATCCAACAGCATTGTTTATAATATTACAGTACCAAATATAATTCTTTGCAACATATTTTTCAGTAAAAGACGAAATATTTTCTCGTTTTTGCTTTTTGATAGGTAAAGAATAAACATTATAATGTTTCTCAATCGGAAATACATGGAGTTTCTTACACCACTAGATGCGGAATTTTAAAACGTTTAAACCCATTGAAAATGGCACACACCAAAACTGACAGTTACAATGGTACAACATAATCTCTCTATATTTTTTTTTTCTGGGTCTTCTTTGATGAAAGTTATTTAGAATCACATATTACTTTTAAAACTACACCTTTGTTACCCAATTTACATATTACCCAATTTTTAATTATACCCCAATTAAGTACCCAATAACCAACTGGGCATTACTATAGACAATAGGCGTAGCATCGAAGCACAATTTTTTATAATTAAAACCACAAAAAATTAAATTCCACCTAAAATGCTACCCCTATGAAGAACAATAGTGACTCGAAAGTGGCCAAATATGTAATTTTACAGAATAAAATTGTAGATTAGAGATTTTTATTAGATAGACAATTAAAATAATTAATTATTAATCTAAAAATAAATAATAAAAGAAATTTCTCTTAGGCCTGGTCTTTCCACTTTCAGTTAAACCTCTAGCTAACTATCTGACAGATAAGGTTATATGATACTTTTTGTGCTGAATAAATGTCGTTCCGTCTTTCAATACACATTTATCGGATAGTTATTCAACGGATAATGACACTGACGAATTGAATTCACTGATTGGTATTGACATTTATTCAGCAGATGAGGTTCCAGATATCCTTATCTATCAGTTACCTAAAGGCTAACCTCAGGGTGGAAAAACCGGGCTTTAAAATTTAAAATGTACCCAATTCTGACTAAACAGGATTTTTTTCACTATTTTGATTTAACACGGTCTAAAAAAATCTTTACTGTTCTTAGGGAACGTATTTATCATGTAAAAACACAATTGAGTGTATGTAAACACTAAAAATTAGACAATAATTTAATTTATTCTGAGAAAGAAAAAGGGGCACATTCTAAAATTAATTTATATATCTTTCACTTTTTGGATTTATGATCATAAATAGATTTCTGTAGGACATTATACATAAAAGGAACTGATCTGGTTTATTTTTTTATTTTTTTTTTATTTTGCAAAATAACTTAAAATTGGTGGTCCTCTGATAATCTTGATTTTTTTAAACTCCCTACAAAATATTACCTACAGGCTATTCCAAACATTTAAGCGGAACTAACTGGAATTTTCATTTTTTGGAAGTTGTCATGAGCTACCCCATACAAAGTTACATCAAATAGGCAATTTTGTGCTCTTTTGAGCCCATATTTTTTACATTTTTCAATGCTGTCAAACAATTTGGGTTAAGGAAGAACTTATTGGAAGCACATTTTGAATTTACTAATTATTTTGATTATAACAACCAGTTAAAAATACCATTTTCGTAAAACATCTAAAGGTGTCTCAAAAGAAATTTTATATTTAGTGGATCGATTAAAAAAAAAGTAAGCCGTATATAGAAAAAATGTTTATTAATTATTAAAATACACTTTTTGGGGATTTATTTCTTAAAAATAATATCGTCTAAATGTAGACCCTCGCGTTCTCGGCAATCATTTAATCGAACAGTAAAATTACTTATGACGTCTCGGCAGGTGGACTCGGGGTTGGCTGCCATTTCGTGATGGATATTTTCTTTCAAATGCGCCAGTGAAGTCGGTTTATTGGCGTAAACTTTAGATTTAAGATAACCCCATAGGAAAAAGTCCATAGGGGTTAAATCTGGACTGCGTGGAGGCCAATTTATGTCACCTCTCCGGGAGATCAATTTGCCTGAGAAAATTTCACGAACACGTGGCAGAGACATATTGGACGTGTGTGAAGTTGCTCCGTCCTGTTGGAACCATGTTCTTTGGTTATAGCCAGGAAAGTTTTGCAGTTCAGGTACCAAGAAGTTGTCTAACATCTCCACATAACGCTCCGAATTCACTGTAACTGCACGCCCCCTTTCGTTTTCAAAAAAGTAAGGGCCGATAATTCCTCGCGCCGACTTCGCAGCCCATACGGTCACTTTAGGCGAATGTAGGGGTTTCTGATGTTTGCGTTTCGGATTCGTTGCACTCCAGTAGCGGCAGTTCTGCTTATTTACGTGGCCATTAAGATGAAAATGAGCTTCATCCGAAAACAAAATGTTGGTAAACGTTGAAAATCGCTCAGTCACCTAATTTACGAAATTAAGCCTCTGACTGGCATCTTGGGGCTTTAATTCTTGCACCAATTGAATTTTGTAGGGGTGCAGCTTTAGGTCTTTGTGCATAATGCGATGTAATGATGATCTATGCACATTTAAAGCACTTGCGTGCTTCCGAATTGAAAGGTTCGGGTCGTCACGAACAGACTGATTAACATTCTCCATGTTTTCTACCGTTCTTGATGACCTAGGTCGCCCGGATTTTGATTTATCCAGCGTTGTACCAGTCTCTTCAAACTTTTTAACCCAATGTCGAATGAGAGGAATGCTTGGCGCATCATTTAAGTGGCGAAAACCTCGAATACTGCAGAATTTTCTACGCGCTAGAGTAGCCGAATCACCGTTTTTGTAAAACTCTCGCACGCATAACGCGCGGTCTGCTCCCGAGAAACGCTCCATAGCGCCCCTCGGATACGTTGCGTTCACGCAGTAAGCTAAATAAATATAAAATTTCTTTTGAGACACCTTGTTATAACACTACAGAGATAAAAATCTGCAAATGTATTGCCAGGAAGGTATAATTTAAAGCTTCTTTAACATGTGATTCAAATTTGGTTGCAAACGTGCTGGCATGGTACGCCAGCAGCGAAAAAAAAAAAGTTAATTTCTGTTGATTTCGCTCATGGAGTTCCCGTCCTAGTTGTGTCACATGGTCGTGCGTCCCTGTACCCGAACCGGCACTACTGTGGTCAAAATGGGTTCTCTTACGTTGCCAATAAAAATTGTTATAGGAACAGTCTTGCTACATTTTTCACAATTCATATAATGCCAGTAACTATTAATCTGAGGAACCTAAAGTAATTCCAATTAAAATAATCTAAATGGAAAAATTAAACCAGATCAGTTATGTCTTAAAATTAATTATATCTAAACATACACATCCATGTAATGTATGGAGAAACATGCTAAAATTAAAATAATGTGTCCAAAAATAAAAGTTTGATGCTCACTGTGCATAACAACAAAAGAAATAAATAATAACATACTCAAAATGATTAAAAAACATTTTAAATTGGTTCATATTTAATCATGTCATGATTGCTGAGACAATGTTAGAGTGATATGTAGAAGAAGTAAAGTATAACATGAAGTAAGCTGTGGGTGAAGTCAGGGTGAAGATATGGTGATTAGGTTTAATATTAAGTCGTTATTAAACAAAATAAACCACGTTGATTCATTCTGTTGTCATAAGTTTTATTATTATCACGTAACCAAAAAATTAATAATTAGCAGATTAACACGGATGTTTATAGATCCGTCAATCTATTATAAAAATTAATAAAGAAGTCCGTAAAAAACCGTAAAAAGAAAAACCAGAAAATACACATTAGCTTGAAAATCCGGTCTCGCTCTGCATAGATTCAACAAAAGTTTTACCGAACATCGAAGTCTTTATCGTTTCTTATAAAGCATACCTACAGTATTCTCAACAGAAGCTTTCCTTAACCTTAAGTAAGTAATTTCTTTCAGAAAAGTTTCAACAATCTCGGGCTGAACAATTACGGTGTGGACCAAAGTGTACTGTGTTAATACAGTCGTCCAACCAACTATTCAAAGGAAATTCCTGTTTTGTCGCTGCATATTTCGGAAATATTTGGACGCGACATTTATATTAAAAAATAAATAAATAAAAATTACCATATTTTTTTTCTATTCGAAAGAAATTCCTGTCTTTTTGCTGTATTTTTCAGAAATATTTAGGTGCACCAATTAAATTTTTAAAAAAATTAAAATAATTTTGATTTTTTTTAGTTTTTTCCCTATAACTTCAGTAGGGTTCTTAAGAGTAAATCCGCACTCAGAGCTATTTAAATTAAGAGGTTGTAGACTGTGCTTTGTTAGCTATAAGTTATGTTTCTATGCATTCTTTTTAACGTTGCACGTACCGTTCATATCAAGTTAGAAATTAATATGTTACGAATAGGGATGGGAACGATATATCGATATTTCGAAAATATCGATACTTTAGAAAAATATATCGATATTTTTATATCGATATTTGAAATGCGATATATCGCGCAGAATATCGATATTCGCGAAAAATATCGGTATTCTTGTATATTTTTTACATTTAAATATATGTATATTGAATTAGGAGAGAAATTAAATTACATCTTAGTATTAACTGACCAACAAACCCTTACCAATGAAATAATATAAAAAAATTGTAATGAAAAATAATTATAATACTGATAATAAATTCTAAAAAAAATTGTCAATTTCCTAAAAATGTCAAATGTCAGAAATATCCACGAATTATTTGTACAGGCTATTCCAAACGTTTAAGGGGAACTAAATGGGAATTTCGTTCTTTTAGGTTATCACGAGAAGGGACCTTGCTTGGGTTATTTCATGTTTCACGTTTGTTATGTGAAAAATTAAAATTCCAACAGTAAACCATGGAAACGAATGACATTTATTAAAAATATGACACATTTTTATGTATTTTAAAGACAAATAAAATAAATAAATGGGAAATTTTTAGTAAAAATGACAAAAAATTAAAATTCAATGAAAAGGACATTTTATAATGACAATCAATTTCATCTAGAATTTGTAATGTGAGTATGATTTACAAAGCAAAATGACCAAAAGTCCGAATTAATAGATAAAAATTACTAGATTTCAAAATCTAGTTCCTCCATATCTACGTTTATCATCAAATCTTTTATGTGTCGCTGGGGTTAAAACATGATGACATGGAAATTACTAACACGGCAACGCGCCAAATTCAAACACGTATTCATTAATGAACGCTCGGTATTTTGACCAAGTGTTTATTTTGAGTTGAAAAATTAAACAAGTATAATAAATAAAATAAACAGTTCAATTGTGTTTTATTCTCCAAATTAACCTATTTTCCACTGTAATTATACATTTTAATATAAAGAAATTATATGCGATATATCGAAACTATCGATACTTTTACTTCGATATGTATCGAATATCGATATCACACTTACGATATATCGAATCGCGCATATATCGATATTCAAAAATAAATTCCCATCCCTAGTTACGAATAGTCCGCCATTTGTGAATTTTGAAACCAACTATTTAGCTTCGTAAAATGTTTTATATGTATTATCGTTCTTATAATTCTGTTTAGATTTTAACTACCTAATTACCTAAATTGATCATATTTACTGTTCGTCTTTGTAATTTTGAGCAAGATTTGTTAATGATGACATTATGTTAGGTTATGTAAAGGCATACGATAACTACGGTGTCACTGATAGAATGCGATAGCCAATATGTTTATATGTCTGTCTCATTAAAACATCTCACTAGCTATAAGTTTATAAAATTACGCACAATCCACAACAAACAGCGTATTAAATTTGGAGGTCTGAACGGTTTCACGTCTTACCATATGACAAACTTTCTGGTGACAGTGAACAGTCTATAATCTACAGTGCATAAGCTATTGATTTAAGAGCTCTGAATACGGCTTACAAAAGTACAAAAATTAGTGACTGACAATGTGCAATTTCGGACCGAACACTAGTATTGACCAACCGGCCAAACGTGTTAATACAGTTGTCCAAACAACAATTTAAAAGAAATTCTTCTCTTTTCACTGTATTTTTCAGACTAATTTAAGTGCGCCAATTAAATTAAAAAAAAGACATTAAATATTTTTATTTTTGATTTTTTTCTCTATTACTTCCAAGGACCTAAACAGTAATTATGCAAAAATTAATGACTGATAATTTACATCTCGGGTCGAACAATAGTATTGAACTTTTGGTCAAAAGTGTTAATACAGAAGTCCAAACAACTATCCAAAGAAATAATCTGTCTTCTCTCTGTATTTTTCAGAATTATTTAGACACGCCAATATAATTTTTAAATAACAAATAAAAACTATCAAAATTTTTATTTGTACTTTACAAATTTTGTATGTGAACTTGATACTTGTTTCTACCAGGTCTACAAGTATGAAATGTGGATTTTTTTCAAACTTGCCGCGCAAACAGAGTGTATAGTTCAAAGTTTCAACACATATGGCGTTTTGTTAAGTTATCATTAAGTGTCAAATGCGTATAGGTTATAATTTCAAAATTGATCATATAGTTTTGTTTTACTGAGTTAAAAATGTCAAATTTTGTGCCAAATAAAGAGCATTCGCGGACAGTACTACTGTTTTGTTTTCATTTGAAAAAAACTGCTGCTGAATCATACCGACTGCTTCGAGAAGCTTATGGTGAATATGCTCCATCGCAAGATACGTGTGAACGATGGTTTCGGCGTTTCAAAAGTGGTGACTTTGATCTTACAGACAAAGAACATGAAAAACCTCCAAAAAAATATGAAGATACAAAATTGGAAACATTGCTATAGGAAGACGATAGTCTATCACAAAAACAACTAGCAGAGCAGTTAGGCGTTAGTCAACAAGCTGTTTCCAATCGCCTACGAGAGATGGGTAAGATCCACAAAGTCGGCAGATGGGTTTCACATGCATTGAATGAGAGGCAGATGGAAAATCGCAAAAACACTTGTGAAATCTTGCTTGCACGATACAAAAGAAAGTCTTTTTTGCATCGTATCATTACTGGCGATGAAAAATGGATTTATTTTGAAAATCCTAAACGCAAAAAATCATGGGTGAACCCAGGCTCACCATCCACATAAACTGCAAGACCGAATCGCTTTGGCAAAAAGACAATGCTCTGTACTTGGTGGGACCAAAAGGGTGTGGTCTATTATGAATTGTTAAAACCTGGTGAAACAGTTAATACCCAACGCTACCAACAACAACTGATCGAATTGAACCATTCGCTGCTCATAAATGACCAGAATACGAAAGAATACAGCACAAGGTAATCTTTCTTCGCGATAACGCTCCATCACATGAGGCAAAAGCAGTTTGCAACACATTGGAGGCACTCAAGTGGGAAGTGCTACCCCATGCCGCTTACTCACTAGACTTGGCCCTTTCAGATTACCACTTGTTCGCATCGATGGGTCACGCACTTGCCGAGCAGTACTTTTGTTCATATGAAAATGTGAAAGAATGGCTAGATGAATGGTTTGCGGGGAAAGGGGAAGAGTTCTACTGGCGAGGTATTCACAAATTGCCTGAAAGATGGGAAAAATGTATAACTTCTAATGGAGCATACTTTGAATAAATTAACTTTTACGGTTCTATTCAGTTTAATGTGTTTTATTAAAAAAAAAAAAAACCGCATTTCATACTTATAGACCTGGTATGACTGCTCTTTGTATCTGTCACTGTCTATCATAGCACTTTCTCCATGCGTAACGTAAATACCACCAGGTCACGAGATATTTACCAAACAATAGGTCTGTTCTTTTCCCTACCTTGCATCTACGGTTTACGGCGGCGTCAATATTTTCTGTTCGTTTGAATTGGCAGTTTGGCTTATATTCTTACAGCCGCAGTGATAAATTCATTCCCGGTCCCCGTGATAAGTTTAAGCCCCGTCAATACAGCCGCGTCTTTCAGCAAGACGCAAGGTAGCGAAAAGAACAGACCTAATAAGATCTGATTTCTGAGGGCTTAGACGAGTTAAACCATTTGGTTAAACTCTGCTACAGTATAACAATCCTATAAGTAACCTCAGCAATCATTTTCCGACCATTTGGTTGTAGTTAACTAAGCTTTCAGAAACCAACCCTGAGTGGCGTCCCCAGAGTACCAATGTCTTATCGATGGTACTGGCGATGATGATAAATTGGGAAAATATGATAAAACTACAGATAATTTTCAGTATTTTAAGTGTTTACTCTTAACTTATTGATTATCATCTCCTACGCTGTAGGTTTTATTCCTGTTAGGACCTAATAACCGCCCTCAGCCATAGATGTTTACATTTAACGTTGTAAACATAACAAATTGTAAACGCTGTGGGCGATCAGACGTGACACTACTGACGTCATAAAATACGCCATATCGTACTGAATTACTGATAATTAATGTTATTGAAAATTACAAGAAAATTAAAATTAGTAAGAGATAATGTCGATGCCAATATTGAACAGGTTGATGCTAAATATCTTGGGCATCAAATACGAATTGACAAAGACAAACAAACGTGTGAAATCTTCAGGAGAATTTTACAAGGATGGGCAGTATTTAGTAAACCTCGAAACATTTTTTAAAATGATATCCCTATGTCATGCCCCCCACAAGGAGGGGGGGCTGGCAGGGCCCTAGCCTGGGGGCCCGAGCTGGGGGGCCCGGAGTAAACTTGTAATTTTTTCTGATATTGTGTTTTTGTATTTTAATATAATTGTATAAGGTAAGTAAAACATCCATTATAAAATGAATAAATAAACAAAATTTCAAATGACAAGATTTTGTTATATTATTTTTGTGTTTTTTGTCATATTATTATTATTTTTTTCACTATAATTTAAATTCCCGGCAAATTTTTAAACGAAGTGTAATCGTGTAAAGCGTAAATAATTCCACTTACAGTTTCTTCGGCAGAAAGATCGTTTAGTACGCTGGCAAATTCTTGAAAACGTGGTAAAGAAGTACAACAAGTCAGGAACGATTTAATCATTTAGCAATTTTATGCATTGAAAATGATTTCGCAAAATTAGTTGATTATAGAGGTATAATTCACGACTTTGCGACAAAGCTAGAAAATATAATTTATAAGAATTTTAATAATAATAATAATAATATTTATTTCATGCTAGACATCTTACGACGTTTACATTTGTCAGTAGGTACATATATGATAATTTAATTAAACAAATATAGAAAAACATTTGAAAACATTGAAAAATGAAAATAATTATGATAGATAAGAGAAGAAAAAAAATATGTATATATAAAATTAACAAAGGTAGAAAAAAGAGCTTACATGTTAGGTGTTATTATTGAAATTAATTTTGAAAAATTCGTCCGTATTGTAAAGACAATTCTCAATAAGAATTTTTTTAATGTTGAACTTAAATAATCTAATTGACAAAGTTTTTAAAGAGACTGGTAGGTAGTTAAAGAACGTGGCTGCCAAAAAAATACCATTCCTAGATTTAGACAATCTAAGTCTTGGTAGTCTGATGTTGCCAGCAGAGCGAACATTGTAAACATGTCTAGAAGATACGGTTACAAATTTTTCGGGTTTTCTTTAACGTATACCAGACCAACATAAACAAATAAACTATAGAAAGATAAAATGCTGCATTTCTTAAAGAGCTCTCGGCAGTGGTGCCTGTTAGGAACATTATTCAGGATTCTTACAGCACGTTTTTGGAGTAAGAAAATTCTGTTGACTCGAACTTAAACCCCAGTGAATATTTTATATTCTGTATTTTTATAATGTAAAATAAAAATGTATTGTAATTTAAAGTGATTTTTACTATGCTATCCTTAGATTACATCTACATGTCATATTTAATCTTGCATAATAATTTTTTTTTTTTAAAGTAGACGTGACAAATTTCTTTCAAACCTTTTTTAAAATTTATTTACTTTTAGTCAAAATTAAGTATGACCTATACAATTTCTATTTTAACAGTAAAAGGAGTGTATAAGGACCCGCCAAAATTTCTGGCCTGGGTGCCCGCCCAGGGATGCGGGGGCCATTCCTTATGTGCATTAAAAAAGATTTCAAACTATATGTTACACCCGTCTTAACCTACCGGGCGGAAATTTTAACACTGTCTAAAACTTCTGCTAGAAAGCTTCAAGTAATCCAAAGGGCCTTGAAGCTATGCTGCGTATATCCCTGAGAGACAAAATACCAGATGCTGAAATTCGTCAACAAAAGAAACTAACCAACATCCTTGTAAAAGTAACTGGAATAAAATGGTAATGCGTAGGCGTCCAGCTAGATCAACAGACGACCGATGAATCAAATGGATTCTCGAGTGGAGACCATGGCCAGTTAAACGTAGCAGACAACTGATGACCTAAAGCGTATTTGTACGAACTGGTTACAAGAAGTTCAAGACAGAGAAAATTGGAAATTTTTAAGGGAGGACTATACAGCAGTGGATTCGACCGGTTAAAGGATGATGATGAGAAGATAGCAGTGAATATAGTTTATCAAAAATTGCAACCACAAAACTAAAATTTGAAGAAACACAAGATTCATGAAAAACACCAAATTAAGAATTATACTCTCCTGTAATTTCACAAAAAATATCCGCTGTATACGAGGTCTTCGGTGCTCGAAGAATATCTATATAGAGCTGTCTAGATTTACAGCTTAACCCATTAATACCCGGAGTTAGAAGAAACAATTATTTCAAGACAAAATTTATTTATTATAAACAAATACACATATATTAAGATATAATTAAAGAATAATCATTTTTTATAGCCACTAAAGGCACACAAAATGTTGCGCAACTTTGTGATTTACGACAAATGTAAAGTTTATTACCGTGTATGGAATACTTCGACACAGTCTGGATGTAGATGTACCTAACACTTCTTGCACATGTGGATTGTTACTTTTGCACTGCCTACATCTTTTCCTTACTTTTTAGGGTTTTGTAGGTATGACCAAAAAACCCTTATACCGTCATTTTGTCGTCTGTCTGTCTGTCTGTCTGTTCGGTAAAAATTGTAGCCAAACGGCTAAACCTAGAGAGTTGAAATTTGGCATGCTTGTACAACTTTTTGACCCGCACATAGGAAAAATACTAAAACCTCTAAAAAACATATCCCCCTAAAAATTAAAACAAATATGTGCTCAACGAAAAAAAAATATTTTTTTAAAATTCTGAGTAGTGTATCAAATGAAAGCCCATAGTACGTGGATTAACGATCAAAATTTTATTTTTGCAAAATAAATTATTTTCACGCGATTTTTGTCAAAATTGTGCAAAAATTTTTTTGTCCCACATCCTGTAGCCCAGATGATTTAAACTAAAAATCTGAAAAAATTCGTAGTAATGTATATTGGTGTGAACCGGAATAGTACAACAGGAATTTTTGATCAGATAATTTTTTCGGAAAATAATGCATTTTTTGTGTTTTTAACCAAAATATGTTAAATATTTAATTCGCTATGTAACCAAGTTAATACGTCAGCGCTCATAGCGATGTGCGTTTAGTCATTGGTTTTCTAATTTGTCAAACAGGTAACTTGCAAACTAGAGTTCAAATCCTGTCAATTTTAATTTTTTTGCTTTTTTTTGCAGTTTTCTTTTGTTTAAATTATTTTGTCAATATTCTAGTTATATTTTGGTAAATGTTCCATTTAATTTTTAAAAGCGTAAATTTAATAACCAGTGGGAAGTGTTGAAATTATAATTTAATTCTGTTTGATGTATACGAAATCAGAGGGCGGGGCTAATGATTTAAGCAACCAATAGAAGCCATAGGCGCAATTTTCAAAACTTAATGAAACTTGCTATGTAAAAAAATACTGCACATATTTAAAAACTTAAATAATTATATTAAGCATTCGAATTAAAATTCATAAAAAAATATTTTGACATAAAATTTGTTTTGGCATCCCAAATAATCATCATTCAGTTATTAAATACCTGCAAAACCCTGAAATGTGTGAAAATTCACACTTCACATCAATTTTTTCTCTTGTTCTATTACAGTATGTCCAATATTGTCATATCTCACATCAGACGGTAACACTCTTTTGTATGGCCTTCCGTAGTTCGCAGAATTACCTTGTAGTCCACTAGGTTCTGAATTATCCTTAATTTGTGAGCTAATATATCCTTCGGCCTGATCTTCAGTTTTCATAAGAGAAACAGCCAAATATGATTTGAGGTCTAACTGTGATATTATCAGAATAATTTTCTTAGCTTTATTTTTAGATGTGTTAGTATAAATCTTTATCATTTTTGATAGAGCAGTTACTTCTTCAATAAATTGTTCTAATTCTAAAGTTTTTTCAGGAAGATTTGTATGAACTTCATATGTTCCAGCTATGTCCAATCTTTCTCAATCTCACACATATATTCATCAATATTTTCTTCGTGTGTGATTTCATCCACAGGCGGTGGTATGTATACCGCGTCAATTTTTTCAGGTACTTGCAATTCTTCGTCCTCGACACTAAGCCGCGTTTAGTAAAAATATAAATAATAAATATTTGTATAATATTTCATCATGATAAATACTCACTTGACTTAAATATTTCATTACATAATAACAAATGTATCATTAATATAGCATCACGATTAAATTAGTATGATAAGTAAACTAATCGTATTATCAGTGAAAATGCGACAACGGTCTTGCTCGAAAAAGTTTGGATACAGAAATATGAATATATTCTGTAATCCCAAAGTTGCGTATAAAGTTGCGTATAAAGTTGCGCAACATTACAAGTCAGCTCATTATACAAAAACTAGTAAAAATTGAACTATTGGTTTAAGACTTTATTCTAAATTAAGTTTATGTAAATTCATTTTGATATATATGGTAATTGCTGCATTTTTTATTTCTATATATATATATATATATATATATTTTTTTTTTCTTTTTTTTTTTGTCCATCAAGTAGGGACAGATTAGTTACACTTAATTGGTATATTTCAGGTATGTGTCACAATAAGGTTTTTATTTTATATGAATTACATTTCGCGTCATATTATGCATGTTGTTAAGACATATATTGGCTTAAAATATGGTTCTTTTAGTACTAGATATGATAAAAAAAAATATATTTGTAAAATGTTTTGTTTACGCAACGTTGGGTATTAATGGGTTAAAACAAAGATAATTATGTACAAGGCAGCTGTACTCCCTGTATAGACGGCATACTAAAACTCTAGAAAGATTTCATCGAAAGTGCCTTAGGACGATATTGAGAGTCAAATGGCAAGATTATGTGCCGAAGACAAAAGTTTTGACTAAAGTTGATATAGTCAGTATTAAAGCCATACTGCGCTAAATTCAGTTGAGGTGGATTGGACACGTCATAATAATGCCAAATACTACGTTAGCCAAAAGGTTACTATACTTAGAATTGGAAGGAGACTGCAGAGTTCTAGGAGCTCCTAAGCAACGTTACACAGACAAACTAAAAAATAAGATGTCAGCTGCTCAACCCAGACTGGGCACAAAAATCTTTCTGTTGAAGTAACACGAACGGACACGTATAGACAAACGAAACACAGCAGCAAATCTACTAACTGTGGTTACCTGTTTAGCTTCCAGGAAAGTTTGCACCTTTTTCAAAAGCCTGGAACTTAACTGGGATCGATAAGGTAGAGGACTGACGGAGAGACTGAGGCAGCTCGATTCTCTGCACCCCAATAATAATAATAATCGAAAATTACTTGATGGCAGTCAAGATAAACTGTAGTAATAGAAAGTAACATAAAACAGGAAGCAAAAAAGATGTAAACAATTACAGAGGGATTACGTTATTCAATACTGCATACAAATTATATGCAATGATCCTGGAAGAAAAAATTAAAAAGGAAACGGAAGAGAAAGTTATTATGCCAGATACGCAAGCAGGATTCAGAAAAGAAAGAGGCACTATGGACAATATTTATATTGTTAATTATATAGCAGGAAGGGAAATCCTGAAGGAGAAAGGGAAAGTGTACGCCTTTTGCGCAGATTTGAAGGCGGCATTCGATTCTGTTGATAGAGCAAAGTTGATTTAAACTCTAAAGGAATTGGGAATATACAACTTAACCAGCAATGTGGTAAGAGTGGGACAGAAGGAAAGCGAAGAGTTTTGGACAGTTCAAGGACTTCGGCAAGGATGTCTATTAAGCTTCATACTGTTCACGTTATATTTAGCGGATCTGGAAAGCCACTTGAAAAGGGGACAAGAAGGGGGAGTGGTGGTAGGCAGGATAAAAGTTATGTCCCTATCCTATGCGGATGATATGGTTTTGTTGGCAACAAAAGAAAAAGAAATGCAGGGAATGCTGAAAAGGTTTGAAAAATACCTAACCAAGAAAAAACTCAATCTAAATGCAGCTAAATCCAAAATCATGTTATTTCGAAAGCGAGGTGGAAGGGAGAAAGTAGAAAAATGGACATGGGGAGAAGAGAAAATAGAAAAAGTAGAGGAATATAAATACCTAGGGTACCAATTTAGAAGCAACGGAGGAACAGAGGCACATACGAGACTATTAAATAAGAAGGCCATGCTGCAAGTATGGAGTTTTGGAGAACGGAAATTCAAAGGGGATTATAGAACTCGTATGCTCATGTACGAGACATTGATAAAAATATAATAATGTATGGAGCAGAAGTATGGAGATGGGCGGAACGAGAACATATAGAAAAAGTTCAAATAAAATACTTAAAATGGATGTTGGGAGTAGACACGAACACACCAACATACATTATACTGGAAGAGACAAAAATGAAAAAAAAAAAATAGAGGCAGTCAAAAAAGCCATAAAATATGAAGAAATTATAATTAATTACCCGGGGAAAAAAAATTCTTTATGAATGCTGGAGGGAAATGGAAAAACGGAACCAACAAGGAAAGTCACTATCAATATGGGAAAAGGAAAGGAAGGAAATATACGAATATTGTGGCTACTCAACAACAGCGGTAACACTACAAAGAATGAATGGAGAAGAATTGGGGCACGAAGTAACAGAGCGAATGATCGACATACAACAAACGGAGCAAGATACAAAAATAAGAGAATCCAGATATAATAGCAAATATGAAAAGACCTGGACGGTGAGAAAACCACAGTATTTGACAGAAAAAGGCAGTAGAGAGAAGAAAAAAGTGATAGCGAGATTTAGATGTGGAAATGAGGAGAGAGACAATAATTTTTGGATGAAAGAGGAAAAAAGAACATGTAGAATGTGCAGGGAAGGTAAGGAGACAATAGAACATTTGTTGGAAGAATGTGAAGAAATACGACACAGAACAGAAACGAGAAAGGCAATTTTGGATGAAACAGGAAGGGGGTATGAATGGATGAAAGCAGTGAAAAACAGAAGGGAGGAAATTAAGGAAAGGAGTCAACGAAGACATTAACTAAAGGAGAAGGAGAGTAGATTTTAAGCCGAAAGGCAAAAATTATAATTATTATTAAGTGTAAGTTAATTACTGTTAGATAAAATGTAGAACATAATATTTAATAATAAAAATATCTATCTATCTATCTAGTAATAGAAATTTAATTGTTGCAATCAATGTTTATATCTTCACAATTCAAAATAAAATTAATTTGTGTTATTTTTATCCATAGATGTTATCGAAAAATGTTGACATTTCCATGGGTAGATAAAGTAACGAAAGAAGAAGTATTGCAGTATATGGAAGAGGAACTAGGTCTGTAGAGAGTATTGGAGAAGAGAAGAGATGTTTGTTATTAGACACGAAGGACTGGTGAACACGATACTGGAAGGAGCAGTTGAGGAAAAAGCAGTAGGGGTAGACCAATGGTAGAGTACATGAAACATATAATGGAAGATATGCTTTGAAACACGTACGTGGAACTAAAAAGACTGACTGACAAAGAAATGCTGTAAACTAACCTATGGGTTGAAAACTTAAGGAGAAAGAGGTATTTTTTTGTTATATTTATGTTCCCAACCTTTCTTATAGCGAGCCGACTATTAAATCTTTGTAAAGAAGACAAAATCGAATATTAAGACTAGTTGTATCCGCACCCTGGTTTGTGAGAAATTCGCTAATCCACAGAGATTTAAAAATACCACAGATAAAGGAATATATTAAAGAAGCAGCGACAAAATTCTTTACAGTACTAGAAGACCATCCAGATGAACAGATAAAGAACATACTATCTTCATATACTATCTTCATCTGGACTTAACAAAAAACCAACAAGATGATCAATTACAACATGTCATAGAGAATGAGGTAAAACTCTGAAAAGAAGACGCAGTCAAGTACGGCCACATTGGCACCATCAAAAAAAAATAAAATAATAAATAGAGATATATAATTGCGATGAAGGGAGGTATGAACATTTGTTCGGTACTCCAGAAATCAAAAGAATCCAAGTAACCTTTCTTATGAGTTCTTGTTTTCAACAATAATTATCAAGGTGTAAAAAGTGTAATACCATGTTTCGCCTTATAATTATTTCTTGGAACAAGCGCGCATTGTATTAGATTTCCGTATTGCATTTTCCGATAAATACTGCGGATTTTCAGAGGCGGAACATATATATTTTTTCAAGTATTTCATTCTATATTTCAAGCTTATACCCAGCATAGAATGGCAGCATATAAATTGACCGAGTAGTTTGTTGACAATGAGCGTTTACAAAAAACAAGTTTGTGAAAAAATGGATATTACTCGTAAACGTTTTCGTTGGATTATTTTTTACGATTTTAGTAAAAGCTAACTCAACAACAATGCATACTTTACGTAAAGATTTGTTTACAATTGGTTTGCAGAATTTCATCGTGGTCATGCGTCCGTCAGTGATGAATCTTGTGAGGGTCGACCAAAATCGGTTGTGATTCAAAAAAAATCGATGCTGTGCGCAAAATGATTCAATAAGATCGGCATGTGACTTACCGTGAGATAGAGGCATATCGCAAACTGCAATGCATTCGATTATGCATGAAAATTTAGCTGTGCAAAAGATCTGATCCCGATGGATTCGACATAATTTGACCGAAGCTCAAAAAAAGGCTCGTGTTGATTGGTGTAAGGGAACGCTAAAAAATTCAACCTAAGCACTGCAAAATCCGTATACAACATCGTTACAGGTGACGAAATTTGGATTTCTTCATATGAACCGGAAACTAAGCAACAATCCACTGTTTGGATTTTCCAAGATGAACCGAAACCCAGAAAAGTTGTTCGTTCACAAAGCACTTTCAAGAAAATGATCGCTTGTGTTTCCCAACATTTTTTTTACCATGCCCCACTTCAGTCTTTCTAAAATTCTGATGACCCCCTATGTAACATATACATATTTTGTTATATTCAAAAATTGAATTATTCCCTAAATGAAGCCTAATGACAACTTGTTCAGGACACAAAACTTAGGTCGAATTGCCCCCCTGAACAAGCAAATTGCCCCCTTTTGGGGCGTGGGACCCACGTTGGGAAACATCGCTTTAGAAGATCGGAGAACAGTTAATACTGAATGGTGTACAATAATTTTTTGCCAGAAGTCATCGACAAAATCAGGATATACCACCAAAAACGTCGCATCATTCTTCATCATGACTATGCAAGCTACCACACAGCACGTCAAACAATTGATTATTTGAAGGAGAAAAACATCAAATTAATGTCTCATTGCTCGTATTCACTTGATTTAACTCATAACTACTTTTTTTTATTCCCTAATGTCAAACAAAAAATGCGTGGCATCGATTTTTATCAACTTAAGAAGCTGTTGAAGCCTTCGAAAACCATGTTTTTGAGATACCAGTTATAGAGTGGAAAAAATGTTTCGGGAATTGGTTTGAATGCATACAAAATTGTATAAATCTTAAGTTGGTTTTACACAGTTCATTTAATTGATCAACAAATTGATCAAGTTTTTTGTCAATTAATTGAAAAATTTATTGGTAACCTTGGAAACAAAAACATCACTTTACACACATCAATTTATTTATAAATTTTTTTGAAAATTTTTACGTTACCAACTGTAAAACATGTTGACATATTTATCAAAATGAAAATATTGAAAAAATCTTCACAAAATTACGAGCTGTGAACAAAAACAAAAGAAATAACCTAGATGATGATAAATTAGAACGTTTGAGGTTATTTCAGATTTGAAAACGAAACACAAATAATATATTTCGAGGTTATGCTACAACTAAACAGTTGGCAATATCTTAACAGATTACCAAGAATTCCCTAAAAAATTGATGAAAAATTTACGAAAAATAGAACTTGTTCTATTTTCAAAATAAATTGATCAAATTTTTTGTCAATTAATTGACGAAATTTTAACGCTTTACACACATCAATTAATTGAATGTCAATTTTTCAATTAATTGATCAATTAATTGAATCGTGTAAAACCCACTTTAAAGGCGAATATTTTAAAAAGCAATAAAACGGTTTGTTCAAAAAAAAAATGTTTTCTTTCTTAGTTTTTATAGAAAGTTGAAAGGTAGCCCTCGTATTAATATATGACTTATGCCCTTTTGCGTGAACATATACGCCGACCATGTTGTTGTATTGTTACTGTTGTTAAAATCATTGTGAATCAGTCACGCATAGTATGCGTTTGCGTCACAAGTACGTCACACGACGATTATGATCCGTAGTTTTATTCCCCTTTGTTGACCATTGAACCGCAAGTCAGATACGACTCAATTTAGGTACCTGTGGACTGAACTTTAACAAGGCTTTTCATTTGGCAACAACGCAAATTTTATAAAACTAGGTCAGTTAAAGCTTTGATATTAATTTATAATTCTGACAGCGAGAGAAAGAAAAGGATATATTAAATAAATGCAAAATAACAGATTAATGGAGTTAATTAATTTACAATAAAAGGGAAACAAAAAGGAGGAGTGGGTTGGTTTGAAGAAATAGCCGCAGGTCTTTTGGACGTACAGAGCATATCGTTTATAACGATATCTGATATAATGACATATCGGTTTTTACGACGAAATTTCAAAGTCCTGGCCAGAAACATGTATTATTATACGTGAGACTTATCGCTTAAATCCTACATGGTCAGGACTTTTTGTATTTGTTGTTACCTAACTAGTTATTGACATAACTAAACAATAATTAAGAAAAATTTAATTATTTTTAATCAACTACAAATTATTTACAGAAAACATATTATAATAAGATCTATTTAGACCAACATTTAACCAAGAAATGTTTGTATGAGCTTAACGTATTATAATTTGTAACTTTTCTAATTCTTTTTATTACTATTTTTATTCATTTTATGTTTTTTATTCTATATGCTAATAAAAATTTTCATCATTTAATAAATGCGCAAGACCATTTATTAAAATAACCAGCGATACATTTTTACCAATATTTGTTATATAACCAAATAAATTTTGTGTAAATAACATTTTTATCCCCTGTACTTATATTGAAAACCGCGCATATTCGAGGTGGCGACAAAAGTAGATTACCAAGTACAATAACTATAAGTAATTTTCACAATAGAACAAAATATCTCCAAACATATTTGTATAATGAAGCTTTAGCTACAATATGCCGCATGGTACACAAATATGCGTTGAATGGTTTACAAGGTGGCGTCTATAACGCAATTATTAACGCTAAGAGCATGAATAAATATTATTATCTATAATATAATACGCCAACGTGTGTCCCTGCGTGGATGCGTGCTATAACAGCAAAAACAAATTTGAAGCGAGATTCCGAAATGTAACGAAATATTCCGAAGCTCACCGAAGTGTTTATTGACATATAACGCGTGATAATAATAGTTGTTAATCGATATGTTTACACAAAAATAATATAAATTAAAATTATTAGTAGCAGAAAAATAATTGGTTTTAAAAAATATTTGGTTTTGATGAAAATATGTAAGACAAATGTGACTTTATTTTTTTTTATTATTATTTTTTCAATGCTTTATTATTTTTTTATTTCTACGATTAACGTTTTAAATTATCTAACGTTTTAAATTTTCAAAAATATAAATATAATGCAGTGAGTAAAACACGCTTTGGAAAAAATGAACAATTTTTACCAAAAATTGACAGCGCTACTAGGTGACAACTTTTTTGTGTAAATTTAAAATTGGTTCGAAATATTTAAAATATTTTGGTAAAAATTACAAATTGATACATTCAATAGTTTCTTTGAAATTGTATGTCATGTTGGTATTGAAACATGGTAAAAAATTTCACTGTCTTAAAATTTCATTCCATTTGACATATGTCATAAAGATAAATGATATCTTAGTTATAATGATCATAACCAACAAATCTGAAGTAAGTTTTACAGCGTAAGGAATATTTTGAAATGACAAATTTATATTTAAAAGTCAGTACTACACTATAAAAGTAACCAAAATAACCAGATCTGGTTGACCTTACAAATGTGAACGCAATATATTAAAGCGGGCAAACAATTAAATTTTACTGTGTAATAGTTTCTCACAATTTATTTCAAACTGATTTGAGATATAGTGTAAGTATGCTTTTTTCCGTGTGTGTATTTTTCCGTGTGCGCTTATTTCCGTGTATATATTTTTTTCATGTGCGCTTTTTTCCGTGTGAGTATTAATCCGAGCGCGTTTTTTTCCGTGTGGGTATTTTTATATTATATTAGAAATTGGAAAATTTATTTTAATAAATATGTTTTAAATTTAACGTCTCAAATTATTTTTAGTTTTAACATTATGAATGTAATGCACTGAGTGAAAATAAATCGTTTTCCCCCATCTTAAAAAGTTAATGAATAAATAATTCGGAATAATACTCATTATTTGTCCAGTTTTTAACAATAGAATAGTTTTTTAACGTCCAATTTGTATAATGGTAGAATTAGGAAACAATTTCATTCAGCTTTTTGGACAGGAAGCGTTTATTTTAAACAACACAACGTTTCACCAACAACATTTTTGGCTTCTTCAGGTGCTATAACAATAACATAACAATAAAGTAACAATTTTATATAGTTATAAATAATTTACCTATGTTAGTTAACCGTTACTCTAACAAACTGTACATCAGTCATCAGTTTTTAACAATGGGAGAAGAGTTGATTCAATTTGAATTGGATGAGGTAAGGCGTATGGCTAGAGAAAGAAGTCTGAGGCGTCGAGCAAGTTCCACATTAAGGTAATAATGTGTTTGCCAGCACAATTGGCAATCTTTTTACGTGTTCATAATCTTACATATTCGCTTTTTATATTTTAAAGAATTCAGCTCGTATGCAGCTTACTTCATGTACTTAAAAAACATTACAAATACTCAGAAACATCACCCTCTTGTACATAAATAAAGTATATAATATAATTAATATCTAATAATACTTTTGTTATATGGATTCATAGTATTCAGGGGTTGAGTATGCAGCCCGCATTACGTCAATGTTAAATGTGCTGCCAATGTTTGGCAAGTAGTTATATCAGCAGTCCATTAAAGAATATGCGCAATGCAGAGGAAAACTTGGAAAAATATTTTTCAAATTGATCTCACTTGGCAAGGATTTGGATTATATTCAATATAAAAAATTACTTTCCAAAAAGAAAATATATAATATATTCAATTTTGAATACAAATCAAAAACAGAATTTATGCTGTTAATTTTATATAACCGTGTCTTCTAAACAAGACTTGCCTCTTGGAAATATCAAGTTGAACCCCTTCAGTGATCATAAAAAATTTTAAAATGGAACAAAAAACATTTTTTTTTTTTGTCTGAATTTTATTTACTGAACATGTATATCCTTCATAAAAGCCATTTCGGGCCCAAAATGGGATTGAAAGTTGATATTATGGTGCATAGTGTGGGTCGAGTAATAAAAGAAATTCATAAAAAAATATTCATTTTCTCTCGTACCTCGTTTGAATCATCGTAGCTGTCTTTTGTCTCGCTTCCACAAACCATAAATCGTATTTATTTTCGCCCGAGTACGTTCGGGAGTAATCTTTTCTGCAGGTAAAGCTGGCCCGAGTTATCTCGGGTGTGGGAATTTTCGCACATAATAGCCGCCCGAGTATACTCGGGCGTAGTCCTTAAGCGGTTAAGACAGATCTGGGGGGTCTATTCTGTAAGCTTTTCTACAATCTTTTCTACGGTATCCTGTCGAAAGTTCTGGTATTCAACACCTCGTGTTGGTATTCTGTAAAACATTGATAGTGCACTTTTAACAGTGTTGTGTCGCTCTTGAGAGGAGACCTAGGAACGTGTCCTCTTTGAAAAGTGATGTTGTTTGTTTTACATTTATACTTGTTTACATAATATACCAGGTCTACAAGTATGAAATGCGGATTTTTTTCAAACTTGCCGCGCACACATATGTATTAGTACATTGTATAGTTCAAAGTTTCAACACATATGGCGTTTTGTTAAGTTATCATTAAGTGTCAAATGCGTATAGGTTATAATTTGAAAAGTCATCATATAGTTTTGTTTTACTGTGTTAAAAATGTCAAATTTTGTGCCAAATAAAGAGCATTCGCGGACAGTACTACTGTTTTGTTTTCATTTGAAAAAAACTGCTGCTGAATCATACCGACTGCTTCGAGAAGCTTATGGTGAATATGCTCCATCGCAAGATACGTGTGAACGATGGTTTCGGCGTTTCAAAAGTGGTGACTTTGATCTTACAGACAAAGAACATGGAAAACCTCAAAAAAAATATGAAGATACAAAATTGGAAACATTGCTACAGGAAGACGATAGTCAATCACAAAAACAACTAGCAGAGCAGTTAGGCGTTAGTCAACAATCTGTTTCCAATCACCTACGAGAGATGGGTAAGATCCAGAAAGTCGGCAGATGGGTTCCACATGCATTGAATGAGAGGTAGATGGAAAAACGCAAAAACACTAGTGAAATTTTGCTTGCACGATACAAAAGAAAGTCTTTTTTGCATCGTATCATTACTGGCGATGAAAAATGGATTTATTTTGAAAATCCCAAACGCAAAAAATCTTGGGTGAACCCAGGCTCACCATCCACATCAACTGCAAGACCGAATCGCTTTGGCAAAAAGACAATGCTCTGTACTTTGTGGGACCAAAAGGGTGTGGTCTATTATGAATTGTTAAAACCTGGTGAAACAGTTAATGCCCAACGCTACCAAAAACAACTGATCGAATTGAACCATTCGCTGCTCATAAAACGACCAGAATACGACCGAAGACAGCACAAGGTAATCTTTCTTCACGATAACGCTCCATCACATAAGGCAAAAGCAGTTTGCAACACATTGGAGGTACTCAAGTGGGAAGTGCTACCCCATGCCGCTTACTCACCAGACTTGGCTCCTTCAGATTACCATTTGTTCGCATCGATGGGTCACGCACTTGCCGAGCAGCACTTTTGTTCATATGAAAATGTGAAAGAATGGCTAGGTGAATGGTTTGCGGGGAAAGGGGAAGAGTTCTACTGGCGAGGTATTCACAAATTGCCTGAAAGATGGGAAAAATGTATAACTTCTAATGGAGCATACTTTGAATAAATAAACTTTTACTGTTCTTTTGAGTTTAATGTGTTTTATTTTTAAAAAAAATCCGCATTTCATACTTTTAGACCTGGTATTTGAATATATTTGTAGGTTAGTGTGGTTTAAAATGTGTTTTTTTATATAGAAAAATATATTTTTGTTGCTTTTTACGTAAAATATTTTGTTATGTTCTACGGATATATATTTTATGAATTTTTAGATATACTTGTAGTGGAGAAGACAAGTCAGCTCGGTAATTTAATGAGAATTTCATTTATTTTTTATAATTATTTCTGTGTTATTTAATTTGTTTATTAAACATATAACATACTTCTAATTTAATTAGTCTAAATAAGCTGTTTTGCACATTGCTCCAATGGTATCTGCAATCCTCTCCATTGATCCCAGTGACGATGTTGTCTTACAGTCAATATTCTTGAAGGAAGTCGGTAAATTTCCGGAATTAATATTTTGTAAGACTTTTGGCATTTCTATTCAAAATAACCCCCTGTTAAAAATCTATTCTATCACAATATGTAAAAACTTCAAAATGGCGCCACTTATTTTCGATAATGCTGAATATAAAACAACATCACAAAGGACAGTCTACGGAGACAGTTCAGTGTGCATAGGAGACATGATACTGTGCATGTGACTGTAGAAAAGTTATAGAATAGACCCCCTGATTAAATTTCAAACAAGAAATAAGACATATACTAGGTGTGTAAATTAAGTGACCGGACTGGCAACATAGCGTTTGATCTGGCAACACTTGGGACGTGGGACTTGGAGGGGCGACAGGAGAACATATGATACGCTGTCAGTACGAGTTTGAACTCGCTAGAATAATTTTGTTGTCCGTAGCGATTTTTTTTCGTGAAACAGTTCTAAAAATTAGTGACATTCATTTCGAGCAACGGCGTGCTATCAGGTTTTATTTCAGACTTGGACACAATGCAATGGAAACTTTTGCAAAACTTTAACAGGTCTATGGAGACAGTATTTGTCAAAGACCCAGGTTTTTTGGTGGTTTAAGGCATTTTCAGAAGGAAGAGAGTTGATTGAAGATGAATCAGGCAATGGAAGGCCTTCATCTTCAAAAACCAATGAAAATGTCGACAGAATCCGGGATCTTGTGAATTCAGATCGTCGGTTGACAGTCAGAATGATCGGGGAAGAGTTGAATTTGACTCACATTACCGTTCATCAGATTTTGACCAATGAATTGGGAATTGTGACTATGCGCCTTGTCACACAGCAATTTCAATAAACGAGCTAGTAAAAACATTCCTGTGGCTCCTCAGCCTCCTTATTCGCCTGACTTAAGTCCTTGTGACTTTTTCCTCTTCCCAAGATTGAAAAATCACCTCAAGGGACGTCATTTTGGGACACTCGAAAACATTCAAACGATCACAACTGACCAGCTGAAAGCTATTCCAGTATCCGAGTTCCAGCACTGCTATGAGGATTGGAAGAACCGTCTCCAGCGCTGTGTGGCTTCCCAAGGAAGTTATTTTGAGGGAAACAATATTGAATTGTAATTCTATTCGAATAAAAAAAAATTAAATTAGTCTGGTTACTTAATTTACATACCTCGTAAGATAAGAAATAAGACTATATCGCCAAATCTTTTTTTGAGTTTTGTTGAAATATTTTATATATTTCTAAAACATCTTCAATTTGTATTAATACTTTGTTTTCGTACAAACAATATTTCATTTTTAAGTTCTTAAATCGTGGTATCACTTGACCTATTTTCTTTAAAAAACACTCCGAGTTTTTCTTAAAAGGAAATGAACTGACGTCACAAATTTATACTTTACAAGAGAAGAATTTTAAAATTTATCTATGTTAAAATAAGAACTACGTACTTTAAACTAAGTACAGATATCTTTAAAAATATAAGACGATTCTAGTTGATATGTTAACATATAATTACCGCTTTGTGAATTATTTATACAGATAAAATGTATTCACAATTTTTCCTCATCTGAGAAGGCCATAATATTTTTTTGTTAGGTTGAATACATTTTGACATAATGACATTAGACATATGAACGAAGTTTCCTAACTAGACTAGGCCATGATTTTTTTTGTGGTTCATAAAATTTGACATTCCATTCTTCCAATCTTATTTTTTCAAATTACATTCTTCCAGTCTTATTTGTATATTTTTATGTACAGTTAATACAAACGAAAATATATTAAATAAAATTAAATTTTTTTAATATTTATTTTTTGTGACTACCAACAAAACTGCCACTCTAACATGGTCTACTCAGATGAGGAAATATCGTTATTGGATTTATATATAAATGGATGACGTGGCTGTTGTTTCAACCAACCTTCATCTCTTCCTCTGCGTCTCTACATCCTGTGTCTATCAATGTGCTAAACAAGCACTGTCTAACTGTTTTTTAATTTGTGTTTAAAAATTATGGATTTTTAAGGCATAAAAAAGAGACTTCTGCCTTTTGAAAGATTTTCTGAACACGTTAGTACAAACTAGGCTTCCGTTGAATAATTAGTTATTTTACCATAAACAATATCACGAAATCGTTGGTAATTTTTTTTATTGGTTCAGCTGTTTTTACGGTGTTGTAGGTATAACCACCAAAAAAAGTATCTGCCTAGATAGATTAAGTCTTAAGAAGAAAAATTAAAGCAAATTAAAAATCGTAATGGGCCCAAAATGTTCAATTTTGGTACTCCATAGCTCTTGTGGTACTCCATAGTTAAGTTGGAGCGAATCTGACGTAGAATTATTTATACGAGGGTTACCTTTTATGTTTATACAAACTACCACTAGATGGCAATATTGAAATGTGCCATTACTATATTCGTAAATGTGTCATTGTGAAATCAGTGGCAGCTTATAAATTGACAGAGTAGTTTGTTGACAATGAGAGTTTAAAAAACAAGTTTGTGAAAAAATGGATATTACTCGTGAAGGTTTTCTTTGAATGATTTTTTACTATTTTAGTAGAGGCCTAACTCAAAAACAATGCATAGATTCGCTTCGTTCAACTTTTGGTAATGAAGCACCATCAGAAATGGCTGTTTACAATTGGTTTGCAGAATTTCACAGTGGTCGTGCGTCCATCAGTGATGAATCTCCTGTAGGTCGACCAAAATCGGTAGTGATTCAAAAAAACATCAATGCTGTGCACAAAACGATTGAATAAGATCGGCATGTGACTTACCGTGAGATAGAGGCATTCTTTGGCATATCGCAGACTGCAATACATTAGATTTTGCATGAATATTTAGCTGTGAAAAAGCTCTGATCCGGATGGATTCCGCATAGTTTGACCGAAGCTCAAAAAAGACTCGTGTTGATTGGTGTAAGGAAATGCTAAAAAATTCAACCTAGGCACTGCAAAATCTGTATACAATATCGTTACAGGTGACGAAACTGAATGAACGAACAGTTAATGCTGAATGGTATACAACAATTTGTTTGCCAGAAGTCATCGACAAAATCAGGAGAAACAACCAAATCGTCGCATCAATCTTCATCATGACAATGCAAGCTCCCACACAGCACGTCAAACAATTGATTATTTGAAGGAGAAAAACATCGAATTAATGTCTTATTGCCCGTATTCACCCGATTTATCCCCTAACGACTTTTTTTGTTCCCCAATGTCAAACAAGAAATGTACGTACAACGATTTTCATCACCTTAAGAATCCTTCGAAAACCATGTTTTTAAGATACCAACTTCAGACTGGAAAAAATGTTTCGAGAATTGGTTTGAACGCATGCAAAAGTGTATAAATCTTAAAGGCGAATATTTTGAAAAGCAATAAAATATTTTGTTCCAAAAAAAATTTTTTTCTTTCTTTGTTTTTGTAAAAACTTAAAAGATAATCCTCGTATCTGACTCATTGTTGACTTAACAGCAAAATTATGTATGCCCAAAATAGTTAAAACAACAAAATAAATCTTTGTCTATAAATTTTTTCATTTAGATGAATATTTGGTGAGTTACGGGGGACATCCTAAAGCTAAACTTTTCAAATATCTCCCTTAAAATAGACTTAACAGCAAAAATGTATATAATAAAAATTGTTTATAAAAAGAAATCAAATCTTTATTGTCTGTATATACTTTTCGATTAATGAATATTTAGAGAGTTACAGGGATACAGCCTAAAACTAAAATCTTGAAATATCTCACTTATTATTTACTTTATAGCAAATATGTACATGAGGAAACATTTATTTTTTTAAAGTTTAAATATTATTTTGGTTGCAAGGGGAGTGTTACTTATAAGGTTGAAATATCTCATTTAACATTTACATAACAGCAAAAATTAATATGAGAAAAGAAACTTTTCTCTGTTCAATGCAGCTTTTCATAAGATATATATTTGGGGAGGTGGGAGAGACACCCATAAGCAAAGTATCTCATTTACTTAACATCAAAAATATTACAAAATAATGGTTCAGAATAAAGAAACAATTATTTTTCTACTTGAAATTGAAATATTTCACTCATAATTTACGTTATAGCAAAAATGTATGTAAAAACCGTACGAAGTACGGGTACTCCAGCTAGTTAAATATAAAGATGAATACTGTTGGTGAATAAAATTTTTCATGTAACAAAAATCATAATATGGAAAGAATTTTTGAATTTTAGTGAGTGTTTTTTGTTTTTAGACACATATTTAACAATGACACGAACATAAGCGATGGTTTAAAGCCATTTTGAACAACGTAACACAAGTAAACAAATAGAAAAAGCAACATAAAATGACATATTGACAATCCAAAATGTCCAATAAGTACTAACCTGCGTGAACAGTTTATTATAGCCTTGATTGTAGCTATTATAACCGATCATATTATAATTGGGTGCCTCAATTTGTACCATGTGTCTTGCATTACAAATTAAAAAATCACAAATGTATTTATAAGTACACTTAGGTATTCACAAATATAATGTTTAAATACTACTATTAAATTATTAATAAATAAATAAAAAATAAAATTCTAATTCTATCACTTTTCAAAATACAGTTGTGCACATTCTCTGCGGGAATACTGGTATTATAGTAATGTACAATCAACTAAAAAAATTACACTTATATTACACGGGTTAAACTAAATATTTTGTGTATAAGGGATGATGTTTTTGATGAGACTGTACTATAATAGGGAGTGGTAGGGATAGTCTTTACGCGCATGCGAATTTATCGATTTCAAAACTGAGACTTGGTGGAAAAGGATAAAATAGATATATGATGATTCTTTTTTTTTTGCTATTTTAATTAACTAATTCGATTTTTAAGACAGACTGTACTTTCACCCCCTAAAATCGATTATTTATCTGTTATTTTTGGATGGGTTTCCATAGTGCTATGGCAGGAGGGGTTGCAGCATTTTTGCAATATGGAGAAATAGACTGTTTAACCAGTGATTAATAAGAAATCATTAGTCAAAACTTCGCTGGTATTAGTATCTTTGCATGTGTTTTCATAAAATCGATTATTTATCTGTTATTTTGGATGGGTTTCCATGGAAGGAGGGGTTACAGGATTTTTACAACATGGAGAATAACAAATGGACTATTTAACCAGCGATTAATAAAAAATCATTAATTGAAACTTTGCTACTATTAATATTTTTGCATTTTTCCATGATGCTATGAAAAGGAGTTTATGGAATTTTTGCAATATGGAGAAATAAGAATTATATTTCACCAGGAAAACAAAACATTAAAGCTACGTTCACACTTCAAAAATTAATACACTATATAAGCTGTTCACTTTTGTAAGGACAAACCAGATCTAGTTATTTTGGTTACTTAGTGTAATATGGACTTTAAATGTCAATTAAAAATATTCCTTACGATGTAAAACCGACTTTAGATTTATTGGTTCTGATAATTTTTAAGAAAGTGACATTTTTTATAATTTTTTAATACCAACATGACATACAGTTTCAAATGTGCAAACTATTGAAAACAAAATTTCCTCTTGTTGTTTTCTTTATTGTCTTCTTCAATTATCTTTTTAACAGCAGCAATGTTTTTTTTTTTTTCTCGGTAACAGCTATAGGAGGACACCATGCTCCTCTTTGGCGTTAAACAGAATTTCTGCCTCTTTCAAATTCTTTATACCATCGATAAATTACAGCAAAAAAGGCATTTGCTCGCTAAGTAATTAACCTAAACTTTCTTTGCACTCATAAGAGTTTGAAACTTTTATAAAATCATAATAAATACTATTCAAAAATGCTCTCTGGTTAATACCATATTTTGTGTCACGATACTTCAAAAAATTAACTAACCGAGTTCTAACTAACCTATCTTTTATAACTTCAAATTCAAATGACTTGTAAATAATTGCATAAAATTAGTGCTACCTTTGTTCTCCATGGTCTTCTTGATTTTCTTATTCTAAATAATTCTATCGTGGCCCTACTTGCGTGGCCGTACTTCTTGAGCCTGGTTTATAATAGACTCATAACGTAACGCATAGCATATGCATAGCATGACTCCCTAACTTAATGAAGTTGAAACATAGTACTATCGTTGTCCTGTTTATAATACAACCGCACAACACAAACACACAACTCCATAATATAAAACTTCACCAAGTTGAACATTCATGTTTGTGGAGGCTATGGGTAACCAAGCTTGACAATTGTCATAAGTTTTTTTTATATTGTGTTATTATTGTGTTTACAATTTATTAAAAATGGAAAAAGAAGCGAGGTTGTTTGAATTAGTGGAAAATAATCCAATATTGTATGACAAATCAAGAAGAGCTTCCGACTAATGTACTAATGCTGTACACCGGTTCTACTATAAACACCGTAGTTATGGCTTATGCGTTGTGCTGTGGAGACATGCTATGTTATATGCCATACATTATGTTATATAGCTATTATAAACAAGGCTTTAGAGTTCAATGTGTACGATTTTTCCTTGTGCAATTTTTTAATACAAACAACAGACAGACATAAAAACAGACACTCTTTTTAAAAGCGAAACTCCCCTCATTTACAATATTGGTTCATTCAGATTTGCGCCAAAAAGTATTATAAATATTTATATAAAAGAGTGTTTATTTCAACTATCTAAGTTATGATTTATTTACACATTGGAAAGTGTGAATGAAATAGTTTAATTATTTTTGGAAAATTTCTCAGAATGATTTATTTAAAGACTAATTATAATATACCGGGGGGGAGGGGATAAGTCCGAGAGTTCTTCGTTCTTAAAAGGCCTTAGTATTCAGTCAATGGTCTTTAATCCTAAATTTAACTGAGTTATGATATTAGTAATAGTGACAAATTATTTCTTCACTATCAAGTTGTTATTGTTTTAATATTGCACCAATGACCCAGTTTTAAAGTTTATGTAGGTCTAGACTATATTAATGAAATAATGCTTGCACTAGATTTCAGTTCAGCGTTATATTTTTAAAATTCATCTACAATTTTAAATATTTATCTGTCCTATTTTACTTTTAAAGAAATTTTACCATGAACTGTATACAAAGTCAGATGAATTAATATAATCATTGAAGTTGGTTGCAATGAACTAAAGCTGCATTTTCCTTACTAGATTTTCATTCTTAGGTTAATTTTGATGCTCTCTTGTCCAATGTAAATGATATTTCTCCGAGAGTAGCCTTTTTCGCACTCGGAGTCGTCGAAGTTTAAAACTATGAAGCCGTTTTATTTCTCTAGATCAGTGTTCTTCAACCCATGGTCCGTAGAAAATTGTTGCCGGTCCGCGAAATATTTTGACCGAATCATGTAGATGCACACTTCTATTCAAGAGTATATAGCACATTTTTTTAGTCGACGCAGAAGCTAACTTTTGTCCGAATCATGATTTATTTACTATTTACTCCAATAGCCTCTCGTGGCTATTTTTCATACTTCTGAAGAAGTTAGCTCTTTGGAATAGTCGCTTATAAGAGGAAGATTTAGAAATGTTTCACTTTTGGAAGAATTTCTGATTGCTGCTGTCAACCAGAAAGTCATATTCAACAATAAGTCAACATTTAAGAGCATTAGCTAAAAATTTGAATAATTATTTCCCTGAAAATGAGGATCTTCGTAAAGGTAATCTCTAGATTAATAATCCATTCTTGAAAGATATAAAGTCATGTGTACTTGATCCTCGTGAAAAAGAAAAGCTGATCGAGTTGTCTTGTGATGTCATTCTGGTGTCCAGATATAAAATACAATCATTGTCTCAATTTTGGAAATCGTTAGAAAAAGAATATCCATCTTTGAGTTATAAATCTATCAAATTATTAATCATTTTTTCGACTTCCTATTTGTGCGAAAAGATGTTTTCAGCTATGTCAATTATAAAAACCAAACAGAGAAATCGAATGGATGTTAACGCAGCGCTAATTTTCTCAGCTGATGACCCTTTTTTATAAATAGGGTTTGGAGATATCGTGTATCAAAAATTGTGTGAATCTGAAATGAAAATGTGAAGTGTGAATTTTCACACATTTCAGGATTCGTAGGTATTTAGTAAATGAATGATGATTATTTGGGATGCCAAAACAAATTTTATGATAAAATATATTTTTTTTTTTGTTAATTTTAATTCGAATGCCTAATACCATTATTTAGGTTTCTAAATATTTGTAGTATTTTTTTTTTTTATATAGCAAGGTTCATTAAGAAATTGAGAATTGCGCCTATGGCTTCCATTAGTTGTTATAAACTCCGCCCCTCTGATTTCGTGTACATTGAAACAGAATTAAATTATAATTTCAACAATTCCCACTGGTTATTAAATTTACGCTTTTAAAAATTAAATGCAACATTTGCCAAAATATAGCTAGAATTTTGAAAAAATAATAATGCAAAAAAAAAACAAAAAATAATATGGTCTCCTCTCGCAGGGATCGAACTGATTAAGTTGAATAATATGCCAGCACCATAAACATTACACCAGGATACACCTAGTCTAGCGTGTTACATAAGCATAACATGTGTACATTATTAGCAAAAAAAACACAAAAAATGCGTTATTTTCCGAAACATAATCTGATAAACATAATCCAGTTCACACCAATGTACATTACTTAGAATTTTTTCAGATTTTTAGTTTAAACCATCTGGGCTTCAGGGTGTGGGACAAAAAAATTTTGCACAATTTTAGCAAAAACCGCTTCAAAATAATTTATTTTGCAAAAATAAAAATTTGATCGTTAATCCACGTACCAAGGGCTTTCATTTGATACCCTACTCAGAATTTAAAAAAAAAATTTTTTTTTAGTTGAGCACATATTTGTTTATATTTTTAGGGGATATGTTTTTTAGATGTTTTAGTATGTTTTTTATGTGCGGGTCAAAGAGTTGTATAAGCATGCCAAATTTCAATTCTCTAGGTTTAGCCGTTTGGCTACAATTTTTACCGAACAGACAGACAGTCAGACAGACGACAAAATGACGGTATAAGGGTTTTTAATTCATACCTACAAAACCCTAAAAAATGATTTTTCAAAAATGAAATTTGTTGATTCACGCATTAAGAGGTTTCATTTGGTATGCCAGTCAAAATAAAAAAAAATGTTTTTTATTAAATACATAATTGTTTATATTTATCTTGGGATGTGTTTTTTCTGAACTCTCAGTATTTTTCCTATATGTGGGTCCAAGAGTTGTATAAGCATGCCAAATTTCAACATTCTATGTTAAGCCGTTTGGCTACAATTTCTGCAAACAACAAACGACAAAATTACGGTATAAGGGTTTTTTGGTCATACCTACAAAACCCTAAAAAGAACACATTATTTTAGGCAAAATATTGTTTTTATTATTATTTCATTCACTTATCGCTTACCGATAGATTGACAATCGCGTTATTTTTTTGTGAGCAAAGAATTTTGTTTACAGTAAATTTGAAACATCTGATATATGAATGAATGACGTAAACGTATTCGCGTACTAATCTTAGATGCATGTAGTTACCATAGTTACAATGTATTTTTATATTATAGATGTTATGCCAAAATTATTAATGGACTATTTTACGACTGCATATAAACGCAAAATTTACAAAATTGCTATTAATGAAAAAAAGGGTATAAAACAGTATTATAAAAATATATTTGCAAAATTGCAAACAACAATCTGACTTCTTTCAGAAAGAAAAAATTGATGTGAAGTGTTAATTTTCACACATTTCAGGATTTTGCAGGTATTTAATAACTGAATGATGATTATTTGGGATGCCAAAACAAATTTTATGTCAAAATATTTTTCTAAATATGTGCAGTATTTTTTTTACATAGCAAGGTTCATTAAGGTTTTGAAAATTGCGCCTATAGCTTCTATTGGTAAGCTTAAATCATTAGCCCCGCCCTCTGATATCGTATAAATCAAACAGAATTAAATTATAATTTCAACACTTCCCACTGGTTATTAAATTTACGCTTTTAAAAATTAAATGCAACATTTACCAAAATATAACTAGAATTTTGACAAAATAATTTAAACAAAAGAAAATTGCATAAAAAACAAAAAAATGAAAATTGACAGGATTCGAACTCTAGTTCGCAAGTTACCTGTTTGACAAATTAGAAAACCAATGACTAAACGCACATCGCTATGAGCGCTGACGTATTAGCTTGGTTACATAGCGAATTAAATATTTAACATATTTTGGTTAAAAACACAAAAAATGCATTATTTTCCGAAAACATAATCTGATCAAAAATTCCTGTTGTACTATTCCGGTTCACACCAATATACATTACTTAGAATTTTTTCAGATTTTTAGTTTAAACCATCTGGGCTACAGGGTGTGGGACAAAAAATTTTTTGCACAATTTTAGCAAAAATCGCGTCAAAATAATTTATTCTGCAAAAATAAAATTTTGATCGTTATTCCACGTACTAAGGGCTTTCATTTGATACCTTACTCAGAATTTTAAAAAAATATTTTTTTTTTTCGATAAGCACATATTTGTTTATATTTTTAGGGGGATATGTTTTTTAGATGTTTTAGTATTTTTCCTATGTGCGGGTCAAAAAGTTGTACAGGCATGCCAAATTTCAACTCTCTAGGTTTAGCCGTTTGGCTATAATTTTTACCGAACAGACAGACAGACAGACAGACGACAAAATGACGGTATAAGGGTTTTTTGGTCATACCTACAAAACCCTCAAAACAAGTATTAATCATCACTGATAAAAAGTATTTGAAATAATGATAATAATAATAATATTTTATTGAGCCTGTTAGTGATCATTAAAAATACAGAGGTTAAGTCAATATAATGTATACAAACGTAGATATTCTACAATTTAACAGAATTCAAATTTTAGCACTAGTCAGCTTTGTAATTTAAATATTCACTGATTGAATAGTAATACATTCTATTTCTAGTAGATATTTCTTAAACTTGTTTTTGAATATTTTCTCATTGGTTATACTTTTAATGTTATCAGGAACCTTATTATACAATCTTGCAGCTATAAAACCAGGACTTTGCTCGTACAAAGTAGTATGGTGCCTTTCAATATTCAAGCAAGATTTACTGCTTGTACTGTGATTATGATAATCATTATTTATATTAAAGTTACTATAATGATTTCTGACAAATAATACGCATTCTAATATAAAAAGTGAGGGAACCGTTAATATTTTAAGATCTTTAAATAAGTTTCTACAGGAAGTTCTATATGGAGTAAATGTTAATATTCGAATAGTTTTTTTTCCTGCAAGAGAATTTTATTAGCTTTTTTTGATGCTCCCCAGAAAATGATAGCATAATTTATAATTGTATGAAATTTCGCAAAATAAACTGATCTTAATAATGAAGGTGAAATAAAGTTCCTGAGCCTCTTTAGCATATGGCATGATCCTGATTAGGGATGGGAAAAAAAACATCGATGTATCGAAAACATCGATGTTTTTACCATCGATGGTCAGCTGGCGATAGTATCGATAAAACATCGATGTCTATTACCGATGTCGATGTTTAAACTTTGAAAAAAAAACGACCGCTAGAGACGCTGGAATCTTAAAAATTAAATTTTTATTAAAACTAGTACACAAAACATAAGCGCCATCTATTGTGATATAACAATACTAATAGTGTTAGTTTTTATTCTTCTTAGCAGTTAGCAGAATACGAAAAAATAATAAGAAACTTCTAATTTTTGCAAACAATGCGAACGACCAACGCCGCCAACACACTTTTTCTTTTTGAGTCTTGTTGACACTTTCCCAGTTGTTATTCTTCCAATCCCTGGATTTTTGTAAGTTTTTATTAGCTATTTTTTTATATATTGAAGTTGGCTTTTCCTGAACAAAATGATCAAAAGCTTCAATTAATCGGTAAAAGTAACTAGAATTGAAAATCTAGTTCCGCCTAAACCAAAGGAACAGACTTTATTTCAACTTAAAAAAGTATAAAAATAATTGTGTATGACAGTGTTATTTTTATGTTAAATAATATAAAATTAACATTAAGATTACTACTCGTATATTAGTATTCTAATAAAATCCAATATTTCATTTTAGAAATGTAAAAATAGTAAGGTCTGTTCCTTTGGTTTAGGCGGAACTAGATTTTCAATTCTAGTTACTTTTACCGATTGATTGAAGCTTTTGATCATTTTGTTCAGGAAAAGTCAACTTCAATATATAAAAAAATATCTAATGACAAATTACAAAAATGAAAATTGCGGACCAGAAGGGTGTAGTGTACCATGAGCTATTAAAGCAGAGCCAAACCATCACTGCCGAACTATACCAACAACAATGGCTTCGTTTAAGCAACGAATTGAAAAATAAGCGGCCGGAATATGAAAATACGTTATCCTCCAGCATGATAGCGCTAGACCACATGTTGGAAAGATTGTGGCCACCTTGGAAGCACTTGGCTGGGACGTTTTACCTCCGAATTCACCAGACATTGCTCCATCAGATTATCATTTGTTCAGACCGATGGCACACGGGCTTTCCGGTCAGCACTTGAACAATTATGAAGAAATAGAGAAATGGCTTAATAAATGGATCGCTTCGAAGGACGAGTCGTTTTTCAGTCACGGAATACAACAACTACCAGACAGATGAGAAAAAAATAATAGCAAACGATGGCAAATACTTTGTATAGTGTATTTTTTCATGTTTTTCCACAATAAAGTGTTTTTTGAAAGAAAAACAAACCGAATTAATTCACACACCTAATAAGTATGTAGTAGCATTCTTAAAAAGAAAAAATCTGCAGGTCATAGACTTCTAAAATATTTTTTCTTAACATAAATAATTCTATTGTAAATATTTATAACAAATAAAAAGTGCATTCAAATAATGGTTTAGTGTATTTTTGTTTCTCAATCTGGCACTTTTAAGTACTAGGGTCTAAAAGTGACTATTTAAGCACTAGTGCTTAAAAGTTACCATTTAAGCACTAGTACCTAAAAGTGACACATTTCAAAATCAAAAAAACAATTGAAATGTTAATTATTCATATTTTTTTGTAGAAAAAAGATATTTACCCGCCTATTTCTCCCTAGACTAAAAGGAGAATGATAATGATGATGATGATGTGCATCTTTTTTCATTGGTCGTCTAAAATGGGCCATATTTACTAAGTCACGTGATTAATTAATAAACACAAATCACATTTGAAATCCACGAAACACACATAATTTAAAATATCACAGCTCAAATTTATTATCACTATATTGTTTAATTATATTGTTTATTAGTTATTTTGTTTTTAAACTGGAATAATTTAATGTATTGAAGTTTCAGTACGTTTAGTTCTAACAAGAACGAAACGTCTTCTGTTGGAATTCTAGTTACCATTTTAGCCCCAGATCAAGCACTAAAAATATAACTACATTGGCCATGTACCGCTCCACTAACATGAGACTTATACTAAGAATTGGACAGGATATATGTATTTGCGAATAATACTTAGCGTTTAGCGTTCATTATCACTAAAGGAAAATCAAATTTAATAATTTTTTACTGCTAGTTAAGAATATATCATTAACCCATTTAAACCTGAAACTTTTTTTGAAAAAAAAAATTGTTTTTTTGTAATAATTTAGTTAATTGTGTATAAATATGCATGAAAATGATTAAAAAAAATTTTTTTACTGATCAAAATAGTCATAACATGCTGTACTTTTTAAAGGACGGTAGGACTAAATACTACTATAAGAATAATAACAACCTATTTATTTAAATGCTTTATTAATTCCAAAATTCTTTCAAAATTATTTTATAAACTCTAATATAAACTAAACTATAAAATCATTTGCTTGTATGATAGTCCAAAAAACAATTTTTATGATGTAAACCTACATTAGGTACATTTTTTATAAACAAAATTAGCTTTTTTGCTGCAAACAGCGCAACGTCTTTGAGCAAGATAAAGGGATGGTCAGGGACCTCAAAGAGTTGTGTTTGTTTTGTTTGACTCTTGATGGTCAGAGACCTCAAGGAGTTCAGAGGAACTCTGGATGGTCAGGGACCTCAAGGAGTTGTTGGACCTAAAATGATCGTGTTTGTCTTGTTGACTCTGGATGGTCAGGGGCCTCAAGGAGTTCAGAGGAACTTTGGATGGTCAGGGACCTCAAAGAGATGTGTTTGTTTTGTTCGACGCTCAATGTTCAAGGACCTCAAGGAGTTCAGTGAAACTCTGGATAGTCAGGAACCTCAAGGAGACGAACAAAACTAACATTATGTTTTCGTTTACTCTGTTTTATTTTGCAGTTATTAAATTCTGAATATGCCGCAAGGACGTGGCAGGAGCAGGACGGCCGTATTACGATAATAAGTTGTTTTATTTTTCAGTTATTTTGAGTAAATAAAGTTAAATAACATAAATTTCACTAATGTATCAAAAACTTCATAAATAAAATATGGTAGGACATAATCCTACCGTCCTTTTAAAAGGACGGTGGCTTTATTCATTGAATATCGTTTGCCGGTTTCAACAAAATTTAAGTTTTTGAGGTTATGAGTATATAAAAATATATAGTCTAACATAAAATGTATTTTATAATTTTAAAATTTAAGAATAACAATAAAATAACTTTCCTTTGTTTTTACTAATTAATTAAGCGCGATTTTTGAAAATCCTTTTAAAAGGACGGTAGGTTTAAATGGGTTAACAATGTGAAGGCAAGCCTGTGGAGGTACTACTGACCATATTACCACAGTATATACCCGTAGTTTCACTTGCTATCGGTTTGTTTGATGTGGATGGAGCAAATTTTCGTGACCTTGGTCCTTTCAGGAAACTAAAGATGATGTAGACCAGTGTTTCTCAACAGCTGGTCCGCGGACCACTTGTGGTCTTTAGCAAAATTTTAGTGGTCCGCGAAAGGTTTATAAATTATTATTTTTAAGATTTTTTGTTCATTTTTAGGGTTTTGTAGGTATGACCAAAAAACCCTTATACCGTCATTTTGTCGTCTGTCTGTCTGTCTGTCTGTCTGTCTGTCTGTCTGTCTGTCTGTCTGTCTGTCTGTCTGTCTGTCTGTTCAGTAAAAATTGTAGCCAAACGGCTAAACCTAGAGAGTTGAAATTTGGTATGCTTATATACAACTCTTTGACCCGCACATAGGAAAAATACTAAAACATCTAAAAAACATACGCCCTTAAAAATATAAACAAATATGTGCTCATCGAAAACAAAAATATTTTTTTTAAATTCTGAGTAGGGTATCAAATGAAAGCCCTTAGTACGTGGATTAACGATCAAATTTTTATTTTTGAAAAACGAATAAATTATTTTGATGCGATTTTTGCCAAAATTGTGCAAAAAAATTTTTTGTCCCACACCCTGTAGCCCAGATGGTTTAAACTAAAAATCTAAAAAAATTCTAAGTAATGTATATTGGTGTGAACCGAAATAGTACCACAGGAATTTTTGATCAGATTATGTTTTCGGAAAATAACGCATTTTTTGTGGTTTTTGGTTCACAAAGTACAAAAGTTATACCAATGTAAGACACTCACATGCAAGGCGTACGATGGCGTTATTGGTTAGAGCACTGGTGTCGTAAGCTAAAACTCGCTGGTAAACGAAGGGTTTCGAGTTCGAGTACTGAGTGAATTTTATTTTTTCCGTTTTTTTATTTTTGCATTTTTATTATGTTGAAATTATTTTGTCAAAATTCTAGTTATATTTTGACAAATGTTGTATTTAATTTTTAAGAGCGTAAATTTAATAATTATCTTATTATATGATTAACAGACGATAAATTATTTTAAAAATATCGTTCATTTTGCCGTGATTACTACAAAGTAAAATTTGTCCTACACACTCAGCATACCGCCTTCACTTATTATATACCTGCGAAACCCTGAAATGTGTGAATATTCACACTTCACAATTTCAGTGATTTTTTATCACTAAGATATATGTAGAGTTTACCTATACAATTTGTTTAGTAGTACATTTATTATTAGGGGTCCGCGGTAGAAAATTAAATAATTTACTGGTCCGCGATACGTTATCAGTTGAGAAACACTGATATAGACTATTACGAATATGGATACGGACGAAGCTTTATATTAATTGTTGAACTTGGTTGACAGTAATTAATTGTAAATTAAATTGGATTGTAAATGAAATAATTAAAAATTACGACAGACGATTACAGTGGATAGGACACGTTATGATGAGGGAGGTCAGAATGGTTAGGAAGATATGGGTAGGAAGATTGAATATCTGTCGACCAGTGGGAAGACCTCGCAAGAAATGGAGAGATCAGCTAACTGAAGATCTAACAAGTATTGGTATATAGGGTACTCGGCTTGACAATGAATAGATCAAGATGGAGGACTAATGTGAGTGAGGCCAAAAGTCAACTTGACTTATAGTGGCCAAAGAAGAAGAAGAAAAAATAAGTCTGCTTTCAAATAAAATCTCTTAATGTGTAGATACACTGCAAATCTCAAGTGAGTACTAGTACTCATTTAAAGTGCGTACATTGCTTGTCCTCGTTTTTACTCACGTACAAGTGAGTACTTTTGTACGCACTTTAAATGAGTACTAGTACTCACTTAAAGTGAGTACTAGTACGCGTTTTAAATGGGTAGTGGAAAGGAAGAGAGGGTAGTAATACGCACTTACAGTGCGTACATAGGTATAAAACTCTTTTCTTGAGTGACGTCACAATAAAGCTTTAAAATTCAGGAAAAGTAAAAATGTTGATTGAACATCAGAAAAATAGTTTTTAAATTATTATAATCAATAATTTATACACTTTTTTGCCAATTTTCAATGCAATCCTTTTCCAGAATTTATGAAGCTTCATATTTTTCTGTAAATAATAAAATGCGATTATTATTATTTCTTGAATATAGCATAGTATAACGCGTAGTTTCAGTTCCGCTTTAGAAGTGAGTACTTGTACTTGTTTTACGTGAGTATTTTGAAGTACTCATTTATAACGAGTACTAGTACTCACTTCAAGTGCGTACACTTATCTCCTTCTTCAAAGTGAGTACAAGTACGCACTTTAAATGAGTAATATAAAAAGTACTCATTTAAAAGGAGTACTATTACTAAGATTTGCAGTGTAGACCAACAAATTTTATATTTTTGAAACATTTATTTTAATTTTATACATATGTAATGTATAGATTGATAATAATTTTATATCAGATTGTTAGTTTTGTATATTAAACTTGTGAGAACTACACTGTTGTGCCTCCCTTTAATGCAGGGGTTCTTAAACTTATATAGTCCGAGGACCCCCTCTTGAACAACATTTTTTTTTGCAGACCCCATCCCAACCCTAGGCATTTTACGTCGTTCTTGAGACTTAATTTCTGGCTCAATAATCTCATAGGCAGTACGTTGTAATAAATATTGGTAAAACTGTATCGCTGGTTATTTTAATAAATGGTCTTGTGCATTTATTGAGGAACATTTTTATTCGCATATAGAATAAAGCCGCATTCAGAGCTCTTATATCAATAGCTTATACACTGTATCTTATAGACTGTTTACTGTCACTAGAAGTTTGAAATATGGTAAGACGTGAAACCGTTCAGACCTCTAAATTCAATACGTTGTTCGTTGTGCATTGTGGATAATTTTCTAAACTTATAGCTAGTGAGAGGTTTTAATGAGATAGACATATATACATAAACACATTGGCTATCGCATTCTATCAGTGACACCGTAGTTATCGAAAGCCTTTACATAACATAACATAATGTCATCATTAATAAATCTTGCTCAAAATTACAAAGACGGACAGTAATTATGATCAATTTAGGTAATTAGATAGTTAAAATCTAAGATAACAGAATTATAAGAACGATAATACATATAAAACATTTTACGAAGCCAAGTTGTTGGTTTCAAAAAACAGAGATGGCGGTTTATTCGTAACATATTAATTTCTAACTTGCTATGAACGGTACGTACAACGTTAAAACAATGCATAGAAATATAACTTACAGCTAACAAAGAACAGTCTACAACCTGTTAATTTAAAGAGCTCTGAATGCGGCTCTAAAAACATAAAAATAGTAGTAAAAAGAATAAAAAAAGTTACAAATTATAATACGTTAAATTCATACAAACATTTCTTGGTCAAATAATTGTCAAAATAGGTCTTATTATAATATGGTTTCTGTAAATAATTTGCAGTTAAATAAAAATAATTAAATTATTACTAATTATTGTTTAGTTATGTCAATAACTAGTTAGATAACAACAAATACAAAAAGTCTTGACCATGTAGGATTTTTATTAACTGAGTTATTTGAATAAAAGCGAAAAGTTGGGGGATGTAAAGTTAATGTCAAAATTGTTTCGCGGACCCCCGGAAATGGCTACGCGGCCCCTCTCAGAATCTCATATTATTATTCCTAAATACTTGTGCTTACATATACTTGTTCTACAATATGTTAAAATTTCCACAAAATGACTTAAAGTTTTATATTTTTTAACATCCTGTTAGTCATGAAGACTAATATTTTCTGAGAAAATAAACTTTTCCAGCAATTTATTTCGAATTTTCCTGTAGTAGATAGTTTAAAATTCTTCTTATATTACTCATAGTGATTACAGTTTATATCCTAACGAGCAACCATTAATTTTCCACGGCTCGTCAGTCACATTTGTTTTTTTCATTTTGTTTATTTTGCTCGCAATATAAATAACCAAACGTACTCATCTGTATACCTATTGGCATTCTTACGGTTTAAGAACATTCCCAGAATGTTTCCAACGTGTTTTATTACACACATCATTATATTTAGGTGGAGAGTAATAGGGGATAGGCATAAAATGTATATTTCCTTAAAACTAAATTTTTTTGATATGTTAATGTTAGTTATGTCACCTAACAAAACAAAAATCATATTTTAATTAATATTATAGCCAAATTTTTTAATTAAAATATTGTAAATTTGAAATAAGCCGACCACGGCGCGAAGGTTGCCGAGTAAATACGACTGAGTATAACGTCAAACGACTGGGGTTTGACGTCACAGATACAGCTACAACATAATCTTTACGTGTGTATATTGTATTGTTCGAGAGTTTTGTATTTGTTTTTAAACAATTTTTCACGCATTTATTATTAAAATGGCAGATAAACTTTTGTTAGGGCTCAGAGTGATAATTTACCCAACATTGATGCATTTATGCACACAACATAAAGTTTACTTTTTTCTGAAATATCGGTTTTATTTCGCCTCATAGCTTTCAACCACAAATTTCGCCTTTTCTGTTGTTTTTCGCCATCAGGTAATGATATACATTGTTTTTTTGGATTTCTATTTGAACTATTTGTGCACATCGGTACTAAACAATATTTTCGACTATGTTTCGAAGTACTGGGGCCTGGATCTTCCATATTTTATATACTTTAATATAAAATTTAATTCGGTAAACATGTATAAATTGTTTTTATTTATTATAGAATTAAACTTTATTTTAATTAAAATCACTCTAACTTTACATAACCTATAAAAGTTATACAAGCAAATAAGTTCACAACAAACTATGTAGGCTGCCCGCTGTACACCGGGTAGGCTGTACGCAGAACACTGGGTTGGCTAGTAGTGTACTGCGTCACTTAGAAGGGGTATGACGTCACACGTCGTTTTCTCGCGCTACATACATTCATGATTTTTTTAAGCCTTTAAATTAAAAAAAAAAAAAATGCAAAACTGTTTTTTATGTTTATATGCAACAAGAGGAATATAATAAAAAATTAAAATAAAATCATGCCTATCCCCTATTAGAATAGTCAAGTGGATCAGGGGCGTAGCTACTGGGGGTGCTGGCAGAGCGAGTGCCCCCGGCGTGGCGCAAAATCAAAATTATAGGGCACCGAATTGATGAAAAATTTCAAACTACTACAAGAAAAATATAGTACAGATTTAACAAACGCATTTCATCAGTAAATTTTAATAAAAATTGTTCTGGCTAATTGCCACAGCAGCAAAGACCATTAAAAAAATTGATGTGAAGTGTGATTATTCACACATTTCAGGGTTTCGCAGGTATATAATAAGTGACGCCGGTATGCTGAGTGTGTAGGACAAATTTTACTTTGTAGTAATCACGGCAAAATAAACGATAGTTTTAAAATAATTTATCGTCTGTTAATCATATAATAAGACTGGTTATTAAATTTACGCTCTTAAAAATTAAATGCATCATTTGTCGAAATATAACTAGAATTATGACAAAATAATTTCAACATAATAAAAATGCAAAAAAAAACGGAAAAAATAAAATTCACTCCGTACTCGAACTCGAAACCCTTCGTTTCACACCAGTGCTCTAACCCATTACGTTATCACATATTACGCCTTGCATGTGAGTGTCTTACATTGGTATAACTTTTGTACTATGTGAACCAAAAATCACAAAAAATGCGTTATTTTCCGGAAAAAAAATCTGATCAAAAATTCCTGTTGTACTATTTCGGTTCACAGCAATATACATTACTTAGAATTTTTTTAGATTTTTAGTTTAATCCATCTGGGCTACAGGGTGTGGGTCAAATTTTTTTTTGCACAATTTTGGCACATATCGCTTCAAAATAATTTATTTTGCAAAAATAAAAATTTGATCGTTAATCCACGTACTAAGGGCTTTCATTTGATACCCTACTCAGAATTTAAAAAAAAAAAAATTGTTTTCGATGGGCACATATTTGTTTATATTTTTAGGGGGGTATGTTTTTTAGATGTTCTAGTATTTTTCCTATGTGCGGGTCAAAGAGTTGTATAAGCATGCCAAATTTCAACTCTCTAGGTTTAGCCGTTTGGCTACAATTTTTACCGAACAGACAGACAGACAGACAGACAGACAGACAGACAGACAGACAGACGACAAAATGACGGTATAAGGGTTTTTTGGTCATACCTACAAAACCCTAAAAACTGTCATTTTGAAATTGTCTCAATTTGTAATACGAAACTAGATCTGGTTACTTTGGTGAATGTTGTGGTGTAAACAGACTTTGGCGTATCCGTGTGAATCAATACTATGATAATATTATAAATGTATTGTCAATATACAACATAAAAAATGAACTTTCCCTGTTAGTTACGTATTACAAAATGAGACAGATAATAGTAGAGTTTTAAATATATTTTGTGATTGTTTTTCCTTGAACTTTCTTAAATAATATAGATAATGGAAAGCAAAATTAAAAGAGAACGTTCAGATAATTGGAAAAAAGAACGTCTTCTACTACTAAAATACTATTATTAGTAAAATTTGGTTTGTTCTTTTAATTACGAAAATTTTGATATAAAGGAAATTTTTGGAGAATTTTGTATTATATCTTCCGGATTATATGGAAGTTTGCTTATCTGGAAGAGGGTCTACCTTGGTGTTCGACTTACTCATTCAAATAAAAAAACAAAAAGATTTTTCTATTTATAAATAATGCCAGGTTTGATCCCGGTGGCTTTATAATTTTAATATGGGTGCCATTTATTTTTCCAATAATAGATGGACACCCTGCCATATTATAAGAATTTCTCATTTTTTTTTTTCTTGATGTATCACGAAAATTTTATAAAAGCATCTTTTTTTAGAGCCAACGTAACTGAAACTTTACGTATGATACGTGACATAGTAGGTTGACTAAATCCATGAAGATCATCAGTATCATCCTGAAATGTCCCCTACCGAAATATCTTAAATTGTAATTTTGAAACTATATGGCGTCCCTTATAAGTCACATGATTAATTAAATTTTTAACAAATTTTAGGAAAACAATGTTTTCCACGAAAATGTTGATCACTATATTTATCATCGGGATTTTCCCTGTCCATATAAATTCCGACAAAATTTGTACACTCCAACTCATTTATATCCATCACTTCTTCAATATCTTCTAAGTATTCTTCCGAATCACTCATTTAGAAATCTCACGTAGATAATAATCTTGATACACAAATTTAAACTACCCACATACGTTGTTTAAAAAATGTTGATTAAATTGTAACTTAACTACGGTAACTAGAATGAAATGTTGTCTCTGAATAGACAAAATTAACCACTTTAACTAAGAAAAACAGTGTTAAACAAATTAAACAGTGTTTAAAAAATGTCTCTGAATAGTCTTGTAAATGCATACCTATAAATCTCTTGGCAAGTTTTTAATATTATTATTCGCTTATAAATATTCGTCTAATAAATATCATAATTTTAATTAAGTATTGCCAATCTTAGGATATATAAAATGTCTATTTTGACCAATATTTGACCATTTGTTTGAGTTTAACGTATTATAATTTGTAACTTTTTTATTCTTTTTACTACTATTTTTATTAATTTTATGTTTTTTATTCTATATGCTAATAAAAATGTTTCTCTATAAATGCACAAGACCAATTATTAAAATAACCAGCGATACATTTTTACCAATATTTATTACAACGTAGTGCCTATAATAATAATAATAATAATAAATTTATTTAAATTTAAGGTACAAAAAAATATACATAATTTAAGTCACTATAATATACATGTACTACAAAGAAATGTTTATTTTACATAATAATATTTGAAGTGTCATCCTCTAAATATTCTTCAATGCTGTAGTAAGCTTTCTTTAATAAATGGTTTCTCAAAACATTTTTGAATTGTTTTGCAGACAATTCTTTTATAATTATCGGCAATTTATTAAATAACTTTGCGCCAATATGATATGGTAACTTTTTAGATATATTATATGTGACCAAGGGGAGTTTGAGTTTGTCTCGTCCTCTGGTTTCATATCCATGACTGCTGCCACATTTTGCAAGGGCATGTTGATTTTCTTTTACATACAGCAGTAACTCTAATATGTAAATAGACGGTAGAGTTAATATTTTAAAATCAACGAAAAGCTGTTTACATGAAGTTTTAGACCTAACCCTAGCTAATACTCTAATAGCTCTTTTCTGCAGTATAAAGATTATTTTCCACTCTACAGAGGTACCCCATAGTATTATACCATACTTTATACTTGACTGTATATGGGAATTATATACTAGTTTCGCTGTTTTCACAGATACATGGTTCAAGACTTTGCGTAACATGTAAATATAGGAATTTATTTTACCAGCAATGTGAGAAAGCTGATCTTTCCACGATAGTCTGACGTCTAAAATAAATCCTAGAAATTTAGTCTTGGTACAGGCATAATATTCAGAATTTCTAGAAAAATTTCTGTTAAGACTGAATATTAGGTCATGTGTCTTTTCTTTATTAATACTAAGTTTGTTAGCAGTGAACCATGTAAATGCGTCATTGTGTGTATTTTTTGTCTTTAATATGGCCTCATTTTGGTCGACTCCTTTAATGATGAAGGTACTATCATCCGCGAATAATATTGTTTTGGCGGTCATGTTTGCTGGCAGGTCATTTATATAAAGTATAAAGTATATGAGATTATTGAGCCAGAAATTAAGTCTCAAGAACGACGTAAAATGCCTAGGGTTGGGATGGGGTCAAGTTTAAGAACCCCTGATCTAAATGAAGCATCTACTCTATGAATATTTTGTTACTAAAATTTTTAAAATAACGATAATGTAACACTTTTTTTATCAATAAACGGTATCGCGGAGCCTGCGGAGTCATTTTTACGGCGCTGAAAACTATAATTCTAAAATTCATTCAGGATATGGGACTGTGCGTCATCAAACAGAAAATCATATGCGTAATTTCAATGGATATTATTATTCAAATAATCGCATCCAGGAGTTATACATATATATACTACGTACATTGGCAAGAGAAAATTTTAAAAATAGTTAGCTAAACTATTTATTGTTCAACAGCTAAACAGTCGCCAGTGATTAACTCCACAAAAAAGAATAAAAAAAGTTACAATACTTTAGTAATTAACCTCTAGAAACCCCAATTAACACGTGAAGAATTTATACTCGACTTAAAATAATTAAACAAAGACGAATATACTTCCGAATTAAATAAGTTAAAAATAGAAATTGTTTACGCCTTAATATAGCTTTGTCAGGCAACTATTTTTACATGCGTGTAAAGCGGGTTGCGGACTTATCTAGGTTAAGGCGCAAATAGTTTTATGCAGTACAATTTTAATTCTTAAATATTTGACGGTTTTAATTATTTAAATTATTATTTATGGAGATTTTAGAGAAATTTTAGAATATTTTTTATAGAGGTTTATCTTAAGGGGGGGGTATGGTCAGAGCAGCACATTTTATACCCATTTTCAAGATTTTTTTTTAGAAAACTGTTAATAGTAACTTGATTGGGATAATACCTACAGTAAAGAACAACCTTTGAAGAGTATCCAAAAAAATTTTATTGAAAAATATCGAAAATTAAGCTCGTGACATGAATTTGAAATTTTCGTTCAAGACAAAGTGTTGATTTGCAGTGAGACACATAACTAATGACTGGATCATCTAAAACAAAAAAACCAAAAATATTTCGTTAGTTTATGAGTTTCTTGAGGTAACGCTGTCGAGATATTTTTTTTTTCTTGCTTTCTTTTTTTTATGGAATTTTTTACAACTGAAAACAGAAATTTCGAAAAAAAAATTTCCGTTTTTTTCGTTTTTCTGACTTCAAACTTATACCAAAAATTAAATAATCTAGATATTTGAAAAAACTCGACAGCGTTACCTCAAGAAACTCATAAACTAACGAAATATTTTTGGTTTTTTTGTTTAAGATGATCCAGTCATTAGTTATGTGTCTCACCGCAAATCAACTCTTTGTCCTGAATGAAAATTTCAAATTCATGTCACTAGCTTAATTTTCGATATTTTTCAATAAAAATTTTTTTGGATACTCTTCAAAGGTTGTTCTTTACTGTAGGTATTATCCCAATCAAGTTACTATTAACAGTTTTCTAAAAAAAAATCTTGAAAATGGGTATAAAATGTGCTGCTCTGACCATACCCCCCCGCTTAAATAAGAAATAATGAGTTGCCTCTTATATTTCGGGATTGCGCTAAACTAGTGCTGCCATTTGGCAACAGACACTTCTATCGTAAAGTTTGACATTTTGACGGTATACGTACTCAGAACGTTTTGACGTAGGAGCGATATTTGTGTTGTTTACAGTAACATGAAAAATACATCTCGGCTAAAAATGGAATTAAATCGTAAACATTTTCGAGGGATTATTTTTTACAACTTTTGACTTAGATTAACCCAACAACAGAGCATCGATGAACTTAATTCGACTTTTGGCGATGAAGCACCATCAAGGACTACTGTTTATCGATGGTTTTCCGACTTCAATCATAACTGTAGTTCGCTTAAGGACGAATTTCGTGAAGGTCGTCCAAAATCGGTTGTTGTTCAGGAAAACATTAACACGTACGCGGACAGTTTTGTATAATGAGATTTGCAAAATGTCACTTTTTTAGATTTTTGTTTATAATAGGACATTTACTGTGTTTGGTATGTTCCTGATAGGACAGTTTATACTAGTTTTCATATACTTAAATGGAATTAGAACCTGCCACAGCCGTCATTTGTATATTTGAATAAAAAAGTAGGACGGCTATAGCCGTACTGTCCGCGAACGTGTTAATACTGTGCGTGAACTGATACTGCAAGATCATCATATAATTTATCGTGAGATTTAGGAATCTTTGAGCATTAGTGGGACCTGCATACATTCACTATAGCATGAACATTTGGCCGTCATAAACATTTGTTCGCGTTGGATCCCAAATAATTTGACAATCGAAGTGGAAAATGCCGCAACTGGACTGGAAACAGTGCTTCGAAAATTGGTTCAAACGCATGCAAAAGTGTATTGATCTTCAGTGAGAATATTTTGAAAAACAATAAAGCCACTTTTGTTGATAAATAATTGTTTTTGATCTCAAATCACGAAATATACTAAGCAACCCTCGTATGTGACGCAAAAGCGCAGAGAAAAGTAAGTTGTCCGTTTCTAATACAGCTATAGGCTATATTGGAAACGTTTAAGCGGAACTAAATTGAATTTTTACTATTTTAAGTTGTCAAGAGCTCACTGTTTAAAGATTGAAATGGGTTTTTGCTAAACACATTACCAAATCTCAAAATCGATAACCTTATTTAATCGATAAAAAATATAGCTATTTTTTTTGCTTTGTTCTATAGGTTGTCACGAAAAGGGCCTTGCTTGGATTATTTCATGTTTCAGGTTGCTATGTGAAAATTTAAAATTCCAACAGTGAAACCATGGAAACGAATGCCGTTTGTTATAATTTATAATACATTTTTACATATTTTGAAGACAAAATAAATGGAACATTTTTATTAAGAATGAAGGTGGCGGATTTTATAATTATTATTTTTTTTTTTGCAAAACCCATAAAAAATCTGAATTTTCAAAAATAATAATTTGTTTGTTTATTCACGAAAGAGGTTTCATTTGATACCCTACACAACAGTTTTAAAAATAATTGTTTATATTTATCCCCCGATGGGATTTCTTGAACCTTATATTCTTCCTACATGTGATTCAGAGAGTTGTACAAGCATGCCAAATTTCAACTTTCTATGTTTTTCACAAAAATAATCTTTTTCAATGATATATTTGGAAAAACTATTTTGGTCAAAAATTCCTGTTCTCGTCAATGATCTTTATTCTGATTTTTTAAAATATTTTTGGCGAAAATCCCGCAAATTTGTGAAAGTTCTCGTTTGATTAACATTTTAGTGTTAAAATTTTCATTTAAAAGAAGTAAAAAGTTCACTATTTTTAACCAAATCACCGATGTAATCTTAATTTATTCAGATAGTGTAATTTTTCTGAAATATTACTTAATCAGTGTTGAAGTATAAACTTTACACTAAATATAACTCAAAAAGAAGTGTAAATAATTAACACGAAAAACAAGGGAATTCATCGTATACTAACAGTTCATTTTTTAGTGTACCATGAAATGCCTTTAACACTAATTTTTTAGAGTGTATGCTCAGCCGTTTGGCTACAATTTCCTGCAGTACAGACAGATATACAGACAGAAGTGATGTTATAAGGGTTTTTTGATAATACCTACAAAACCCTAAAAAGTTGTACATTGAGTAAAGTAACTTCTTTATATTTTCCTTTTTTACTTGCCCGACCTTAATATATAAGGGGCAAGTATTGTAATCGCGAAAATTTTCGATGTCGAGATTTTGACTGATGACCACGTTTCATGGTCCAGGGAATCCAAAAAACCTATTTTCGAAGTGCCGTCCGTATGTGTGTGTGTCTGTGTGTGTGTGTGTCTGTGTGTCTGTGTGTCTGTGTGTATACACGATAACTCAAAAACGGTTTAACTTAAAGAGTTCGTTCTGGTACTAAAAAATTCTCCTAATAACTGGGAAGAACCCTATTGTTTTTTATTAAAATTCGAAACCGGAAACGGAAGTTATTAAACATTAAAATTTAAAAAAATTCGTAACTAGTAAACCAAGCCTTGGACAAAAAATTGTATTGAACATAATTTGATGTATTTTTGAAGATTTACCTAAATCTTTTTTTTAAATTAAAAAAAAAATATATGTATTTTTTTTTTTTTTTTATGTGAGGGTAAAGTCTAGCGGAGGTCTTCCTTCGTCACTGGTTTAAAGTAAGAGCAAGCGATAATAGCCTCTAATGCGCATTACAATATCCGTATATTAATTTAATCAATTAAAATATTTATATCTTTACAGCTGGAGGTGTTTTCTTAGCGTGAAAAGCTTTCAGTTTCTATTCAGTTTTAGTTAGTTCGCAGTTTTTCCGCAAGATGTCTCACTCCTCCGATCAAACATCTTGAGTTCGGAGAATTGCCGCACGATGTCAGCAGTTGGCTGATACGTAGCCAGTGGCGGGTGAGAGTGATGATATTCTATGTGTTCTACTAATGGACCCTGAGTGCTTTTACACAGAAGAACCAAATTACTTGTATTTGTATATGTTTGGTAATTGACTATAGGGGTCAATGCAATAGATGACGAGAAAGGATGATAGAGAAAGTACCTCAATATCATTAACATTATATAAAACTAGCTGGAGTACTCGCACTTCGTATGGTATTTGTAGCGTACAGTTTTGTTGTAAATTATAAGTGTGATATATCAATATCAATTAAAACGTATATAGGTTAGAACGTTAGAACATATTTGATGTTGTTCGCGCCAGTCGCGCGAATTATTAATATTTATGTGAGGCTCGGGGAGGGGGTCTCATTCCAACATTATTTTTAGTTTAGTTACCGAATAACATTCGAACCATTTGTGTTATGTTAATTTTTGTACTCAATTCTGCATGTTCGCGACCGCCGTTCAGGTTACCTGCATTCGTCGCGTGTCTTAATGGATTTTAGTCGCTCATTTTAGTATCCACATTGCCTGAGCTCTTTGTATCGTGCGTCTTTACACAGAGGTAGAATTACTCTTGTTCTACCTCAATTCGTTCACTCGGCTTTGTTGTCGTTAATGCATTTTACGCATGCATTCACATTCGTGTGTGTTAGTGTTTTTCCTGAATATACAGTGTGGACTTGTGAAATTGATCGTGGCTATCTATCCATTCCAGACCTGGAATCATCAGTGAAATAATATCAAATCAACAGTGGTGTAAACTTTTTTGTGGATTTCATGTATGATGGGTTGCATACCTGAACATTAATTCAAGTGACAACAAGTAGACAAATAAATGTCAAACGTTGTTGAACTAAAATATTTCTATCGAATACATTAAAATACACTTTTGCATAAATAGTCATCAATTATATGTGTAAAGTACATCTAACCTAAAATTAAATATTTCATTACTAAAGCTATTTTTTATCACTCACGTGCTTATTTACCTCTGTTGATGCCTTGGATAATAATATCCACAATGATCGTGATAAAAAAAAACTCTGCACTGTCTTGGTACAATAACTATTGTTTTCTTATTTTGGACCATTTTTCTCATATATGTTTTTGCTGTAAACTTTAGCCCCCCCCCCGTGAATCCTCAAATATTCATCTAAATGAAAAAATGCATAAAAATAAAAGATGTTTTCTAATTATAAACTATTTTTGTTATATATGATTTTGCTGTTAAGTCAATAATAAGGAAGATATACAGAGATTTTAGTTTGAGGGTGTCTCCTCGTAACTTCACAAATAATCAATGCAAAGAAAATTTGTTTTCTTACTATAAACAATTTTTGTTGCATATATTCTTTTGTTAGGTCAATAATAAGGAAGGTGTTTTAAGTTTTTTAACAGTTTTATCTCCGAAACATACCCCTAGAATAAAAATTTTGAACGCCTTATAGCCAATGTTTGAATCCTGGTTCTACTCTTATCATCATACCAAATTACGTAAAAATATGTCTAACAGTTTTCAGAATAATTAAGATATCATTTTCATTATGACGTTATTTGTGAAATTATACGACATATCAATAATTAAAGAAGGAGGTTGTACGGGTTGCGGACAGCAATGAAAACCAATCAAATCAGCTGAAAAGTTTCAAATAAGATTTATTCTTCATCGGAGCTAAAATAGAATTATATATGCATAGTACAAGTAGAGATAGTTTACACTGTAAAAAATCCATGTAATCCAACTAATAAAATTGTAGCGATTTTTACAATATTGATATTAATATTTGTACAAAAAATTTGAAAATTACATATTTATTTTTAGGAAAAATACAAAAATTTAGTAAAATTGATTGTAATTTTACTAGAAAGTTGTAAATACTCATGAAAAATTTCATAATATCATATTTTTTGTAGTAAAAATTACTTCTGAATGTAAAATAATCTCAAATTTTCAACTATATTGTAGTAATGTTACATTTTTATGTAACTTTTTAAGTCGCTCATGCGCGTATTATTACGACACCGCGTGCTATCTACTAACCGTTGTCGCCATTACGTTTTGTTTGTCCTGTGTTTGTAATATATTAAAAGTTTCGTATCGAATATTAAAGTATTTATCAAGTGTAAGCTCTAAAGTGTTACTATATTGTGCATCAGTATAGTGTATAGTGTATGGAAATACAGTGGCGGATTAACGGGCGGGCTGACCGGGCGACCGCCCGGTCTGTCAGATTTAGAGGGGCGCCAAAATAAGAATCGGACAATATAAATAAATTGCATTTGATTTAGGTATTCTGTTTTATATATAAAATTATTTGTTATTTATTAATTTGGCAATGTTTTTATTCAATCATATCAATAGCATACTTATAAAATAAAGGCTTCTTATCTTTTGAAAAATAAACTGTAACCAAAGAATATTAAAAGAAAGTGACATGGTATACGATTTTTTGTGAACGCCGTGCCGCGGAAAAAAGCTCAGGGCGAGGAGTAGCGAGACACTTCGTTGATAAGGGCGCACCTAAGAAGTCATTAGCAAAACTAGGATCATATCGTCGGTTTAAAGGTAAAAGTCACTAAGTACACTTTTTGTGAAAAATTAGTTAGATATACCAAATTGACAATTATTTGATATTTTTATCATATAACACACTTATTAAGTGCATTACTATTTTCTACAATAGAAAAATATAAAAATAAATTTCATTATTTGCGATATAATATATTGCTTACAACATCAAAACACCCTAAGTTACTTAATGATTTTTTTAATAGGTTATTCCGGTTATTTGCTACAATTCGTAGTTAACGATTTCCATGGAAAGCTATAAAAAAAATCCGTTTATAATAAACGTGTTTAATTTCATATAGTTTCGTCAGTTTTTGTTATATTCTGCTAGTGACAACAAGCATATATTTCGAAATGTGCAAAACTAACCTGTTTATATAAAAATTATCGTACTTTTGTGTTAATTATTTTTAATTATCTTTCATTATTAGTTATTATATCTGAAATTTATTTTAATAACATTGGTAATTTTACATTTTATAAACTTAAAATGCATGTTCTACTTATTAAACTTTTTGCAGTAATTTGGAATTTTCGACACATAAAAAATTATCTGAATCACAAAACCGTAAAAGAAAATTGGAAAGAGAAAATGAATTTTCTAAAAGTGCAACATATCTATCCAACTATCTGCAATCAAATGTATCTAATTCAAATTTGCTTTACAATGCTTTTGGAGAAGATACATCACAAAATGCAGATGTTAAAAATGAGTGCTATTAACTCAAACGAAACTAAAGAATTATCATTTCAATTATCAGATTTTAGAGGAATGACAATTTTCGAAAAATTGATATTCGTGATCACATTTTATCTTTCAAGAAAATTTTTTTTTGAATAAATGAATTATTATTACCTACAGTCTGTTTCAAACGGTTAGGCGGAACTAAATGGGAATTTCGTTCTTTTAGATTGTCACGAAAAGGGACCTTGCTTGGGTTATTTCATTTTTCACGTTGGAATGTCAAAATTTAAAATTCCAACAATGAAACCATGGAAACGAATGACATATGTCAAACTTAAATTAATTTTCTTACATATTTTAATGACAAAAAAATAAATAAATGAGATATTTGTATTAAGAATGACACAAAAAATCAAAATATAAAGAAAATGACATTTTAAAATGATATTAACCTTAACCAAAAAATATTTGTTGCAAGTATGATTTACAAAGCTTAAACAAAACGGCCGAAAAGCAAGATTTAAGCGATGAAAGTAACTAGATTGCAAAATCTAGTTCCGCCTAACCGTTTGGAACAGACTTTACCTATTAGATTTTTGAGGTGTATCGCCTGCTTAGAAATAAATCAATATTAGTGAAATAATTATTTTTTATAATTATTAAGTTTTGATTTTTTGTTTTTTAATACTTTTGTGAATAAAAATTGATTTATTAATTATTTTATTTTTTTTATGTCAACCAATTTTAGAATCTTGAAAATTTTTAGGGCGCCAAAACAAGAAGTTCGCCCGGGGTGCAAGATTGCCTCGGTCCGGCACTGTGGAAATATATACTTGTCCTGTGTGTAGCAATAGTTTACAAGGATTGTAAAATTTACACCCTCTCTGCAAATAATTTGTGATTTTAGTGTGCATGTGTTTTGTGATTAAAGAGATTGAAGTGAGACTGATTTTATATATATTTTACATATGTTATAAAAAATTAAATATTATTTATATTTTTTTTAATAAAATGAATTTTCATAACTGTTTGTGTTACTGTAAAATCCCATTATTGAAAATATATATATATATATATATATATATATATATATATATATATATATATATATTATCTGTCTCATTTTGTAATACGTTACTAACAGGGAAAGTTCATTTTTTATGTTGTATATTGACAATACATTTACATTATTGTCATAGTATTGGTTCACACGCATACGACAAAGTCTGTTTACACCACAACAGTCACCAAAGTAACCCGATCTAGTTTCGTATTACAAATTGAGACAGATTATACCTTCTAACAATTTTGCAACTAATATTTCTTTTAAGCTTGTCTGTTAATTATCTGATAGAATTGTTTCAATTTTGCCTTTTATTACCTATTCAAGAATTTGAATTCCTTTATGTTTACCTATTCAGTTTATGTTGAATTAGTCATTAGGCAAAATAAAACAAGAAAAAAGAATGATGAAATATGTAATCAGATTACTACACATGTTACACATTTGCATGTATTAAAATTGTTTCTTCTTTACCTTGTTCGTACACATGCCCATTTAATTGTTCATTTTTCACCTGTACATATATGTATCTACTTGCGTATTATTATTAAAAATAGTCACCAACAAATTATTTCTGTTCGATTATTATTAAATATTTACATTCATGAACATGTAGGTACATATAAATGTACATAGCTCAAATATTTTGCAGAAATAATTTTTATTGGTATATTTTCTTCCTCCAAAATATTGTGTACTATTTTTGCTCATAATACGCTTAGAGTAGATACATATATGTACAAGTGAAAAATGAAAAACTAAATGGTTTACGAACAGCTTAAAGAAGAAACATTTTTAAGTAAAGTTCCTTAAAACTGTAAGTATACAATTTAATGGAAATCACCAAATTACTTTTTCATGTAACATTCCTCTATGAAGGTAAGTATACTTTTTATTATAAATCGTCTGTTTACAATTTTGGGTAAGTTTACTAAATGTGGTAAATGGCGTTTACACAAACTTGTACTATCACAACGCTATTGTAACATTACCATATCATTTGTAGGTTAAAAGGTAACCTACAATTATTGTAGTAAATTTTTTTTACAGTGTATAACTGTATTGACTGTCGGTTACAAACAGCTCTGTCTTTTATTTATATGTTGTATAATAACATATGTGTAATACGTTTTAAATCAAATTTAATGTTATATCAATTTTGGAATTTGTTTTAATTTTGGTCAACCATCAACGTCGACACCAAAGCGAAACATCCACGGTCACAAAGCAATGCTCTCTATTTGGTGAAACATGGAGGGTGTCGTGTATTATGAGTTGTTAAAACCAAAGGAAACAATCATCGTCGAACGTTATTGACAACTAGAGCGCTTGAATGATAATTTGATGCAAAAACGACCATCAATTGCATAAAATCGTCGGAAAGTGAGTCTTCTCCATGACAATACCCCATGTTGCTATAGCCATGAAACGGTGATGGAGCTCGAATGGAAAGTTCTCCCATAATCGTATTCTCAGGACCAGGTCCCAAGCAATTACCATCTGTTCCGATCGATGCAACACTCTTTGGAAGATACACATTTTCACAACTACGAAGTAGTCGAAAATTGGGTTGCTGAATGGAATGACTCTAAAGACGGACCATTCTTTCGACACGGAATTCAACTTCTGCCAGTAAAGTGGGAAAAAAATCATAGCTTCCGAGTACAAATACTTTGATTAATGTATCGCATTTTGTTATTGAACTCAAAAAACAGAAGAAAACAGAGACTTTCAATGCAACCCATAATATTTATTCATTTGAATTTTTAATTTGCACAAAAGTTACGTAAAAATATGAGAAATTACTAAATCCCAATTTAAACTTTGCAAAAATGTATAAATATAATCGTTTGTTTTATGAAAAAAGTAATAATAATTTTTAATATTATGTTGAATTCATTAAAAAGATGATAAAATGTTTGTTAATGTAATTTTTGGGAGTATGTTGTGTTTCCATTTATTAAATAATTTTGTTTGTAGCATTGGAGAGGTAGATTACTTGGGTTGTAATAAGAGGTGTATCCTAGTCCCCCCACAATTGCCTAGTACCACCCACGGCCCCCACCTCCAAGCACAATACAACGTGCTTCTAGACTGGCGCGCCGAGAACCTATAAAACACAACTAAACAGGTAAAACCAATTAAAGATAGAAACATTGTGCTAAGTGGGAGTCATATCTTTGCAAAAACTAAAGATTAAGAATAACCAATGAATAACAGATATAAATACAATAAAAATCATTAAATATTGTAGGAGCCCCATTTGTCGAAGACTATGGTTCCATAAGAAAAATTTGGTGTATAGAGAAATGAACTATTTCTTTAATAGAAACTATATGTGTATGTATGTACAGGCCTAAAAATGCTTATTCCTATAAACTTAAGGGGGGGGGGGTCTGATAACCACATTTTAAGCATATTTTTGTGATTTTTTTTCAAATCTATGGTTAAATTTATTCATTTTCAAAGTAAGTACATATATAAAGTATGTTTTGAAGAAGATACAAAAAAATTTTGAAGGCAAAATATGGCGAAATGAGCCAGTTGTGGCAAATCTTCTCAGACTCCGGGAAAAAAAAATTAATTTTGCGGTGATCAGCATAACTCGTCACTGGATCATCTGAAATCAAAAATCCAAAAAGATTTTGTTAGTTTATGAGTTTGCCGAGGTAACGACGTTGAGATATTTTTTTTTTCATGTTTTTTTTTTTTATTTAACAATCACAAATATACTCATTTTCAGGTTTTTTTTAAGGGGAATTAATTTCTTTTGTCTTCTAAGTAACGCTAAAAACTGAAAAATCATTTTAAAAATAAAAACTCAACGTCATTACCTCGGCAAACTCATAAACTAACAAAATCTTTTTGGATTTTTGATTTCAGATGATCCAGTGACGAGTTATGCTGGTCACCGCAAAAACTATTTTTTTCCCATAAGTAATTTGACAGATGCAAAATAAAAACTCTATTTTTGAATTTTCTTAATAATAATATTATAAAATAATTATCTGACATGAAAATACTTACAAATTGTATTAAATAAACATTTTAAAATATTTGAGGTTATCAATGACACACCGTAGACGAGTAGAACCTACTGCCAATTCTCAAAATAAAAAGTCACCAAAAACAGTTTAACAATAGCTTCTATTGTTAAACTGGTTTCAGTGTAACAATGATATTGTGAACGAATTCATAGAATTTAGACCATATATAATCGGATTAATTTGTTCTTTTTTTCTGTTCAGGGTTTTACAGGTATGACCACCAAAAAATCCTTATAACGTCACTCATGTGTCTGTCTGTCTGTCTGTCTGTCTGTAAGGTAGAAATTGTAGCCAGACGGCTTAACATAGAAAGTTGAAATTTGGCATGCTTATACAACTCTTTGACCCACATATAGGAAATAAAACTGAGAGTTCAAAAAACCACATCACGAGATAAATATAAACAAATATGTATTAATAATAAAATGAATATTTTTTTAAATTTTCACGCAGGATATCAAATGTTTATAGTGGAAAAAACGTTTCTAAAATTGATAAATATGAAGCCATTTACCAATATATTTATAATTAATTTAATAAAGCCTTAGATACGAAGCAAATGGAGAGAAAGCCGCTAGTATTTTTTTATTTAAATTATATTGTGACAAAATTTTCGCAAATTCGAGTTCAAAAAAACACATCCCGAGATAAATATGTATTTAATAAACAAATATATTTTTTAAATTTTTTTAATAGCATAGGTATCAATTGCAACAATAATGCGTGATAAACGGCAAATTTTAATTTTTGAAAAATATTTTTTTTATGAGATTTTCGCCAAAAATTTTTTGTCCCCCATTCTATATCCTAAAGAGGTTGATCGTATTGTACATTGATGGGAACCGCAATAGTTCAACAGGATTTTTTGATCAGATTAATATTTCAAAAAATATTGATTTTTTTGTGTCTTTGCATTTATGGTACCAAAAGAAAGATATTAAGAAGCAGATTAAGCAACAAATTAGAATTAAAATTTATTTGTTTTAACACGATTTTAGCCAAACTGGTGCTAAAATAGTTCTTTTCCCGTACCCTTTTACTCAAAGGGGCTTAAACAAAAATCTGAAAAAAATATAGATAATGTACATTTTGTAAATCATTGTACATTTTTGAAAAAAAAAAAACGTGTGAAAATAAATAAATTTTAAAAATAATTTCGTTTAAAAAGTTTCTTGATCTACGTCTTAAGAGCTTTATTTTGATACTATACAAGAAATTATAAAAGAATTAATTTTCTCGATACAAAGAAATTGATATTTTTCGAAAAACTAATTTGATTAAAAATTCCTTTCGACCTATTCCGGTTCCCACCAATGTATATTACTGAGTAAGTTGCTGTCTGGTTACTTTTTGGATCTGTTTGTAACTTTCCAATATTCTAAATGGGATTAAATAGACCTCTTAATTTTATGAATAATTTTATGATTAATTAATAAAATGTTAAGATTTATTAGCAGGTTTGCACCTTCCAAGAATTTTAAGTAGGGTTTAGTTCACATTAAATTTATTACAAATTAACGGTATTAAAGACATAAATTCTTGTTTATTATATTAAAATTATCTTTCGCTTATAGCTAAACTAGTTGATAGTTTACAGATGAAACCTAGAGCCAACTTATTAAGGAAATAAGCAAGATGAACATAAGTGTTGCCTCACTCTACATCTTGTATTGTTTCACTTTATATTCTACATACTTCTAGTACGAGGGTTACCTTTTATGTTTTTACAAACGACCACTAGATGGCAATATTGAAATGTGTCATTATCTACTATATTCGTAAAATTTGACATTTGTTATTGTGCAATCAGTGGCAGCTTATCAATTGACCGAGTAGTTTATTGGCAGTGAGCGTTAAAAATAACAAGTTTGTGGAAAAATGGATATTACTCGTTAAGGTTTGCGTTGGATGATTTTTTACGATTTTAGTAGAGGCCTAACTCAACAACAATGCCTAGATTTACTTCGTTCAACTTTTGGTAATAAAGCACCATCAGAAAAGACATGTTTACAATTGGTTTGCAGAATTTCATCATGGTCGTGCGTCCGTGAATGATGAATCTGATAAAGGTCGACCAAAATCGGTTGTGATGCAAAAAAACATCGATCCTGTGCGCAAAATGATTGAAGAAGATCGGCATGTGACTTACCGTGAGATAGAGGCATCCTTTGGCATATCGCAGACTGCAATACATTCGATTTTGCATGAACATTTAGTTGTGAAAAAGATCTGTTCCCGATGGATTCCGCATAATTTGACCGAAGCTCAAAAAAAGGCTCGTGTTGATTGGTGTTAGGGAATGCCAAAAATCAACCTAGGCACCGCAAAATCCGTATAGAACATCATTAGAGGTGACGAAACTTATTACAAGAAGATTTATTACAAGATAAGCCGAATCCCATAAAAGTTGTATAAAATAAATAATATTAATAAATATAAATATAAATAAATAAAATTATCGCTTGTTTCTTCGGTTGTACTGGACATGTCGCAACCATTCCTTTAGAGGATCGGAGAACAGTTAATGCTGAATGGTATACAACAATTTGTTTGCCAGAAGTCATGGACAAAATCAGGAAAAACAACCAAAAACGTCGCATCATTATTCATCATGACAATGCAAGCTACCACACAACACGTCAAACAATTGATTATTTGAAGAAGAAAAACATCGAATTATTGTCTCATTGCCCGTATTCACCTGAATTATCCCTTAACGACTTTTTTTGTTCCCCAATGTCAAACAACAAATGCGTGGACAACGATTTTCATCACCTCAAAAAGCTGTTGAAGCATGTTTTTGAGATACCAATTTCAGAGTGGAAAAAATGTTTCGAGAATTGGTTTGAACACATGCAAAAGTGTATAAATCTTAAAGGCGACTATTTTGAAAATCAATAAAATAGTTAATTCCAAAAAAAAGTTCATCGACAAAATCAGGAAAAACAACCAAATCGTCGCATCATTCTTCATCACACGACAATGCAAGCTCCCATACAGCAAGTCAAACAATTGATTATTTAAAGGAGAAAAACATCGAATTAATGTCTCATTGCCCGCATTGACCTGATTTACCCCTAATGACTTTTTTGTTTGTTCCCCAATGTCAAACAAAAAATGCGTTGACAGCGATTTTCATCACCTCAAGAAGCTGTTGAAGCATTCGAAAACCATGTTTTTGAAATACCAACTTCAGAGTGGATAAATTGTTTTGTGAATTGGTTTGAACGCATGCAAAAGTATATAAATCTTAAAGGCGAATAATTTGAAAAACAATAAAACAGTTTGTTCCAAACATTTTTTTCTTACTTAGTTTTTGTAAAAACTTAAAAGGTAGTCCTCGTATTATACAAATCCCTTTTCTCTTAACAGTGTAGCTTTAGAAAATTATTGCAATATGGTTGTTTTTCTAATACACCCTCCTGCATATGTTGGTAACTGGACTTGCAAAGGTCCGGAAATTACATGTGTTTAAAATATACGCTGAGTACCAGTTAACTGCTACGTTAAGATACCACTGTGTACAACCAATAGCCGACAAAACTTAGCAGAGTGTCAGAGTTCTACTTCAACTCACACGTTCACAGGTGGTCCTTTACACCAAATGCTCCGCACATGAACTATTACTAAGAATTTCTTTGGTCACATCCGATACAAATACGCAAAATTTAACTATGAAACATAAATTACTCCATTTTAGATCCTCAATGCAATTTTAGCCTAAAATTTAAACCAGAAAATAAAAGGGAAGTAGTAGACTTTAAAGTTAAGTTAAAGAATCACTTTCATAATGAATTTGTAGTTTTCTGTGACTGTAAAAACGCCAACCGAAAATGAAATTGGATTTGAGAAAAAGAACTATTTGCTTATTTATGATGTAAATGTTTTAACGATCTTGCGATCAGCGGTAAAATTATAAAAATACGCTGGACAGATTCTGAATTCAATATCGAAGTCGATCTTCTAGCCAAAGAAGCAGTTGTAAATGGCTCCCTATTAAATATTCCTCTAAACAGTCATGAGATTATGCTAATCTTCAAATCTTCCATATACAACCAATGGCAACAAGAATACATAGAATCTCTGAAGTTCAATAGTGACGTCGATTTTCTAGCCAAAGAAGCAGCTGTAAATGGCTCCCTGTTAAATATTCCTCTAAACAGTAATGAGATTATGCCAATCTTCAAACCTTCCATATACAACCAATGGCAACAAGAATACATAGATTCTTTACAGTTCAACAATGAAGTCGATCTTCTAGCCAAAGAAGCAGCTGTAAATGTCTCCCTGTTAAATATTCCTCTAAACAATAATGAGATTATCTCAGTCTTCAAATCTTCCATATACAACCAATGGCAAAAAGAATACATAAATTCTCTGCAGTTGAATAATGAAATCGATCTTCTAGCCAAAGAAGCAGCTGTAAATGGCTCCCTGTTAAATATTCCTCTAAACAGTAATGAGATTATGTCAATTTTCAAATCTTTCATTTACAATGGCAACAATAATACATAGATTCTCTATAGTTCAAAGGATCATACTATGGTCAAATTCAACTCCTCCTTTTCTAGAAAGCTTTGGTATTCTTCTCACCAAAGCAGATCATTTATATGCACTTTTTCCGGATTAGATTTAATCACACCTTCTCTCCATATCATCTGCTTTGAATTAATATGGTAACTTCTCCTTTCTGTCCATGTGATAATTTGTCTGTCAGCGATTCGAATCATTGTTTGAATGCCTAATTCATTTTCGCAATCGTAACTTCATACAAAATTTAGTTATCCAAAAAATATTCTTACCTACAAATATTCAAACGCTTCTTGCTATTAACTCTCTAGATATTTATGAAATTATTTATAAATATATTAAATCAGAAAATATCATATTATAAACGTAATTTTAATAACCCTTAATATCTTCTTTTGTTACCTGGCTAATAACCAAAGCTGCTGAAGCCAATAATCAAAAAGGAAAACAAAAACTATGAAACAGTTTCAGTCATGTTTGTCAATTAGTTGTTGGATTTATTGAAATTGTCATACTGCAGCTTTGATTTTAGATATAAATTATGGAAAAAACAGTATTGGAACGATTTGATTGCTAAATAGTATATATTCAATCATTGACAAAGTGTGACAGTAATAGTCGTAAAGTATAGGTTTTACATGCGTTCCAACTATCACGTATTCACAGATCGAATTTCACTTTAAATCAATGAAAACATAGGCGTCGACGAAGTTGGCAATCTTTCACTATCAACTAACATCTAAGGCCAATTTCTGAAAGCTTAGTTAACTATGGGATTGTTATATTGTAACCGAGTTTAACCAAAAGATTAAACTTAGCTGAGCTTTCTGTAACCAGCCCTTTTTGAGTCTCGACAATTTTTAAATTACCAAAACTCAAGACTTACTTGAGTCTCGAGTATTCCTGGAACTTTTTGCATAAAATTTATATAATGTCTTTTTCCACATTAAAAAATGAAAATGTGGAACCCTGATAATTTTTACTTACTGAATCGATAAGCTCATTTAATCAATTTTGTCTGTCGGTTTGTCTGCCTGTCGGTATGAATCTATCTGTTTGTCCGAGATTCACGCAAAAACTGTTGGACATATTTTCAAGTAATTTGGTATGATGATAGCATAAAACCAGGATTCGAACATAGGCTATAAGGTATTTCTTACTTACTTACTTAATCGTTGAGCCCTTTTACCATCTCTGGTGTCGGGCTTTGTGAGAGTTTGAATGTTATTAGTATTTGTCTTCTTCTTTCACGGGGGATCGTCTCCACAGTTTTTTCCATTCCTTCCTATTTTGAGTCCTACTTCTTGCTTCATACCAAGGGGTAACTCTTCTCTCTACAGCTCTTCTTATTTCATCGTTCCATTCCTTCTTAGGTCTTCCTCTTCGTCTCCTTTTAGATACCATGGCTTCATAAACCTTTTTTGTATCTCTACTTTCATCCATCCTTTGTATATGACCAAACCATCTCAACTGTCCTTCTCCTATCATTTCTTCTACTGGTTTTGTTCCCAGTTCTGCTCTATACTATGTTTTTTATACGATCCAGTTTTGTTCTCCCCTTTATCTTCCGTAGGAATCTCATTTCGCTGCTTCTTATTCTGCTTTTAAGTTTCTCTGTAGTTGTCCAAGCTTCTGATCCATACGTAAGTATTGGGATGGCTACTTTCTTAAAGACCTGGACTTTAGCCTCTGTCGGAATTTCCTTTTTCCCTAAGAAGGAGATCTTGATACAATTATACAGCTTACCAGCAGCTCCAACTAGGGTTGTACATCGAAGGCAAAAAATCGATGTTTAACATCGATGTTAACATCGGCGCTTACTATCGATGTTGAAAAAACATCATAGAACAAAAAGAGTTTTTAGTAATAAAATAAATCTTTTTTGTGCAATGCATTTTTTCAAATAGATAAATATTTGGGGGGTTACGGGGTTACGTCCTAAAACTAAAATTAGGATAAAATGGAGATAGGATATAACTTTAAAAATATGAAGATTGTTTATAAAAGAAAAACAGAACCCCTTAAAATTTTTCTTTCTTGGTTACTCAACTAAGGGTGTATAGGCAATTCCAAGCCTTTAGGCGGAACTAGATTTTGCAATCTAGTAACTTTTATAGTTTGATTCGAGATTTTGAACGTTTTCGTTAAGCTTTGTAAATAATACTTACAATAAACATTTATAGGTTCAAGTTTGAAATTTAAAATATTTAAATCATTATAAAATGTAATTTTCATTATATTTTGATTATTTGTGTTATTTTTAAAGCAAATGTCTCATTTCTTAAATTCTTATATTTTCCAAAAATTTTAAATACTATTATTTATTTTATTTTTGTAATAAATGTCACTTAATAATAAATGACAACATAAAAAAATTAAATAATCTAGCCAAGCTCTGTTTTCATGACAACTTAAAAATACGAAATCCTCATTTAGTTCCGCCTAAACCAAAGAAATTACCTGTTCTTTTTCACCTATTTTGAAATGTTTAATTTTTCTTTCTAATATCTGCTACCAAATTTTATTAAAACTCTTCGAGATTTAAAAAATAATTCTCCGCCTATGATGCTAATCCATTGATCTGTGTAGGATTTTGTAGAAAGCGATATATTTTCGCATTTTACGTGTCATACCGCATATAAATTTAATTAAATAAGTAGTTGAACTATCAAAATTCTAAAATGTCTTATGATAATGAAATCATTTTGTGAAACGCACCTTACATTTGTCCTCACTTAATTCAAATTAAGATGACTTCATTATGTTTTCTCAAGGAAATGAAAAATTATTTTAATGAAACTTGGTACAAGTTTCACAATTTTTTAATATTAATAAATCTTCTGATAAAAATTAACATAAAAAGACACATGAATCGGTGGTGGAAAATTCAAAGTGCCGAATTTATTGGAATTACTCCTTCCCCACCTCGATGTTACTGACAGCCACTAAGACGGACATAACCCTCTTGGATATCGAGACCAAACAGATGTTTGTGATCGAATTCGCAAGTCCAGCTGAGAAGAATATCTCTCTCAAGGAGGAGGAAAAGAGGTCCAAGTATATGGATCTCTTGTTCGAGCTTAGAAAGCTGTATCCAGGGTGTAAAGTTAAGCTTGTAGTCATGAAAGTTGGTGTTTTGGGTGGTATAAAAGCCTCCTATCGAAGGGAAATCGAATCCATTCTCTGCAGATCTTCTGCCAACTCTTTGATCTGAAGGATGTATAAAGCAGTGCTGCCCGGGTCACTCCGCATTGTGCGGGCACTGGATCTGGCGTAATTTCCGCGTCTGCATAGCGCCAGGGTTTCGGATACCGTCGTGTTTATTTAGCTCCACTAGTCTCTAGTATGACGCGGCACAAAATGTTGCTGAAGTTTGCGATGAGTGGACGCTTGTCAAGACCTGACAAACCCCAAATAACAATAATAAGTTAGAGAAGGTAAGTTCTCCGTTTCTAGCCCGCTGGCCATAGATATGAAAGCCAAGTAGTCAGTGTAATGTTTCGACCAATCCTATTATTATCATCATTGGCGCGACAGACTGAGGTGATCCTAGGCCTCTTGTTTCCAGGTTTTACGACCATGTTTTCAATCTATGTACATTCAGAAGTTATATGGTCAGTTTAGTGCCAGTGACAGTTTATAGCCAGTTGCGAACGGCTAAGCAGAACTTGTAGTTTGTATAAATATTGTCACGGGGTGAATTCAAGGACGGAATCTTTTCTACAAAATTTATTATATAATATTAATTTACCAGGTCTACAAGTATGAAATGCGGATTTTTTTCCAAACTTGCCGCGCAAACAGAGTATATAGTTCAAAGTTTCAATACATATGTCGTTTTGTTAAGTTATCATTAAGTGTCAAATGCGTATAGGTTATAATTTGAAAAGTGATCGTATAGTTTTGTTTTAATGTGTTAAAAATGTCAAATTTTGTGCCAAATAAAGAGCATTCGCGGACAGTACTACTGTTTTGTTTTCATTTGAAAAAAACTGCTGCTGAATCATACCGACTGCTTCGAGAAGCTTATGGTGAATATACTCCATCGCAAGATACGTGTGAACGATGGTTTCGGCGTTTCATAAGTGGTGACTTTGATCTTACAGACAAAGAACATGGAAAACCTCCAAAAAAATATGAAGATACAAAATTGGAAACATTGCTACAGGAAGACGATAGTCAATCACAAAAACAACTAGCAGAGCAGTTAGGCGTTAGTCAACAAGCTGTTTCCAATCGCCTACGAGAGATAGGTAAGATCCAGAAAGTCGGCAGATGGGTTTCACATGCATTGAATGAGAGGCAGATGGAAAAACGCAAAAACACTTGTGAAGTTTTGCTTGCACGATACAAAAGAAAGTCATTTTTGCATCGTATCATTACTGGCGATGAAAAATGGATTTATTTTGAAAATCCCAAACGCAAAAAATCATGGGTGAACCCAGGCTCACCATGCACATCAACTGCAAGACGGAATCGCTTTGGCAAAAAGACAATGCTCTGTACTTGGTGGGGCCAAAAGGGTGTGGTCTATTATGAATTGTTAAAACCTGGTGAAACAGTTAATACCCAACGCTACCAACAACAACTGATCGAATTGAACCATTCGCTGCTCATAAAACGACCAGAATACGAAAGAAGACAGCACAAGGTAATCCTTCACATAAGGCAAAAGCAGTTTGCAACACATTGGAGGCACTCAAGTGGGAAGTGCTACCCCATGCCACTTACTCACCAGAATTGGCCCCTTCAGATTACCACTTGTTCGCATCGATGGGTCACGCACTTGCCGAGCAGCACTTTTGTTCATATGAAAATGTGAAAGAATGGCTAGATGAATGGTTTGCGGGGAAAGGGGAAGAATTCTACTGGCGAGGTATTCACAAATTGCCTGAAAGATGTGAAAAATGTATAACTTCTAATGGAGCATACATTGAATAAATAAACTTTTACTGTTATTTTGAGTTTAATGTGTTTTATTTTTAAAAAAATTCGCATTTCATACTTGTAGACCTGGTACATCAGAATACAATTGTTGGTCAAAATGGCTGCTGGTGTTGTCCGTTAGAAGCTGATGTAAGACTCGTTCTTGCCCCGGCTTCTCCAGGATCGGTCGAACCACCCCAGGTATCCGTACGAGGCGAACAGGTGGAGAAGCCCTGTAGACAACACTCACATCTCGTCTTGGCGACTTCAACAGCTGGGCTGGTCCTTGGGCAGTGTGCTCACCAGAATGACTACTACTTGACTACCAAGAATGACTAACCACTACTCTATTCCCTAAGACCATTTTATAACTGTTAACCAGGACACTATGACATCAGGTCCTACCTCAATTGTTTTGGAAACATTATTCATGTGTAGTTGTTGGCAGCAATTAAAGACCATAGTCATCACAATTGAATAATGTTTATCAACACATTAGAATGTAGTTCAAAACTTATGTTGACAAACCGCAACACTCTGCACATTCTTTAATTCCTAAAACCGTACGTCAGCAACCTTGACCTGCACGGCTTAAAGGCCGCTCAAGGAATTGGGACATTAGAAGACAATTATACCATAATTGTGACAATATTTTTACAGAAATTATTAATATGTGCTGTATTTTTGACATAGGCAGGAATTGAACTCACGTCTGTGCCCTTTCTTAGCGGAGAAACAGTAGGTACAACCGGTTTAACTCTTGCAGCCACAGGCTTGCTTGACTGTTCCTATTATCCTTGTACAAACAGGTAATTATTTTAAGTATAAAATACTTGAGGTTGAGCCAACCTCAGAGCTGACCGTACAATATCGAAAGATCAAAATCGGAAGGTGGTGAGAGGTTTCGAACCCGCGTCCTTGTGTTGTGTAGACAACCGTCTTACCACAGAGCCACGAAAATTCTAAAACACCCATCTTTATTTTGCTTACGCATTTTTGTTATATTTTGATTTATTTAGGGTTTTTGACAGCCTAAATGTATTTGCATATTTATGTCAAAACAAAAATTAAATATTTAATAAATTTAAATTATACCAAAAAATTTCTAACATTTTTTTAAAATTTTTATCAAGAACAAGACTATAAACAAATAGAAATTTTTTAGAAATTCTTTAAAATTGTTTTAAGGAATAACAAAATTCTTGTACAATTTCCGTAAATTGTTTTTAAATGTTAAAAATGTCATGAAATTTACAAACAAATCGTATATTTGCACCAAAAACTATAAGATCGTATGTGAAAGCCCACATAAGATGATTAACATAATTTAAGGCGTATGGAGACAACACAGCGTGTGAACCTTTATATCTATTACCCAAAGATTTCGTTTATTACAAACAGTAGCGTACGTATGCATTTTTTTTTAAATGAAGTATATTTATTTCATAATAAAAAAAAAAAAATTATCTGAGGTGTGAATTTTCACACATTTCAGGGTTTTGTATTTACTTAATAAGTTCATTGCCTTAACTATCAACTTCAGTGCGGTTTTCCAGTAAACTTTGGCCGATGTTTTTACCCCTTTCTCATAAAGATAAAGATTAGTGGTACCGTCCTAGCTCCCAGTCCCATCAAGCTTTTACCATAAATGACTTAAACTATAAATGAAGCAAGACATTATCTTGCTTCATTTATTATGATTAGCTCTGGATCGTCGCCATTTTCTTAAAAGCCTCTCGTGACCTTATCCGGCCCTGCGTATGGTACGCAGGGCCGGATTTCCCTATAGGCTAAGTAGGCTTAAGCCTAGGGCCTCCTAAGTTCAGAGGGCCTCAATATTCAAAAAGATGCATATGTACTAAAAAAATAACTCAAGAAACATAGACCATACGAAGGGTTTTGTAATTTACCCTAAATCTTAAGTAAACCTTAGAAGTAAACCACTGGTCGATCCCAAATACATATTTTTCCCACCTTCACATATCAAATTGGGCTAAATGAAGAATTTCGTTAATGTAATGGATCGAAACGGAAGAGGGTTTTTGTATCTAAAACAAAAATTTCCGAGAATTAATGAAGTAAAAATTAAAGAGAGCATTTTTGGGCCCACAAATAAGAGAAATAACGAAAGATGATGCATTTGACAGTATGCTAAATGAGCTGAAATAAGAGCTTGGAGAGCTTTTAAAACAGTTGTTTAAAATTTTCTTGGAAATGTGAGAGATGAAAATTACAGAGATATCGTGAATGCAGGGCCGGCGGTAAGGTTTGCGGGGCCATGTGCAAGAAGAGCAAAAAAAAAAGATTCTCACCTCCCAGATCCAAGTGAAGAGCAAAAAAAGGTCCTCACCTCTCAGATCCAAGTAAAGAGAAAAAAAAGGTCTTCACCTCCCAGATCCAAGTGAAGAGCAAAAAAAGGTTCCCACCTCCAAGTGAAGAGCATGCGGGGCCTGTTATTGAACCGCAGGGGGCTGCTGTTGACTGCGGGGCCATGTGCCACCACACATGCGTCACATGCCTCGCACCGGCCCTGCGTGAATGAACTACTTGATGCCTACAAAGAAATGTCTTTAAAAATTCACTCTCTGGACTCTCATCTAGATTTCTTCCCAGAAGATCTGGTTGCAGTAAGTGATGAACATAGGAAACGGTTCCACCAAGACATTTCCGCTATGAGAAAGCGATATTAGAGTAAATGGAGTCCAAATTTACTAGCTGATTACTGCTGGATATTAATAAGGTATGCTTTGAGGAGTTGTGTAGGAGGGATAAGGAAGTGGGGGAGCAAGAAAGGACAGACAGCATAGACAAATCAAGGAGCGCAGGGAGATATAAGGAGGTCAGAACTACATGGGTACCAAGCTACTTAAAGGGAGAAAGAGGAAGGTCAGGAGGGAGAGTTAGGAGGATTGCGAGGCTAAGGTGCGGGAATGAAGAGAGAGGAAATAGATATTGGAGGAAACAGGAGTAAAAGATGTGCAGGATGTGCAGGGAGGAGGAGGAAGATATAGAGCACCTCGCGAAGAGGTGTAGAGAGATACCAGTATGGTCGGGGAGCACATTAGACCTGTTGCACGAAGATGGAAGAGGGGAGAGGTGGGCGAGGGAATTAGAGGCAAGAAGGATTGAGATTGGGGAAGGATAACAGGAAGGGGTAAAGAAAAGAAGGAGGAGACCCGGTGGGTAGCAGAAGGGGAGAAATGGAAGGAAGGAAGGGGGATGAGGTTACCTAGAAATGGGGAGGAAGGAAGAGAGATAGGAGGAGGGGTGAAGAAATGGTTGGAAGGGAAGAGAATGAAATAAAATAAATCAAAGATGGGCGAGAGAACAGGAAGCAAGAAGGAAGGAGATCGGAGAGGGAAACCAGAAGGAGAACAGGAAGAAGGAGAGGGACATTGGACCAAGAAGATAGAAAAAAGAAAAAACATTGTAAATTGTAAATTGTAGTGGATTGTTATTTATTTATTTTTGGATTGATTTTATTTGGTTTTATTTTTTGTAATGGTTAATACCCTGAACGCCGCAAGGCCTAGGGAAATAAAGAATATATATATATATATATATATATATAATAAGGTATGCTTCAGAAACAAAATATCGACGTAAAACATCAAAAACAACTTTTTGAGGTAAATTAATAATAATACGTCTATCGCTATATTTCATTAGAAACCAACAATACATCATAGCAAAAATATGATGGGTGATAGAAAAATCTGAGGTCATTTTCGGATTTTAGGTCAAATTTGAAGTGGGGTACACTATGTTTTGTACATGTCACAAGTTCATTTTTATTTACTAGTGTTATCAATCTATCAGGTTGGACCTCAACCCCCTGGACTACACATTTTTGTGTGTGCTTTATGACATAGCCTGCAAGAAGAGACACTAAATCGCTAAAAAGCAATGTACCAACTTTCATTTCTCCTACTGATTGGCCGCCTACTAGCTCTAACCTAAACCTCCATGACTCCAAATTTTTCTGCTTTAAAGAAGGCTGAAAGAAGAGACACCCTAAATTGCAAGTCTGAAGCGTTCCCTGATGAAAGCAATAGAAGATTTTTTTGTATAAACCCTTCGTAATTCTATTATCGTATGACCTTAGAGTTTTAAGCGCTGTGTAAAGATGCAACTATATATTATGTACTCAAAGAAAATGAATATATCTTTAAGCATACTGCGGATATTTCAATAATAATTTTGTAACAGTATTCATGGAAAGATTTGGTATTTTTCAAGTGTTTATTTGACGGACGCCTTTGGGTGTTATCCCCCACTTCTCCCCCCCAGATAGTCATGCTAATAAAATTACTATAAAATAGGAGTTGTTGTGGGTCAGCAGCCTTATAATTGGCTGGCACAAATTGAAGCCGCAGCTCCAACATTAAAAAATGTCAAACGATTTCTGGTAATGGACAATTCATTGAAATCAGTTTTTTTACACTTGTTTTATATCTACTTCTACACGGATCTAACCTAAACTCGATGGAATAGAAAGAAGTTATGGACCGTTGTCACGAGATATTAAGAAATTTCTTATCATTTTAGATTTATAATTTTATTTTTGAATTATTATAGCAGGTGCTTCGAAAATGATATATTGGAATATGGTTATATGGTTAATTGACAAGTTTGTATGGATTTTCTCTTTGAAGAATTAAGAATGTAACTGAAAGAAAAATAAGAGATTGAATTCAAGTTCCTAATTTATATTATTATTTACGATTCGTACGTGATATAGGTACATAGAGAGACCAATAGAGGAGAAGGTCCTAATATGGGCCCTGCATTTAATATGAGCTCCTAAAGAAAAGCTACTAATATAGCTAACACCATTTCGGCAATAGCTTAAAACAGCGTTTCTCAACCGGGTGGCCGCGAAGTCATACAAGATCGAAACATGAAAATATAATCAAAATGCACTCAATCTTACAAGATATAAATTTTATTCATATTTATAAATTCGAGTATCTTATATTGATATTCATAAAAATATACCTTTCATAACATAAATAAAATAAATATTCTATTTATTTTTATACTTAATATACTTATTTTGACAACTAATTTAAACTATAGGCTATTTCAAATGTTTAAGTTGTCACTAGCTAACTTTATAATGAGTAAATAGGCTTTTACTAAACAAAATGATCAAAAGCTTCATTTAATCGATAAAAATTACTAGATTTGACAATCTAGTTCCGCTTTAACAAAATAAACAGACTATAAGTAGACTATATCAAGGTCAAATAAATTGTATGTGTCGGTTAATGGGTTTCTCTGACAATAGTTCGCGTTGGAGGTACTTCAAGTATTTTTAAGTTGTGCTTTGAAGTACGATTTGAAAGTGCAATATTTGTTATTATATATTTTTTTAATTGCTCTCCGAACTACAGGTAACTCAAGAATAAGGATGCGAATGTGTTTAAATTAAAATGGAAGGCACTTTGAACACTTGTAAATAAAAATACTTTACTTTCAAGTCGTTATAGGGAATATAATCGTCATTTATAAATATCACAGTTTTTATGTCAACCGTAAAAGGTATTAAAAAAATGTTTAAGGAAAAGTTGTTGAAAAGCTCCATCCAAAGATATCCAATATGACATACATTCCCATTTAAAAATTCGAAATTGTCCTTGATATCCTGTAATTCTGGTTTTTTCCGGAAAATTTCAATACTACCATTCAATTTTGTGGATAAATTTTAGTTCAAAATTTTTGACGTGTGAGCGACGTGTGAGCAACGTCGCCTTTTCGAAAAAACTCGTGTTCCCATTATCTTGATACACCCTATATATATATATATAGGGGGGCCGCAGACAATATTTATATAATTTGGGGGGTCCCAGGTCATAAAAGGTTGAGAAGCACTGGCTTATAACACACCTACCTTTCGTTCAATAATTTTACAAATTTAGTGCAGTTGAGTTCTTGTTCCATTCGAAACGAATTACAGTAAATATGTTTGCTTAATTTTGATTCTTTTATTAAGGGAAGTTGTTGTTATAAGAATGGGCAAGATTTTTATTCGATCTGCTTGTGATTTATACTTGAAGCTGTTGTATTGAGATCGAGGTATATTATGTTACTAGGAGTTACTGCCTCACTTAATCTCAAAAAAGTTAAACATTAATTAAGTTCCCATGTACAATATTGGAAATATGGGCTGCCCGCGAGGTCTCAATATGGGCCAGGGCATATTCAACAATTTTGTCCAGCTAACGACGACATGGACGTTGATGAAGTAGGGCAACAAAGTCCGGATGATGAAGATGTTGCTTGCATGTTTGGTGACGGTTGTTTTTTACAGGATCAAATGAGCTTTGGGTTCGGTGCCTAATGTTTGCCGAATATTTTACAGTTTTTCATTGTTGGCTTCGAATCACATTATTTTTCTCTTTTTCGAAACAATGTATTTTGAATATTGTATATAAGTCTTTGGGCTAGATGTATGCCAATTCTAAGATCATTTCTACAAAAACTTTATCGAGAAAAACAAAAGGGGGGGGGGCATATAAGGACCTTCTTCTCTATTAGTTAAGTGAGACGGATAAGTGCAATAAAAGCGGGATATTATATTTGATACTTTTTTAATAAAATGCCGCTATTATTGCACTTATTCTGCCTCGCCTAACATTATCATAATCATAAAATATAATATATCCGTTAATGAATTTATTTTTGAATATATTATTTTGCTTCTAAATATTGCTAAAGAGGTCGGCCTTGGTAGCGTAAAGGTAGCGCTCCTGCTTCAAGAGCCAAAGATTCCGGGTTCGAATCCCTTTCAGGGCATTGATGTTTGAGACCCACAGTATAATTAGAACATTTAGTCCTGTTCTGTGGTTTAAAAAATAACATATACTACCTTAGCCATAAATACAAAATCTTAGACATGAATAAGAAAAAAAAAAAAAAATGTCAAAAACATAAAAACTGCAATATTTTTTAAAAACACAATCTGATCAAAAATTCCTTTCGTACGTGTCCGATTCAGGTCACATAACTTAGTTTTTTTTTTGTTCAATTTCTTTAGGTTAAAGTGGGCTGGACATTTTTTAGGACATTTAGTAAGTATTAAAATAATTTAAAAAAACTACTTCCCATTCCTTAAACTATGTCTTAAGAACTTATTCACAAAATACGTTTAAAAAAATAATTATCTTTGTCAATGAAAAAAAAAAAAATTACATTTTTCAAAAAACTATTCAGATCAAAAATTCCTGTTGAACCTTTCCCGTTCCTATCATTGTACATTATTGAGTTTTTTTTCTGATATTTAGATCAATCCCTCTTAAAAATGGAGAGAGGGAAAAAATGCGCCCCTTTAAAAAACAACAAATTGCAAAATTTTGAAAAATAATTTTTCAAAAATAAATATTTGTTTGTCTATCCACGCATTAAGAGTTTCATTTGATATTCCACTGAAACAAAATATTTTGTTTCATTAAATATTTATTTGTTTATGCTTTAGAACCTCGTAATTAGAAATGAGAATTAATGTGAAATTAGTACTTAACATTAAATTTGTACGTAAAAATTAAGTAGTGTTCACAATGTAAATTAAGAAATTAAGACACTGACAGAAATTTCTATTGATTGTTGTTCAGTTGTTTATATTTGCTAATGAGGTTTTGAGTGTTTCATAGCTCTGAAAAGAATTAAAATAGAGGGAAATTTATATCTATGCTCATAGCAGTGACGGCACTAGCGGGGGGTCCGGATGGGGGCGGGTCCCCTAAAAATGCTTGGAAAAAAATATATTTTAGAAGTGAGGACCTTTTTTTTAGGTCATTACTTGTATTTTCATATGTAAACGATAAAAAAATATTTCCTGGCCCCCCCAAATTATACTCAATTTTTTTTGCCCCCCCCCCAGATTTTAAGAGCTAGCGCCGCCACTGGCTCATAGAAATCAGAAAGATATGAATAGAAACAAAAAATAGGCTCATAGAATTTTTCAGGTTAAGACAAATGCTTACTGCGCATGGTCAATTATAAATTAACGTAAAAGTTTGAAATCTACAAACTGTTAATTTAAATTTATAAGTATAATTATTAATTTAGAAGGTTGTGAACTATAACGTACAGCAGGGGCGCTCAAACAGTCGATCGCGAGAGGTTTTTAAGTCGATCGCGTACATATTTATAAAAAGTATTTTAAATATTTTTTTACAGTTATTGTAATTTAATAGTTATTAATTTAGTAACGAACATTAAATGTTAAACTATCTGATAGAATAATAGATGATAATTTAAGATTTAACATTTAATAGATATTATTTGGAATGAGATAGATCTCATTCCAGTCTTAAAAATTATGTCAGATATACATCTCAAAGCCAGAGCAACAGATAACAAGTTTTGGGCTTGTTTATCTGAAGAAAAATATCCATGTTTGAAACAAATAGCCCTTCAGTTAACAGCATTATTTGGGTCAACTTATTTGTGCGAGTCTGCGTTTTCCGAAATGAAAATAATTAAATCTAAATATCGTAATCGGCTCAGTGACGAACATCTTAATTCATGCTTGCGTTTGGCACTTTGTAATTATGTGCCGTTTTATGAAAAATATGCAGATGACATGCAATACCATTCATCAACATCAAAATAACATTAGTTGTTGTATCTTTGCAATTAATAAATATAACCATTTATTAACTTTGTATTTTATTTTTACCTAGTCGATCGCTTGGCGCCTAATGCTTTTATGGTCGATCGCCGATGGTTTAAGTCTGAGCGCCCCTGACGTACAGTTATGTTAATTATAAGTACTAATTCTTATTTCTAATTTGGAGATTCTGAACGAAGCATTATATTTTCTCGCGATTTTTTTTTCTATACTATATTTATAACTATATATTTTTCCTATGTGTGGGTCAAAAATTTGTACAAGCATGCCAAATTTCAGCTTCCTATGCTTTGCCGTTTGACTACACTATCTACCGTAAAGACAGAATGACTTGAGTGACGCTATACGGGTTTAACCCTAAAAAAAAAAAAAATGAATACCGTGTATCATGGCACAGTTTGAGCAACAGAGGCCAAAACTCCTAATTGATCTTGTCAAAGAAGAGAGAGACAACATTTTAAATATTATTGAAACCCAATCCCATTTTTCAGTCGTGAGTAATAAAGTTTTCCGACAATATAATTCGTTATCTTCTTTAACTACTAAGTATTTCGAAATCACTAAGAAATTTTAACATAAGTACCTCGATCTAATGTACTGTATATTTGGAGACTAATGTTTATTACAAAAAAGGAATAAAAATCGTAAAACCAATAATAAAAACAGAAATTTTTATTCAGTAAGATAATGGTAATAAAATATTTTATGACTATAGTATTTCATTCTTGTTTATATGAAGATATCATTTTTTACATGTTTTTAATCAAAATATATATATATTTGAATCTTTAAATATTTAAATTTCTGTTTACTAGTTATTATTGAATTATTAACAGGAACGTATTGATTGTTTAATTTAGGTATTGAATTTTTCTCAATGTGGAACTCTTCTCCTTTGGTTTTATTGTATACAGTGGCGCAGCCAGGATTTTGTCTTGGGCCGAATCAAATTTCAAGGGCACGCGGGCCGCATACGGCACTCAACCTTATTTATTGTGGCCCCTGAAGCGGTAATCAAAATCACTTGAGCTTATTTAGGGGAAAAATATATTTAAAAATGTAAAATATACTCTCTTCCCCATTTCAGTTTATAAAAAAATGTCAAGAAACCCTTCGGAATATTTAAAGTTCCGTCACTGCTTTTCATTTTGTATGTAAAATAGACTGCGACCCAAATCAGTTCGACACCCCTGCTGTTGGATATTGATGTTTATATCAAATAATAATTCCTTTATTTGTTGATAAAAAAATGTAATTGTTAATCCATGTATCAAAAACTTTCACTTGATTTTTTCTTCGATAAATACATATTTATTTATATTTTTCGCGGGATATATTTTTGAAGTCTCCATATTTTTCTTACTTATGTTCAGTTCTCTAAATCAGCCGCTTGTCCACAATTTGTACCAAACGAACAGACTCGTGTGAAGTTTATACCGAAGTCAGATTTCCACTTTATCTTATCTGAATCGAGTAATTAGTTGTTTAAAACAGTTTTATCATTTGACTGGGCGAATGTTTTAGTCGATGTATCAGGGGGAAAAAGGATCAACGCTCCCCTTCATATAATTCGTTGGAGCATATTTGGAGCATAGTTGGAAAGTGATGTATTTTCACTTGAACAATAACGGTCCCTATCAATAGTAGGCAATCTTAAAAAAAATTATATTTATACGAAAAAAAATAAATAAATAAAAATAAACAATGCCAATGTTTACAATGAAGTAATTTAAAAATTAACTACTGTTGTGGTTAACAAATTTTATCTTCAACTCCCCGAGCAGCGCCGTGTAACCTGCTGGTCCTGGGACCATTGGTTCGGTAAATTTCGTACAGGTAAGATAAAAAAAAAAATCTGGCTCATCGATTACAGCAGAAATATACTGCAACTGGACGAAATGATGCAAAAACTTAAAGAAAAACAGCCTAGATTGGTCAACAGATCGACCCCTATCTTATTGCATGATAACGCTAGACCACACATTGCACAAGTCAATGTGGCAAAACTACAGGAATTGGAGATGGAACTTCTTCATCATCCTCCATACTCACCAGACCTAGCCCCCACTGATTACCACTTCTTCCGCAATTTGGACAACTTTTTAATAGGAAAACAGCTTAATTCCGACAATGCTGTAAAACTGGCCTTCCAAAAATTCATTGAGTCTCTTCCGCCAGGGTTTAATACTGGCCTGAACAACCAGGCCAGTAGGGTTTTTTTTTTCAGAGTTTTTGTTAAAAACCCTGAAATGTGTGAAAATTCACACTATAAATTGTTTAGTACCTATTTCATCACTGCGCAAATAGCCTTTGTTGCTGTGCGCCAAAAATAAACTAACTGGACTGAACTATTTCATCACTAGAATAAACTTGAATATTTTTTTGTACCGGTCCTGTATTATTTTTTTCTCTGATTTAATTCCAATAGGCCGATTTTTTTTTTGTGTGTGAATACCGTTTCATTTTCTAAACTACTGATTTACATTTGGAATTTTATGGCCTCTAGTTAGTTAAGAAATGACCTCGCGCTGAAGATTTGATTGTAAATTATGGTGATTTACTTCTGCTTCCATTATATTTGACAACAACGCGGATGATAATAAGAATTTTATGTGTTTTAAATCCTAAATTATTTATGAAAATAAAATGTAAATTATATCAACATATAAAATAATTTTTCATTTCGTCAAGAGATGGAAGTAGGATTACCCGCGAGGAGGATAAAAAAAATAGCAAAAGATGAGGAAATTATCAAAAAATTAATGTGAATTGTGAATTTTCACACATTATAAGGTTTTCCGCCTCCCCCCAAATTCCTCTGGCCACCAGTTGCCCCCCACCCCGAATTTCTCAGAGAAAATTTTGTGCAAAAATGCAACAACAAGGATTAGTTTTATATTTTAAAGAAGTCACTTGTATTTTAGAGATGAGGACCTTTTTTTTGTTCATTACTTGTATTTTAGAGATGAATGAGGACCCTTTTTTTTCTCATCACTTGTACAAGTATTTTAGTTGGGAGGACCTTTTTCTTGCTCATTACTAACGATAACATTAATAACGTTAATAACGATTAAAAATGATGATACCCTCCTCAAATATTTCCTGACCCCCCCAGATTTTCTTCAAATATTTCCTGGCCCCTCCAGATTTTAAGAGCTACCGCCGCCACTGTATTTTAAGTAATTTATAATTGCAATTAATCGTTTTTAGGGTTTTATAGATATGACCAAAAAACCCTTATACCGTCATTTTGTCGTCTGTCTGTCTGTCTGTCTGTTCGGTAAAAATTGTAGCCAAACGGCTAAACCTAGAGAGTTGAAATTTGGTATGCTTATACAACTCTTTGACCCGCACATAGGAAAAGTACTAAAACATCTAAAAAACATATCCCTCTAAAAATATAAACAAATATGTGCTCATCAAAAAAAATATATTTTTTTAAAATTCTGAGTAGGGTATCAAATGAAGCCCTTAGTACGTGGATTAACGATCAAAATTTTATTTTTGCAAAATAAATTATTTTGATGCGAATTTTGCCAAAATTGTGCAAAAAATTTTTTGTCCCACACCCTGTAGCCCAGATGGTTTAAACTAAAAATCTGAAAAAATTCTAAGTAATGTACATTGGTGTGAACCGGAATAGTACAACAGGAATTTTTGATCAGATTATGTTTTCGGAAAATAACGCATTTTTTGTGTTTTTAACTAAAATATGTTAACTATTTAATATGTTGTGTAACATACCAGATCAGTAGCTCTCGTGGCGTGGTTGGATTTGTCGTACGCTTAATAATATAGCTTAACTTGCAAACTAGGGTACGAATCCTGTTGATTTTATTTTTTGTTTTTTTTTTGCATTTTTATTTTGTTTAAATTATTTTGTTAAAATTCTAGTTATATTTGGTAAATGTTGCATTTAATTTTTAAAAGCGTAAATTTAATAACCAGTGGAAAGTGTTGAAATTATAATTTAATTCTATGTTTGACGAAATCAAAGTGCGGGACTTATGATGTAAGCAACCAATGGAAGCCATAGGTGCAATTTTCAAAATCTTAATGAACTTTGCTATATAAAAAAATACTGCATATATTTAGAAACTTAAATAATGGTATTAGGCATTCGAATTAAAATTCATAAAAAAATATTTTGACATAAAATTTGTTTTGGCATCCCAAATAATCATCGTTCAGTTACTAAATACCTGCAAAACCCAGAAATGTGTGAAAATTCACACTTCACATCAATTTTTATTAGTAACTTTCAATGACAATGGACAATGGACGTTTTATTGTTATTATTTTATTTATTTTACATCGGCCAACGAAGCTAATCGCCGGTACCAGGGGGCAAGCCTCTACACCTGGATGAGGGGTAAATGATTGTGAAAATGGAAGTAAGGTTAACATATTATTTTCGCCCGAATAGTATCACCCAATAGAATCGAACCAGCAATCTCACAATTCAGACTAGTTTCACCAGTTAGAACGGCACGAATAACGAGGCTGACCACTCCGTTGGAAAGGGACGTTTTGAAAATATGCTCGTCATATGTTTGTTACTAAACTTTATCATTGCAGTGAGTGCTTTATTCAAATCAGGTTACTTCTGAGTCATATCTTCGTTAAATCATTGTCAGATCATTGTTTTATCACTATCAGTGTTATATTATTGAGCGCTCGAGCTAAATATTAACTTAGTGTGTGCATTGTAGCGTTACATTACGAAAGCTGTCATTTTTGAAATATATGGTAGTCCTTCCTGTCAGAGGTCCAGTGATGACCTTCTCACATCGGTGCTTAGATCTCACTGCATACTGCTTGTAACATGAGATACCTACTGACTTTACCATCGACCATATGTCTCCGTAACTCGGGTGCAGTAAAATAGTACACTGTTAAAACAAGTTACATTTTTCTCGCAATAATGACAAAAATACATCTCATTAGTAGAAAAAAGTATGAAAAGAAGAACAGCTTGAAAGTAAATGGCAGGCTAGCAGTCATTTTGGTTTTCTACTGATATATAATGTCCTAATATGGGCCCTGCATTTAATATGGGACCTCAAAGAAAATCTACTACAGCTAACATCATCTTTCGGCAATAGCTTAAAATACACCTACCTTTCGTTCAATAATTTTACAAATTTAGTGCAGTTTGGTTCTTGTTCCGTTAGAAACGAATTACAGTAAATGTGTTTGGTTAATTTTGATTCTTTTATTAAGATAAGTTGTTGTTATAAGAATGGTCAGGGACAGAAATTGAAGAAGTGGATACGTTCTAACGAGAACAGGGCAGAGCAGCACGTTAGAGAAAGGGTGAAGAAAGCAAGAATGGTTATGGGGAAGCTATGGAGCATAGGAGAGAGGAGGTTTAACGACGATATTAGGTGGAGAATGAAATTATTTGAAGGGATAGTGAAGAGTATCCTCATGTACGGAGTAGAGATCTGAGGATGGAAGGAATGGGAGATAGTAGAAAGGGTACAAGAGGGATACATGAAATGCATTATGGGATTAGACAGAACGACACCAGGATATATAGTGAGGGAGGAAATGAAGAGGGAAAAGCTGAGAGTGGGAGCCGGGGCGAGGGCGGCGAAGTATTAGGAGAAAATCAGAAGGAAGGTATTAAGAGAATTCTGGGAAGAAAGAATGAAGGAAGAACAAAAGGGTAAACTGTCGGAATGAGGAGAAACAAGGAAAGAGTACTATTGGAGATGTGGGATAGACACAAGGGAAGCTGAGCGAAAGAGAAACGGAGGAAGAAACATAGTAGAAGAATTGAGGACGAAAGACAAGGAGGTACAGGAGCAGGAAAGAACAGTAAAAATAGACAATTCAAGAAATGTGAAAAGGTATAGAGAGGTAAGGACGATAGGAATACCTAAATATTTGAAAGGGAGGAGAGGAAACGCAGGGGACAGAGTTAGGAGGATTTCCAGATTAAGATGTGGAAATGAAGAACGGAGTAATAGGTATTGGGCAAAACCAGAGGAAAGGCTATGCAGAATGTGTAGGGTGGAGGAAGAATCCTTGGAACACCTAACAAAAAGATGTTGAAAGATGATAAAATGGGAGGAAGAGATAAAGGAACTGTTGAGTGAAGAAGGAAAGGGAGAAAGGTGGGTACTCGAGGAAAGAAGGAAGAAATGCGGAGAGGTAAGACAGAACTGAGAACAGGAAGGAAGAGAGAGGCAAAAGAGGAGGAATGAAAAGAAGGAAAAGAAGCGAAAAAGAGACGAAAGAGGGACAGAAGAACTGGAGTCAAGAAGGAAGGAGACCAGAGATGGAAGCCGAAAAGAGAATAGGAAAAAAGAGAGGGACACCGGAGGAAGTATGAAGAATAAATAAGAAAATTCATATAAAATTTATTGAAGCAAATTGTAATTGTACTGTATTGTAATTATGTATGAGGCCTAGGGGAAATAAAGAATTTATATATTGTTATAAGAATGGGTAAGATTTTTACTCGATCTGCTTATGATTTATACTTGAAGCTGTTGTATTGTGATCGAGGTATATTGTGTTACTAGGAACCACTTAATCTCAAAAAAGTCATTAAATTAGATTGCCATGTGCAATGTTGGAAATATGGGTTCCCCGCGAGGTCTAAATATGGGCCAGAGCATATTTAACAATTTTGACCAGCTGACGACGACATGGATGATGATGAAGTAGGGCAACAAAGTTCGGATGATGATACCGTTTGTATATTATGTGACGGTTGTTTTTTATATGATCCAAGGGGCTTTGGGTTCGGTGCCTAATGTGCAATATGGGGCCACATGAACAATGAATGCTCCGGGACAGAAAAGAATTTATATGAATATGATTTTTGTCAGTAATCAATTGTTAAACCATTACTTTAAGTTTGTATCTTAAACAAAAATAAAATTTACTTTGAACTACCTAATTTTTAATGGGGGCCCATATTTCATACACTCAATCCTGATTCCTTCAATCCTGAACATTTTACAAAGTTTCATAGTTTGCTTGGAATCACATTATTTTTCTATTTTACGAAACAATGTAATTTTGAACATTGTATATAAGTCTTTGGGCTAGATGTATACCAATTCTAAGATTATTTCTTCAAAAACTTAAATTTTTTTTGAGAAAAACATAAAGGGGTCCCATATTAGGACCTTCCTTCTATATATATTTTTGAGGGGGGGCGGAGTTGGTCCTTGCTTCGGACTCCATGTTACTAGCACCAATCTCCTTTCAAGAGTTTTTTTGAAACTGTCGTTTATTACAATTTCTTAATCAGTATCCAACATTACAAACAACAACAAAATATAAAACTGTTAGTAAAATATCTGGCTTAGAAGCAACTACATTCTTGTACAGCTATTTGAATAAATTAAGCAGTGTCTTGAGATGCCTTCATACGATCTTAGGATACATCAATCCTTTTAACTAGCTACCGCGGACATTAATATCTATGAAATATTATAAGTAAACCTGCACTGGACACTATTAAATACTATGAATAACTCTAATGCTCTTACGAAATTCATGCATGGGTGTAAGAATTTTTAGAATACTTATCAAGATATACAACGGGTACGCTTTGCGACAATTCATTTTAAAATGTTAAACTCTGTCCGTAAATATGGTATACATTTTGATTTTTTTCTTGTCCGAAAATATGATATATATTTACAATTTTAATTAATTAGAATGATTTTATGAAATAGTTACAAATATCTAGTAAAACAAAGAATACTACAACAAGTTTAAATTTAACAAGGACGTGGCTGTTTCCACAGCCTGTTTGGAACATGATAATGTTGTTTGTAATCATCCTTTACGATGATATTTTGCCTTATTAATGTGCGGAATGTTATAGGAATTCCTTCCTTTTGCTAACATGGTTGCTTCTAGACAAGTGTACAATGTTAGAAAAACATTATCAAGGGTTTGTATGTTTAATGCATTAAATGCATTTTGTACGCATTCAATACATTTTGTACGCAATCAATCAATTCGTCGATTATATTCGGTGAAGCTGTATGTTGTGATCTTAGTCGATTTGGAACTTCTTCCTTGCAATTTTGATCAAAATTCGCCATTTTGTTAGAACAGCGGGTGTCACTTTAATTTGTCTAAAATACGCATTTTTTTCTATGAATTTGGACATATGCAAAACTATAGGGGAAACTTTTTAAGATCGCAGCGCCATATGCGGCAAAGCTGGAACACTCGAAAGCCACATTAAACTGTTACTCGTGTATTTGTTTACATGGTGAAAATGAACACGAGTTGTATTTTTCCTGTTTTCCGAGCATTTTTTTAATTTAAAGGTAATCTACGATTTACAAGATATGTAATAATATACTATTCTATAGAAATTTCAAGGAAATTTTAATTTTTCATTGTATTTTTAATTCTTTTTGACTGTCTGTCAATATAATAACAGCAAAAATATGGTAAATATATTAGTAAAAATTAATATCTCTGCCTGAAAAAGTAGAAGGGCTTTTTAATATTTCAACTGATGATTTAAGCAAAATCATCTTTTTGGGTGGGATAAATTTTTTTTAGTCTTTCCTTGGTTCTAAAAAATCACTTTCCATAAAATGTAACGAGCAAACATGCATGCATGGACTTGGATTTTTGCCCATTTTTAGTTTTTGGGTCCATAAAAACCTACGATCCACTTTCTATCTGCCTCCAAACGTCGTTTAAATTGATATTTTTTTCGATTTAGGTAAATTTTGGAATTTTTAAGAAGGATTCTTCCTTAGTCACGATTTACATTGCGGCACACAACAAAATTGATTGTTTTTTTCCATGATTTACAAAATTAAAACACAAACAACAAAAAAGCACGTATTTCTCCATTGAACAAAACACAAAAATGTCACTTTCGTATCTTCCGCAAATTGCCACCAGATGCCAGGGCGCTTAAGAAGTTTCCCCTATTTGCACGTCATTTGCAAAACAAAAAAAATCAAGTTAATATTACTTTCGTTAATCCCACATCTTGTTAAGTAATGTATATCATATTTTTGGAAGGGGGGAGTATTTTTTTACCAAACTGCAACTTATGTTTCAATAGAGCCTCCTTTTAGCTCGATATATTTTACATATCGATATTCCAACTTCTTTACTTACTTAATCCTGAAGCCTTTCTATCTTGCGGTGTAAGGCTGCAGTCGAGTTAGTTATTTTCCGGTGTTGTTCTCCATACTTCTTTCCATCGTGTTCTGTCCTTTGTATATTCCCTTATCTCCTTCCACTTTACGCATTTCTTCGTTAGTTGAGTTGGTTATTTTCTGGTGTTGTTTTTCACACTTCTTTCTATCATATTCTTCTTCTTCTTCTTTGGGCACTATCAGTCAGGTTGACTTTTGGCCTCATTCACATAAGCCCTCCATCTTGATCTATTCATTGTCCAGTATTGCCTATCATGTTCTAGTCTTTGTATATTTCCTTATCTCCTCCCACTTTACTCTTTTCGTTGTAGCTTCCCAGCAAACATTCAACTAACGGCCGAATGCCGGCTAACTGCTTTTATGCTGGTAAATTACTGGCACCAAAAGTAAGTGCAACGCCAGTATTAATAATGTACTTCACATTTGTATTTCGCATTCCGCCTATACGAAGTACTTTACCAGCATTTTATAAGCACTCTTCTTCACTCATACTTTTTACTTAAAACCATCAGAAATAAATCTTGCAACTAATGCGATTATTTTGCACTTTACCGTTGCTGGGCCGGCAACTGATACATCAATGGGCCAGTAACGGCCACGGGGACACCGGGGTACTGGCCCATTACTTTCAATGCCGGGGAGTATGTGCTTTACCAGTACTGGCCCGTATAAAAATGTTTGCTGGGTTATTTAGTTTCTTGATGCCATGTCTCAGTCTTCTCTTTCTCAGTCTTCCTGGTTTAAGTTTCTTCAGTGTTCTTGCTTCAAAAACTTTTTTTACTATTGGGTTGTGATGCAAAAGTTCGTCCCTCTTTTAATTCTAAGTTAATTAGAGCGAGCAATCGACCAGAAGCGGCCTGAATTAGCCAATAGAAAGGGATTGCTTTTCATCAGGACAATGCTAGACCACACGTGTCTTTGGCTACCAGACAGGAACTTTTACAGCTTGACTGGGATGTTTTGGTTCATCCACCATACTTGCACCCTCCGACTACCATTTATTTAGAACACTTCAAACAGTTTAGATGATAAAAACTTTACATCCTTGGAAGATTAGAAAAAGCAATCAGTTCTTTGGCCAGAAACCTCAGAATTATTACGGGTGCAGGATTATGCAGCTACCGGAGAGATTGAGAAAGGTCATCGAACAGAACGGCACATACTATATTCATTTAACGTAACTTTTAGTAAATAAAATTTTTGTTAAAAAAACGGGACGAAATTTTGTATCAACCCAATAATATAAAACTTGCGATCTAAACACCATCAAAGACACTGACTTAATAAACTCCCTTCGTAATTAGGTATGCTGGATTCGTTTTAAAATGTTAGAGTTTGGTATGGCTGTAGATTTGAAATTATTAAGTAATAATAGGTTCTAGTTCAATTATAAATCAAACTATATCCGGGAAGTAATAGAGTAAAGTAAGATGTAATTTAACAATTAACAAGAAATATCGATGTTTAATTGAATCAGATAAGGCTAAACTCAAATCAATCATTTAAGAAATTTATGTTGTAAAATTAACATAATTTTGACATATTGACAGAGTTAAATTATTCAGCTGCAAAAGAAATATCTAATTTAATTATAAAATAGTCTTAAGGTGAAAATAAAGTTTACCTTATTTGTTACTATATATAAAGTATACCTAGTCTTACCATAAATATTGTTACAAAATTTTCATTGAAAGTCCATGATTAAAGATGTTTAATTTTCTTTTAGACAAGAAAAGAGTACGTATGGAGTTGTGGAATGGACATAAGAGAAACAGAGAGAAAGAGAAACGAAGGACCAGATGTAGTAGAAGAATTGAGAAAGGGAGATATGGTAAATAACCATGTGTCCCGAATTTGCCGGGACAGTCTCGAATTTCCGCCTTGCATCCCGAATTTTTCCAGAGGCTATATTTGTCCCGAATTCGGGGTTTCTGTCCCGAATTGTCCCGAATTTTAGAAAAAGTACTTATTTTCAATATTTATTTTAAATTTATTACAACTAAAATTATTTTTACAAAACTTGAACTAAAAAAAAATCTACCGAAAGGGTATTTTCCTTGATGAACAACTTTTGGACAAGTGACAAGATTCAACTTGTAGATGTAGACACATTAAAAGCAATATTATTGATTAAATTAAATTATGAAGGAAACTGCGGATTTTTAGAAAATGCTTTAAAGAAAAATAGACATACTCAAAAAGATCCAAAGTTCGGAATAATATAAAAAGATTTCTACTGAGTAATTTTAATGAATAAATAAATAAATAAATAAATAAATTTAATAAATAAATTTTGAATTCTTTTAAAAATATATTGTGATTTTAATAATGTTCCTATTAATACTATAAACTAATTATCTGTGATTGTAAAGTTTTGTTTATTATAAATAGAGACCGGTAAAAATATGCACCGGTACTTTTGACATAGGCTTGACAAGATGTGAGAAAACTGGAGGCAAGAAGGAAGGAGATCGGAGAGGGAAGTCGGAATAAGAATAGGAAGAAAGAGAGGAGCACTGGAAGAGGAAATGAGATATTGTAAAATTATCCATATTGTGCGTTATTATATTTATTTCATTAGAAGAATCCTTGGAATATCTAACAAAAAGGTGTGGAAAGATGATAAAATGGGAGAAATAGATAAAGGAGCTGTTGAGTGAAGAAGGAAGTGAGAGGTAAGGCAAAACTTTGAACAGGAAGGAAGAGAGAGGGAAAGGAGGAGGAAAGAAGAGAGGGAAGAGAAGCGAAAAAGAGACGAAAGAGGGGAGGAAGAACTGGAGTCAAGAAGGAAGGAGACCGGAGACGGAAGCCGAAAAGAGAATAGGAAGAAAGAGAGGTAGGGCTGACGCTAGCATTTGCGAGGCCATGAGCCAGGGCAGGCGCGACGCCATGTGCGAGATGGACAAGAAAAATTTAAAATGACGCGGTGGTCAAAAAGGTGGTCATAAAGAAATATATATGTATATTTATTTTATTTTTTTGTAATGTTTAATGCCCTAAACGCCGCAAGGCCTAGGGAAAATAAAGACTATATATATACTAAAATACCAGGTCTGTAATGAAATCTGTATGAACATATAATAGTAAATTCCTATCAGACGAGTTTTACTGGACACTCGGTATTTCTGGTTTATGGATAAGATCTTATAACATTGCGTAACATACGATATTATTTAAATAGTATTTTTATTTTATTTTTTGTTTAATTAAAATACTTTCAAAAAGATTTCATTAAAGTACCGACGTAATTAGAAGATATTTGATCTTTTCTCAGAAATTTTATTACTTAAATAAATAAGAAACTGGCTAACCCCTTTCGATGCTATTTTGTTATTATGTTTTGTCGAACACTAATGAAAAAAGTCTTTTTGAACGACTGGGTTTAAGCATAGGAATGAAACGATACTATCGATACTAATAAGGTATCGATACTTTTGTTGCGATAATAGGACTAACTGCTCCGCCCAGATTAGGGATAAATCGTTTTTATTGATCTAAATTTTTTTGGAAATATTCTTATCAAGTTTATTGAACTCAATTTTTTTTTTTAGTTTTTTAACTTAAGATCTACGTGAGAACCAATATAAATAATATAACTTACAATTTTTTCTTAGTAAAATATGTAAATGAAACGACTAATGTTGAATTTCGACATTTCCGTTTTAAATTCTAAGTGATAATTGACATGTTAAAATCGAATTAAAACCATGAGAAAATTAGAATTGTGTGTGAAATTATAGACGTTTTGCAATCATTAAATGATACTAAAAGACGCAAATTACGGCTAATACACGAGGCGTTAGTATAAGTCACAACTGTCGTCCTGTCGGATGCTTTATTGATATTCAAACGTGTTTAGAACCCCATCTGACATGCGAATATAAACCCTTCTATCTCGGCAAATTCCAGGACAAGGACAATTCCAGGATAACTTGCAAGAACGTCGAGTGTAGGTGTTTGCTTACATGTTCTTCCATGAGCATGCATTTTGTTTGGAGAATGCTACTTCATGGCAATTCTTCATTTAGCACGTAGTATAGGGCTGCCATAATTGTCGGACGACCTACCGGGACCCCCCCCCCCAAAAACAACTTAAAAAAAACTTTTATTGACAATAATGCCTTTATTATAAAAAATTGCACAGTATTTTAAAAAAATAAAAAAATTTAAAGACAAAAAAAAATAATTAAAGTAGAGATTGATAATAGGTATTCCAAGAGCAAAACGTTGGGATCATTGGTGAATCGTTTTGGAACACTCAGTTCGACTGAAAAAATTTGATGTTTTTTTTGTGGATGCGTCTTTATCAAATCTAAAATAATATAATATAAATTAATGGGCGATTCAATTAAATAAAACCAAATAGAACCTTACATTCCATTCTTCTCTTGCCTTTACTCTCCCCCTTCCCCGACTTCGGTGGCTTCTTTATCATCGCTCTTCTTTACCCAATCATACTTCTCCGATGTTTTCGTTTTTTGGAGCAGTTCTTTTTCCCCTTTTATATAATTATAGAATTCAATGCATGACATTTTATAATTTAAAACACATTGAATTATGCTTTTCACGGTGTCAATAGAAAGCGAATTGCGCTCAATTTATATATAGTATGTATATATGTATATGTACAATATTATCGAAAAATAATTTTTTAATATGCATAAATTTTAAATCGACCGGGACAAATGACTCTTGTACCGGGACACTGGGACACAAACTTCAAAACCGGGACATGTCCCGGTGTACCGGGACGTATGGCAGTCCTAACGTAGTACTCAGTAAAGGTCCACACGGGTCTATTTTGGACCACTTTTACCCGGCCCGGCCCGTTATGTTTCCAGTCCGGCCCGGCCCTAGCCCGAAAATATTAATACAATTATTACATCTACCCGGCCCGAATCCGACAAAATTTTAAATTCGGCCCGAATAAACCTCGTTAAAAAAATATTATCATACAAAAATTGATTACAATTTGTAATAATTATAAAACTAGAAATTGAAAAACAAAATATATTTTTTAACGAAGGTTTAAAAATATATTATTTAAAGGTATTACTGTTCTTATCCGGCTCGAGCCCGAATATAATACATGTCAGTCGGCCCGAACCGAGTCGGGCCTGGGCCCACGGGCCAAGCCCGAGCCTCTGCGGACCTCTAGTACTCAGGCTACCTTATTCCTTCTCATTATACGAGGTCTACCTTTTAAGTTTTTACAAAAACTAAGATTTTTTTTTTTTTTGAACAAACTGCTTTCTTGCTTTTCAAAATACAGACGATTCCGCTTAATTGGGCCACCGCTTAATTGGGGCAACCGCTTATTTGGGACAAATCTCAAAGAACAGAAACCAAACCAAGGAACCAACAGTATATTTACATGTTTAATTGGGACAACATTCCGCTTAATTGGGACAGTTAAGATCACAGTACATATTATGTTACACATATTCTTAAGAAAATGTACAAAGAATTTAATATTACAGCGTTATTTTATGCAGGGAGGAAATGAAGGGAGGCCTACATCCGCACTGAATACCTGTGCTGATTTTGTAGAAATGTTACAAAAACAAAAGACAGACTACACTTGACGCATTTTTGCATTGAATTAAATTGTATGTACCTATTTATTATTTTATTTTGGAATTTATTATTATTTTTTCTCAAAAGTTTATATTTTTTGGTTATATGTAATTTATAGTTTTGTCCAAGAGTTTATAAAATAAAATTATTGAAAGAAAAATATGCATAGTTTAATTTTATGTGAAATTCGCTTAATTGGGGCAGCCGCTTAATTGGGCCAAAATGCCTAAGTCCCGATGTGTCCCAATTAAGCGGAATCGACTGTATTCTTCTTTAAGAATTATGCACTTTTGCATGCGTTCAAACCAATTCTCGAAACATTTTTTTCAGTCTGAAGTTGGTATCTGAAAAACATGGTTTTCGAAGGCTTCAACAGCTTCTTGAGGTGAGGATCGCTGTGCACGTATTTTTTGTTTGACATTGGGGAACAAAAAAAGTCTCTAGGGGATAAATCAGGTGAATACGGGGAATGAGACATTAATTCGATGTTTTTCTCCGTTTTCCAAGTTTCGTCACTTGTAAGGGTATACGGATTTTGCAGTGCTTAGGTTGATTTTTTTTTTTTTAGCAATCCCATCAGAATCCATCGGGAACATCAAAACACATGCCGATCTTCTTCAATCATTTTGCGCACAGCATCCATGTTCTTTTTTTTAATTACAACCGATTTTGGTCGACCTTCACGAGATTCATCACTAACGGACGCACGGCCACGACGAAATCCTGCAAACCAATTGTAAACAGTCTTTTCTGTGCTTCACTACCAAAAGTTGAACGAAGCGAATCTATGCATTGTTGTTGAGTTAGGCCTTTACTAAAATCGTAAAAAATCATCCAACGAAAACCTTCACGAGTAATATCCATTTTTTCACAAACTTGTTTCATTAAAACGCTCACTATCAACAAACTACTAGGTCAATTTATAAGCTGCCACTGATTTCACAATAAAAAATGTCAAATTTTACGAATATAGTAATGACACATTTCAATATTGTTATCTAGTGGTCGTTTGTAAAAACATAAAAGGTATCCCTCGTATGAGACAATGACTTAATCCAAAAATTGATTAAATACTGTTGTTCTGTGTTAAATTTTAAGCGCGTCTATGTTTATATTGTTTAATTTTTAGTAAAATATGAAAACTAGCTGACAATATCTATGTGATAAAGTTATACAAATTTTTAAAATAAAATTTCTTTATTTTTTCTGATTTTGTTGTCTGGAACAATTGAGGGGGGTGGGGCGTGTATCCAACGCCCTCACAGCGTTACGCCACTGCACATTCTAATAAAAGGGCGCATTTAGGATGACTGCCCCGGACGCTATAAGAGCTAGCTCCGGCTCTGCTTCCCACAGGCTTCAATCTTGCTTATGCTCATAAAAATCAAACACAATAAACGTAATGACAAGTTTAGAAAACTAAAACATCCTATTAATCTCTTTTTAACGGTAACTTTAAAAGTTCAATAAACTAACATTGCTTTAAAAATAACGAGATACTGGTCCACCAAACTGGTATGTTGTCTTACATATATCGTTCTATTCATACGCTACATAGATCGTAAAAAATTGTTCTTTTGTTTGATTTTATTGTACTTTTTATTTGGTTTTCGACATCATATCTACCAGAAGTTTAATAAATAGAAAGCATTATGTAATTGTTTTCGATACTACTTTGTTTACTGTTGAAAAGCCTTGTAAAATTATTACATTTGTAGAGCAATGTTTCGAAATGTTTTTTGTAACAAAAAATAGAAACAATATAATACTTGGCAGTATTTCAGAATGTGAACTATGAAAAATAAGGTCGATTTTTCATTTTTATAAGGGGAATCAAGACCATTTAAATATGACTAATTTGTACCTGAGTTAATAAATATAGCAGATTACTCCATAACAGATATAGTCATCATCAATATTAGCTGGAGCCTATATATCCAGAATTGGCCTCCTCAGTCATGAACGAGCCAACTCTCGTCAAAATTTGTGAAATATTCGTCTTTTAGCAGCGAAGTGCTCTCGTCGATTTGGCTCCAGTTATTATATATATATATATATATATATATATATATATATATATATATATATATATATATATATATATATATATATATATATATATATATATATATGTATATGTATATATACAAGGTGTCTCAAAAGAAATTTTATATTTAGTGGATTGATTAAAAAAAAGTAAGCCGTATATAGAAAAAATGTTTATTAATTATTAAAATACACTTTTTGGGGATTTATTTCTTAAAAATAATATCGTCTAAATGTAGACCCCTCGCGTTCTCGGCACTCATTTAATCGAACAGTAAAATTACTTATGACGTCTCGGCAGGTGGACTCAGGGATGGCTGCCATTTCGTGACGGATATTTTCTTTCAAATGCGCCAGTAAAGTCGGTTTATTGGCGTAAACTTTAGATTTAAGATAACCCCATAGGAAAAAGTCCATAAGGGTTAAATCTGGACTGCGTGGAGGCCAATTTATGTCACCTCTCCGGGAGATCAATTTGCCTGAGAAAATTGCCTCTGACTGGCATCTTGGGGCTTTAATTCTTGCACCAATTGAATTTTGTAGGGGTGCAGCTTTAGGTGCTTGTGCATAATGATGATCTATGCACATTTAAAGCACTTGCGCGCTTTCGAATTGAAAGGTTCGGGTACCTCTCCGGGAGATCAATTTGCCTGAGAAAATTTCACGAACACGTGGTAGATACATATTGGACGTGTGTGAAGTTGCTCCGTCCTGTTGGAACCATGTTCTTTGGTTATAGCCAGGAAAGTTTTGCAGTTCAGGTACCAAGAAGTTGTCTAACATCTCCACATAACGCTCTGAATTCACTGTAACTGCAGTGAATTCATCTCGTCACGAACAGACTGATTAACATTCTCCACGTTTTCTACCGTTCTTGATGAGCTAGGTCGCCCGGATTTTGATTTATCCAGCGTTGTACCAGTCTCTTCAAACTTTTTAACCCAATGTCGAATGAGAGGAATGCTTGGCGCATCATTTAAGTGGCGAAAACCTCGAATACTGCAGAATTTTCAACGCGCTACAGTCGCCGAATCACCGTTTTTGTAAAACTCTCGCACGCATAACGCGCGGTCTGCTCCCGAGAAACGCTCCATAGCGACTCAATTCCCAAGAGCCAGGCTACCGATTGACATAACCCCCGCGCCCCTCGGATACGTTGCGTTCACGCAGTAAGCTAAATAAATATAAAATTTCTTTTGAGACACCTTGTATATATATATATATATATATATACACAAATATTACGGACAAATCCTCCATGAAATGAATACCAGTTTGTAAAGAATCTTTAGATACCTAAGTAAAATCAGGGAAATCTAACAAGGAACTCAAAAACTAAATTAAATTCTCATTTGCACTTGAAACTCGAAAACTATTCAAAATAATCTATCGAAACACTAAAGTCTGTACCAAACTAGCATAATTAGTAACATTTAGTATTATTTAGTGTTTCTGCCAAACAATAGTAATCCAAAATTGGGGAAATATAATAGCACGATAATATATGTGCATCAAACGACAAATGTTGCACGACAAATGTTGCACGATAAATGATGCACGACAAATGTTGCACGACAAATGTTGCACGTTAAATTGAAAAATTAATTGAGTAAATTAAACCAGTACAGTACTGGTTTTTTGGTTATTGGTCCTGGTTAGTCGTGAAATATAAGCAGTACAGTTTAAGAACACAAAATCAAAAATTATTAATTTTTCAAAAAATCGAATAATCGATCTATCTTTGAGTAGGCGCATTAAAAAAATTGTTACCTTAGTCAAATAAAGGAGTTATTAAAAAAGATACATTTTTATTAGTTTTTCGCAAGTAAAAAGTATTTTTCTTAGGGCATCAAGGGTTTAAATCCAATATTGAGAAAGTTATCAAGACAAGATTAAACAACTAGATCCCAAGTAAAATAAAAAAAATATTCATTTTTTTAAGGTGAAATAAATGTTAAATATCGAGTCTTAGTAACTTGTTATAAAGAAATTAAAATAATAAAACATTGAATTATTTAAAGATATTTGCTTCATAAAAACTTATACAAGGTGTCTCAAAAGAAATTTTATATTTATTTAGCTTACTGCGTGAACGCAACGTATCCGAGGGGCGCGCGGGTTATGTCAATCGGTAGCCTGGCTCTTGGGAATGCAGTCGCTATGGAGCGTTTCTCGGGAGCAGACCGCGCGTTATGCGTGCGAGAGTTTTACAAAAACGATGATTCGGCGACTGTAGCGCGTAGAAAATTCTACAGTATTCGAGGTTTTCGCCACTTAAATGATGCGCCAAGCATTCCTATCATTCGACATTGGGTTAAAAAGTTTGAAGAGACTGGTACAACGCTGGATAAATCAAAATCTGGGCGACCTAGATCATCAAGAACGGTAGAAAACGTGGAGAATGTTAATCAGTCTGTTCGTGACGACCCGAACCTTTCAATTCGAAAGCGCGCAAGTGCTTTAAATGTGCATAGATCATCATTATGCACAAGCACCTAAAGCTGCACCCCTACAAAATTCAATTGGTGCAAGAATTAAAGCCCCAAGATGCCAGTCAGAGGCAATTTTCTCAGGCAAATTGATCTCCCGGAGAGGTGACATAAATTGGCCTCCACGCAGTCCAGATTTAACCCCTATGGACTTTTTCCTATGGGGTTATCTTAAATCTAAAGTTTACGCCAATAAACCGACTTCACTGGCGCATTTGAAAGAAAATATCCGTCACGAAATGGCAGCCATCCCTGAGTCCACCTGCCGAGACGTCATAAGTAATTTTACTGTTCGATTAAATGAGTGCCGAGAACGCGAGGGTCTACATTTAGACGATAATATTTTTAAGAAATAAATCCCCAAAAAGTGTATTTTAATAATTAATAAACATTTTTTCTATATACGGCTTACTTTTTTTTTAATCGATCCACTAAATATAAAATTTCTTTTGAGACACCTTGTATTACAAATGAAAAGCTTGAGGAATGGCGACAAAATGATGAAATAACTTGCTGTTATACAGCGTGGTCCAAGAAATTGGATACAAATGGAAAACTTTTTTATTATCAATTTAACGAAAAAAAAGTCAATCTTCAAAAAATCTCCTGCTTTGTCTCAAATCCCAAAAAGTTATCATTTTTATTATTATTTTTTTTTATTCTAATATTGCAGTTAGATCCTTCACTTTTTTCACTTTCTGTAAGACAGTGGCTAAATGTTAATTTTTCACAAAAATGGATTAGAATGTCTTCTAATACTGACTTGGCAATAAAACTCTGGTCATCCCGTTCACTCGATCTGACTCCGTTAAGTTACTTCTTACGGGGCTCTTTAAAAAATTGGGTTATGTTAATCGGCCACAAAATCAACAAGAATTGATTCAAAGAATAAGGGAAGAGTGTGATCAAATGCCACCAGAAACGATTAAAAATTTAATAAATTAATTTATAATTCAACATTCAATAACTGCAATATAAAACCAGTGGCGAAGGGAAACCTCCGCTAGACTTGCCCTCCCATAAAAAATATATTTAAAAAAAAATGTAAATTAAAAAAAAAAAATTTAAATATTTAGATAAATCTTCAAAAATACATCAAATTATGTTTTATACAAATTTTTGTCCAAGGCTTGCTTTACAAGTTACGAATTAATTATCATGACCATGGAAACGTTACATATAAGTATGAAAAAATTGAGACTTGGAAAAATTTTAAATAATTTTACAAAAAATTTTCAAAATTTTTCGTTTTATCAAAAAACGTCTCAAATAAAAGTTATTAGTTATTGCATTTATAGTAACTTTTGTTCAATAAATTTTTTCGAAATATTTTTCTGTTGCTAAATATTCGCAAAAATCTTAAAATCGACACGAGTTAACTCCCATTTCTAGTCAACCGATTTTCATAAAAAACAATAGGGTTCTTCCTATTTAATAGGAGAATTTTTTAGTACCAGAACGAACTCTTTAAGTTAAACCGTTTTTGAGTTATCGTGTATACACACAGACAGACAGACAGACACACACACACACACACACACACACACACACACATACGGACGGCACTTCGAAAATAGGTTTTTTGGATTCCCTGGACCATGAAACGTGGTCATCCGTCAAAATCTCGACATCGAAAATTTTCGCGATTACAATACTTGCCCCTTATATATTAAGGTCGGGCAAGTAAAAATAAATAAATAATAATAATAATATTGATAATGTTTTTGGGGGTTTGAGACAAAGCCGGAGATTTTTTGAAGTGACTTTTTTTGTAAAAATTATAATAAAAAAGTTTTCCATTTCTATCCAATTTCAATCACGTAGTAATTAAATTTGGCCGATAAGCTATATATGAAATGGTTATGACTTTACTGAAAATTTCTATGACTAATTCAAAAGTTTACATATTTATTTTGTGAACCAATGTTTTAAATATAAAATAATTGAAGTAAATAACTAAAAAAATCTTATAAAAACAAATATTTTCATTGAAAACAAAATTTTGGCAACGACTTCCAAAACATATCTAAGTAAAAATATATTATAATACACATTAAATGTATTTATTACGATACTCTAGAAAATACCAACTGTAGCAGTTAAAAATAACTAAGAGCGAGTACTAAGAGATCACGTGACACACGCACGTGCGCCAACAGTGCGTGTGTAATTGCATTAACGCACAAGCAATGCGCGTAAAAAACTTCTTGGTGGGTCCCCTTATCGATATACACAGTTGTTCAACAAAATATACAACTAGAATTTAGGTATTATAATCGTTATTTAATCTGGATTTCAAATTATTGGAAAATCTAGTAAATAGTGAAGACATAACATATTGAAAAACCATTTATGAAGACAATATAGAAACATTTTTATTAGAAAATCTAAATTTATTTATTTACATTCCATAATTTATGGTTATTGATCAATTATTACAATTATAAATGTTTATAGCAGGGCTTCGAACTGTTATTTTTTTCGTTTCGGTTTTCGTTCCGGTTCAATTAAACAAATATATACCAGTTCGGTTCCGGTTTTCGTTCCGGCAAAAAAATCGTTTTTTTTCGGTTTTCGGTTCAGTTCCGAGTGATAAATTTTTAAATGCTTTTATTTGTATTAGAAATTACTTTCTACTATAATTCTGGGGGTTCTGGGCGCCCCCCCCCCTAATAATAAAAGCGATTTTTTTTTATTTATCAATTAAAAAAATTACGATTTTTTCTGCTCATCAGTTTTAAAAATAATCTTAAATAAAATGTATTTTATATTCACTCACATAAACATTATCTGAACCGAAATAAACCGATATTTTTTTTCGGTTCAGTTCCGGTTTTCTTTCCGACAAAAATGACGGTTTTTTCGGTTTTCGGTTTTCGGTTCAGTTCCGGTTCGAAGGCCTGGTTTATAGCTCGATTATGGAAGAAAAGGTCGTATCTTCTAGTTGTCCTTTCTCAATAAATTCAGAGTTATCGTTGAAACGCAAATTCCGCTTGATATTCTCAAATCTACTGCATCCCATTACTTGAGATACTGCAGGATCCATTGTTGTGTATGTGGCATATATGAACATTCATGAACTAACGTTCTGATGTAGTTTTAAAAGTAAAATAAAAAATAAAAATCGGAATGTGCCATATATGGCACACTATGCGGTAAAGGGTTAAATTTAGTTTTAAAAAATTAAATGAAAGCTCTTAGTACTCAAATAACGAATAAAAATAATCATCAAAAAACTGTTCATTTTAATGTGCTTATAGAAAAAATATTTTCCTAGACATCCAGCATTCTGTTGTCTTCTTACACATATTAAATACCTACAAAACCCTGAAATGTGTGAAAATTCATACTTCACATTAGTTTCTTAAAATTAGTTTAAGTACTTTAGAAATCCTGATTTCATTTTTATGATTATCAATCATGTTTATTTTAAAATGTAATAGAAACAATCTTATCTATGAGAAAGTAACGAGAAATATGTGTTAATTAATAATTTTAAAGGCTCATGACATGAAGGTAATGTGGACCATACATAGTAAACAAGTATACATATATCTTAATGTATTGTCAATCACAAGTGCTCTAATTTTGAGCTTTATCTATTCATCTGTAACATATATTTTTGACAGGAGATAATAATGGAAAATAACTTTTTATGCGTAATTATTGATGAAGAAATATTACTAACCAACGAAATAATATTATACGGGGAATATCCATAAAGTAACAGTACTCCATAGGTTTACTTAATAGTATTTTAGGTATAAGCCACACTATTTTTCGATCGATATTTTTTACGATTTTAGTAAAGGCCTAACTCAACAACAATGCATAGATACGCTTCGTTCAACTTTTGGTAATGAAGCACCATCAGAAAAGACTGATTACAATTGGTTTGCAGAATTTCGTCGTGGTCGCGTGTCTGTCAGTGATGAATCTCGTGAAGGTCGACCAAAATCGGTTGTGATTCAAAAAAACATTGACGCTGTGCGCAAAATGATTGAAGAAGATCGGCATGTGACTTACCGTGAGATATAGGCATCCTTTGGCATATCGCAGACTGCAATGCATTCCATTTTGCATGAACATTTAGATGTGAAAAAGATCCGTTCCCGATGGATTCCGCATCAAAAAAAAGGAATATTTTGAAAAACAATAAAACAGTTCCAAAAAAATATTTTTATTTCTTAGTTTTTGTAAAAACTTAAAAGGTAGCCCTCGTACCTTATTAACAATTAAACGTTTATGATTTTGTTGAATTTGTAGGTCTTACAAAACATTGTTTGCGTCAGTTTTTATGTTAGCACAGTATGTCCTATAAATAATAGGTTTATATTGTTAGTATCAGTGGAGTAATATAAGCATACGCTGCGTCCCGATTTGCTGGCTATATGCAGTCAGTGCGTGAGTATTGCGTAAAGCGTTAAGGAACGCATGTTGTCCAGAAATAAACGACACGTTTTTTAAATAAATTAGGTATGGACCATCCAGTGGCGTACGCTACTTATCCACAATTATAAATATTTGTTAGTATAAAAGAATAGTATTTTATTTAACAAGCATATGATGATGGCTATACTTCACGAAGATGAGGTTTAAAACCCTAGCCGTAAGCGAGGGCTGTAATCTTCCGAGGAAACGTGATGATGAAACGTGAATGAAAGAAAGAGACATCGAGGGGCGCAAAACCATGTCTGAAACCTTGCTTGCCAGGCAGGAAAGGAAAGGTTTTTTTCATCGTTTTGTGACTGAAAACGAAAAGTAGATATATTTCAATAATCCCAAACGAAGAAAATCCATTTGCGACCCAGGAAAACCATCCGCATCGAGACCAAAACGGAATATTCACGGCAAGAAAGTAATGCTCTGTATATAGTGGGACCAGAAGGGTGTAGTGTATCATGGAGCTATTAAAGCAGAGCCAAATCATCACTGCCGAACTTTACCAACAATTGCTCCCTTTAAGCAACGCATTGAAGAATAAGTGGCCGGAATATGCAAAGAGACAGGCCAAAGTCATCCAGCATGATAACTCTAGACCACAGGTTGGAAAGATTGTGAAAGCCACCTTGGAAGTACTTGGCTGGGATGTTTTACCTCACCAGCCGTATTAACCAGACATTGCTCCATCAGATTATCATTTGTTCAGATCGATGGCACACGGGCTTTCGGGTCAGCACTTGAACAATTATGAAGAAATAGAGAAATGGCTCAATGAATGGAACGCTTCGAAAGACGAGTAGTTTTTCCGTCCAGAATACAACAACTGCCAGACAAATGGGAAAAAATAATAGCCAGCGATGGCAAATACTTTGTGTAGTGTATTTTTTCACGTTTTTAGGGTTTTGTAGGTATGACAAAAAAACCCTTATACCGTCATTTTGTCGTCTGTCTGTCTGTCTGTCTGTCTGTCTGTCTGTCTGTCTGTCTGTCTGTCTGTCTGTCTGTCTGTCTGTCTGTCTGTCTGTCTGTCTGTCTGTCTGTCTGTCTGTCTGTTCGGTAAAAATTGTAGCCAAACGGCTAAACCTAGAGAGTTGAAATTTGGCATGCTTATACAACTCTTTGACCCGCACATAGGAAAAATACTAAAACATCTAAAAAACATACCCCCCTAAAAATATAAACAAATATGTGCTCATCGAAATCAAAAATATTTTTTTTAAATTTTGAGTAGGGTATCAAATGAAAGCCCTTAGTACGTGGATTAACGATCAAATTTTTATTTTTGCAAAATAAATTATTTTGATGCGATTTTTGACAAAATTGTGCAAAAAAAATTTTGTCCCACACCCTGTAGCCCAGATGGGTTAAACTAAAAATCTAAAAAAATTCTAAGTAATGTATATTGGTGTGAACCGAAATAGTACAACCGGAATTTTTGATCAGATTATGTTTTTGGAACAAAAAGCATTTTTTGTGTTTTTTGGTTCACAAAGTACAAAAGTTATACCAATGTAAGACACTCACATGCAAGGCGTGCGATAGCGTAATGGGTTAGAGCACTGGTGTCGTAAGCTAAAATGCGCTGGAAACGAAAGGTTTCGAGTTCGAGTACGGAGTGAATTTTATTTTTTCTGTTTTTTTTTTGCATTTTTATTATGTTGAAATTATTTTGTCAAAATTCTAGTTATATTTTGACAAATGTTGTATTTAATTTTTAAGAGCGTAAATTTAATAACCAGTCTTATTATATGATTAACAGACGATAAATTATTTTAAAAATATCGTTCATTTTGCCGTGATTACTACAAAGTAAAATTTGTCCTACACACTGAGCATACCGCCTTCACTTATTATATACCTGCGAAACCCTGAAATGTGTGAATATTCACACTTCACATAAATTTTTTCACAATAAAGTCTTTTCTGGAAGAAAAAAAAAACGGATTAATTTACACGATCACCTCTCGTACATTCGAACATCCGTTCGAGTTGTTAAATTAAAAAGACTTTGGCAGAAGACTTTGGCACGCCATTGGCAGCGTAAGAGAGAAGTGCGTACGGTGCGTATATACGATAGTTCTGTGTTGCGTAACCAAGTGTTGTTTCAGATCCAAGACTTTGTTTTATATGTTTGAATATATCCGATGCCACACCATGCCCTGCCGACAAGTATGAGAGCATTGCACTAGATTTAAAATAAACTTTTTTATATTTCGCCGTCTCAAATTAGGATGATTCTATGAGTTAAATTGGGCGGAGATATTACACTGGGACGCTTAGATTTTAAACTATAATTAGATTACTTTAAACCTACTAATTAATTCTTAATGTAAACTAGGACCACTATAAAAGAAAAATAATTTCTATGCTTTAAAAAAAAATAGATTGTTTCGAGCAACGAGAAGTTCCTGTAAATATTACAAATTTATAATTTATTCTAAAACAAGAGTTGGGCCACTAAAAGGGACATGGCGACATATCATACATACTCTATTAGAAGAAAATCCGGCTCATACAGTCAAAGAATTGACTCAACAGCTCGAAGTTAATAAATCAACCATTTCACGTCGTTTACAAGCCATGGAAAAGATCCAGAAAGAAGGGAGTTGGTTGCCACATGAATAGGGGATACGCATAAAATTTATATTTCCTTAAAACTACATTTTTTTGAGATGTTAATGTTAGTTATGTCACCTAACAAAACAAAAATCACATTTTAATTAATATTATAGCCAAATTTTTTAATTAAAATATTGTAAATTTGAAGTAAGCCGACCACGGCGCGAAGGTTGCCGAGTAAATACGACTGAGTCTGCTGGGGTTTGACGTCACAGATACAGACTAAACATAATATTTACGTGTATATTATTGTATTGTTCGAGAGTTTTGTATTTGTTTTTAAACAATTTTTCACGACTTTATTATTAAAATAATTTATAAAATATATGTACTCACATTAAAATGGTCTTCACAAACATAAAGTTTACTTTTTTCTGAAATATCGGTTTTATTTCGCCTCATAGCTTTCAGCCACAAATTTCGCCTTTTCTGTTGTTTTTCGCCATCAGGTAGAGATATAAATTGTTTTTTGGATTTCTAATTGAACTATTTGTGTACATCGGTACTAAACAATATTTTAGACTATGTTTCGAAATACTGGGGCCTGGATCTTCCATTTTTTATATATTTTAATATAAAATTTAATTCGGTAAACATGTATATATTGTTTTTATATAACAATGTATAAAGTTTAATTCTATACTTTATTTTAATTAAAATCACTCTTACTTTACATAACCTATAAAAGTTATACAAGCAAATAAGTTCACGACATACTGTGTAGGCTGTACGCTGTAGACTGGGCATGCTGTACGCAGTACACTTAGTTGGGGTATGACGTCACACGTCGTTTTCGCACGCTACATACATTTATGATTTTTTTAAGCTTTCAAATTAAAAAAAAAATGCATAACTGTTTTTTATGTTTATATGCAACAAGAGGAATATAATAAAAAAAAATTAAAAATCATGCCTATCCCCTATTGAGCAAAAATTCCATTGCTAATCGTTTAAACATCTCGATTTTTTTTATTACAAGAACATGGTAACATATCATAAAGAAAGAAAGGATTAACACGGGAAATCTTGGAACCAAATAATGGCCAAAACATACGTGATGGTGACATTTTATCGAAACACAGCAACACTGGCTATTTCTGTTTAACATAGCTCACACAAATAACCAGACTATATTTTAACAACAATAAATGAAACTATAAATAGACAAATAAAATAATAGATATATACGAGGTGTGTATATTAAGTAACCGGACTGGCAACATAGCGTTTGATCTGGCAACATTTGAGACGCTGGACTTGGAGGGGCGACAGGTGAACATGTGATACGCCTTCAGTACGAGTTTGAACTCGCTAGAGTCATTTTGTTTTCCGTAGCAATTTTTTTCGTGAAACAGTTTTTTCTAGCGGGTTTTAAAAATGAGTGACATTCATTTTGAGCAACGGTGTGTTATCAGGTTTTGCTTCAGACTTAGGCACAACGCAACGGAACCTTTTGCAAAACTTCAGCAGGCATACGGAGACAGTGTTTTGTCAAGGACCCATGTTTTTGCAATTCGCCTTGTCACACAGCAATTTCAATAAACGAGTTTTAGGCCAGTAAAAACATTCTTGTAGCTCCTCAGCCTCCTCATTCGCCTGACTTGACTCCTTGTGACCTTTTCCTATTCCCAAAATTGAAAAATCACCTCAAGGGACGTCATTTTGGGACACTCGAAAACATTCGAACGTCTGTAACCGACCAACTGAAAGCTGTTCCAGTATCCAAGTTCCAGCACTGCTATGAGAATTGAAAGAACCGCCTCCAGCGCTGTGTAGCTTCCCAAGGAAGTTATTTTGAGGCAGACAATATTGAATTGTAATTCTATTCGAATAAAAAAAAATTTTTAAATCAGTCCGGTTACTTAATTTACTCACCTCGTACTTAATAAAGTATATCTTGCACGGACATACACAAATAAATAAGAAAAAAGTCTGTTGACTTTTGAAGACTTCTGAAAGAAGAACTGAACAGACGCAGGGTGAGAGTTAGTAAGAAGCTATAAAGGGACCAGTTCACATGGAATTTGATTCGTCAATAAAAATGACAGTATTCTCGAACCTAGGGACCAGTGTCCTATGTAACTCATGTATACGATAGGCAAAATAGTATATTTGTCAAACTTAGTTAATGTGATATCCGCAAAGGACGCGACAGCTTCCATGGTGGAACAGCACACAAAACTAAACTTGCCATTTCGGGCAGATTAAAATCAATATCAATCAAAATGTCGAAAGTCCTCAGACCAAAAGGTCTGTTGACTCTTGTTTAACGGGTAGGCAAATGCCGTCTATGTAATAATAAGAAGTTGCATTGAAAGCTATATTCACGCCTAGATGGCTCTAGGTGCGTATGTTGTGGCAGTGACAAATAGCTCTTCTGCCGTTTTGAAGTGTGAACATTTCATACTAAATTTCATTCTTTAGACGCCATCCTTTGTTTACACAAGTGCTTTTCTATAACCAAATTATAATGTACGTCTACACTACTTTGATTTAAAAAAAGTGCAGGTAAAGCTCATCGATTGCTTGTAAAAACTTATGGTGAATGTGCTCCATCGGAAACAGTATGTAGAGATTGGTTTCGATGATTCAAAAGTGGTGGTTTTGAACAGTGACGTTCATGACAAACGGCTAGGTCAATTGTAAAAAGTTTGAAGATGAACAACTGCAAGCTCTATTAAAAGAAAACCCAGCTCAAAAACTCAAAGAATTGGTTCAATAGCTCGAAGTTGATAAATCAACCATTTTACGAGTTTAGAAGCCATGGGAAAAATCCAGAAAGAAGGTAGATGGCTACCACATGAATTGACCGAAAATGTCATTGCTAATCGTTTAAACATCTCGATTTCTTTGCTTGCAAGGTATAAAAAGAAGAGTTTCATGTAACTTATCGTGACCGGTGATAAAAAATTGACCTACTTCGACAAACCGAAATGCAAAAAATCATGGATTGATCCTGGTCAAACGTCAAAGTCGACAACAAAGCGAAACATCCACGGTCACAAAGCAATGATCTCTATTTGGTGGGATATGGAAGGTGTCGTGTATTTTGAGTTGTTAAGACCAAAGGAAATATAATCACCGAACGTTATAGACAACAATTGGAATGATAATTTGATGCAAAAGTCTATCAAATCGTTGGAAAGTGATTCTTCTCTGTGACAATGCTCGGCTCCATGTTGCTATAACAGTGAAACAAACACTGATGGTGCTCGAATGGAAGGTTTTCCTGCTTACAGCGTGTTCTCCAGACCTGGTCCCAAGCAATTACCATCTGTCCCGATCGATGCAACACGGTTTGGAAGATACACATTTCTATAACTAATACCCTTTTCACACTAGATCTTTAAGACGAGTGAACTTAAAGTTCACCGATGTTTAAGATCGGTATGCTTTCACACTTGATGTTTAAAACTCTGGTGCTGTCATCAGCTACAGTAATTTTGTCCTTAAGTTACCGTCATGAAATTACCAGTTTTGAACTGTCTGCGCAAACGCACATTTTGAATTATTATAACTAAATATGTATATTTCATTTCATTCTACAATAAAGCCACTACAATAAAGAATATATTACACCTGTATTAACATGTAAGTTGATACATTTTATCTCAATTATTGTAGCGCTGTATTTTATTAAACACATTATTAAAATAAATAATTTTACTATAACAACAAGTATAAACTTCTTATAACGTTGATATAATACAGTATTCTTGTTTATGATAATATAAAATGTTGACAGCACAAATTCAAGGAGTATTTTTTTATAATAGGAATTAAGTTGGCAATGCGGACGAAGTTTAAGACGCAGATCTCTGTCTTAAACATCGCTTGTATTTAGACGAGGCCATACGGTTTCACATTAGCGTTTAAAGATACATTCACTTTAACATCCGATCTTAAAGATCTAGCGTGAAAAGGGTATTAGTCGAAAATTTGGTTGCTGAATGGATTGCCTCAAAAGATAGACCATTCTTTCGTTGCAGAATTCAACTTCTATCAGAAAAGTGGGGGAAAATCATAGCTTCCGAGGGTAAATAATTAATGTATTCACGCATTTTGTTATTGAAATAAATACTCGAAAAACACAAGAAAACAACGATTTTCAATGCAACCTTCTAGAAAGAGAAAAATATGCTTTCTATACTATGATTAGCTCTAGTAGTCATAAATATACTACTTGTACCCTTTGGTACAAGTTCCTCATCTGCGACTTTCAATGCAACTTCCTAATAAACGTTTTCGAGACGTCGTGTTCCAGATTTAATTTAATTCAAATCTTTTACCAGAATGACTTAAATTCAAACATATAATATTGCATTGCGCCATGCTATTAGAATATACTGGAGTATTAAAATAGATATACCCAAAGAGTTTGTGTTAAAGAAGTTTATTATTAATTTAGAAAGCTATAAGGATTCCAGTGACCAATAAATTTTGTTGTCAGTACACTGAACACATCTGTATGTCGCTACGGTAATATGAGAATATATTTGTACATTTGGAACGCACTGCGTACAGTCTCAGACAAAATTGAAACTGTATCTATTTAGAGAAATAGTACTTTGTTTATCAAAAGACGACTACGGGAGTAATGTTTCTTAAAAAAATACAAGAGAAAATACTTTGTATAAATACGATAGAGATATCTTTAAAATAATAAATCAGGTAAAACGGATTCAATAAGAAATTCAAGAGAACAGAATTCAAGTTGAAAATTATTTTTAATAGGAGGGTTACCATTTATGTTTTTACAAACGACCACTAGATGGCAATATTGAAATGTGTCATTACCATATTCGTTATTTGTTATTTCGAAATCATTGGCAGCTTAATTGTTCGAGTAATTTGTTGACAGAGAGCGATTAAAAAAAAACAAGTTTTTGAAATAATGAGTATTGCTCGTGAAGGTTTTCGTTGATTTTTTTACGATTTTTTGATTTTTGTCCGAGTAATTTGTTGACAGTGAGCGATTAAAAAAAAACAAGTTTTTGAAATAATGAGTATTGCTCGTGAAGGTTTTCGTTGATTTTTTTACGAATTTTTTACGATTTTAGTAAAGGTCTAACTCAACAACAATGCATAGATTATCCTCGTTCAACTTTTGGTAATGAAGCACCGTCAGAATTGGTTTACAGAATTTCGTCGTAGTCGTGCGTCCGTCAGTGATGAATCTCGTGAAGGTACAACAAGATCGGTTGTGATTATAAAAAAAAATCGATGCTGTGCGCAAAATGATTGAAGAAGATCGGCATGTGACTTACCGTGAGATAGACGCATCCTTTCGCATATCGCAAACTGCAATACCTTCGATTTTGCATGAACATTTAGCTGTGAAAAAGATCTGTTCCCGATGGATTCAGCATAATTTGACCGAAGCTCAAAAAAGGCTCATGTTGACTGGTGTAAGGGAATGCTAAAAAAATTCAACCTAGGCACAGCAAAATCCGTATACAACATCATTACAGTTGACGAAACTTGGATTTATTCATATGAACCGGAAATTAAGCAACAATCCACTGTTCCACTTCCAAGATGAACCGAAACCCAAAAAAGGTGTTCGTTCACGAAGCACTGCCAAGACAATGATTGCTTCTTTTTTCGGTTGTAATCCAGTGCATCCTCTTGTACTAAAGATCCGGTTGCTACTCCACAATCTGAATGCTCAGAATGTGAGGGTAGAGGTGTTTTGGATACCGGGACATGTTGGTATTAAAGGCAACGAAGCGGCAGATGCAGCTGCAAAAGCCGCCTCTCACAGACCTATGATTGATGTGAGTTTCGTTTTTCCAGACGACGCAAAGAGTCATCTGAAACATATGGTTTTAGACATGTGGCAACATGTGTGGAGCCGCACACAGAACGTTAAGTTACGACAGATTAAGGGAGACGTTAAACCATGGGGTTCTTCCTACAGGATTAACCGCAGGGAGGAAACCGCCATCACACTCCATATAGGTCACTGTTGGTGGACCCATGGACACCTCCTTCGAGGAGAAGAGTCCCCTATCTGTGAGAAGTGTAACACAGATTTGTCTGTGTTACACTTTTTAACTGAGTGTATACAGTTCGAGGACGTCAGGGAGAGGTTGGGCCTGTGCTATGACCTGTCAGTTGCTTTAGGTGACGACAGGGTACTCATGGACAGGCTGATACTCTTCCTGAGAGAATCGAACTTATTGTTTTATGTGTGAAGTCTTGCACCTTATTTTAAAGTGTTTTTAGTCATTGACTGTGATATTCGATGGTAATTGGCCCCTTTACAGCCTCTTATCATCACCCTGAGTCTGTTCAAATTTTCTAACAGACATTTTATATTATTTATTTGTGTTTGTCAGTGCAAGATTTATTTTATTGAGTATGCGTATTTTTAATGATTTTATCTATTTATTTATTGTCTAATATAATGTTTTTAATATAAAGTCTAGTCATTTAAATGGGCTGCGTTAGGCGCAAATAGCCTTTGTTGCTGTGCGCCAAAAAAATTTAACTAACTAACTAACTTTTTTCGGTTGTACTGGACATGTCGCAATCATTCCTTTAGAGGATCGGAGAACAGTAAATCTGAATAGTATGCAACAATTTGTTTGCCAGAAGTCATCGACAAAATCAGGAAAAACAACCAAATAAGTCGCATCTTTCTTTATCAGTCAAACAATTGATTATTTGAACGAGGAAAACATCGAATTATTGTCTCATTGCCCGTATTCAGCTGATTTATCCCCTAAAGACTTTTTTTTGCTCCCCAATGTCAAACAAAAAATGAGTGGACAATAATTTTCATAACGTCAAGAAGCTGTTGTAGCCTTCGAAACCCATGTTTTTGAGATACCAACTTAAGAGTGGAAAAAATGTTTTGAGAATTGGTTTGAACGCATGCAAAAGTGTATAAATCTTAAAGGTGAATAAAAATTCTTTCTTAGTTTTTGTAAAAACTTAAAAAGTTGCCCTCGTATACGGTCGTGTGTGTAGAATAGACGGAAAGGGTAAATTCCAGAATTTAAAATAAAAAAATTAACCCTCTAGTCACTAGAGGGAAAAAAATTACAGTAGGATATAGAACGGTCACTAATGCTAAATTTTAAAAAAGTCATTAACGAGACGAGTGATAGTACAGAGTAGGGATGGGGAAAAAACATCGATGTATCGAAAACATCGATGTTTTTACCATCGATGGTCAGCTGGCGATAGTATCGATAAAACATCGATGTCTACTACCGATGTCGATGTTTAAACTTTGAAATTCAGAAAGAACCGCTAGAGGCGCTAGAATCTTAAAAATTTAATTTTTATTAAAATTAGTACACAAAATATCAGCGCCATCTATTGTGATATAACAATACTAATAGTGTTAGTTTTTATTTTTCTTAGCAGTTAGCAGAATACGAAAAAATAAGAAGAAACTTCTAATTTTTGCAAACAATGCGAACGACGACGCCAACACTTTTTCTTTTTGAGTCTTGTTGACACTTTCCCAGTTGTTATTCTTCCAATCCCTGGGTTTTTGTAAGTTGTCCTTAGCTATTTTTTTACATATTGAAGTTGGCTTTTCCTGAACAAAATGATCAAAAGCTTCAATAAATCGGTAAAAGTAACTAGAATTGAAAATCTAGTTCCGCCTAAAACAAAGGAACAGACTTTATTTCAACTTAAAAAAGTGTAAAAATAATTGTGTATGACAGTGTTATTTTTATGTTAAATAATATAAAATTAACATTAAGATTACTATATTAGTATTGTAATAAAATTCAATATTTTATTTTAGAAACGTAAAAATAGTAAGGTCTGTTCCTTTGGTTTTGGCGGAACTAGATTTTCAATTCTAGTTACTTTTACCGATTGATTGAAGCTTTTGATCATTTTGTTCAGGAAAAGCCAACTTCAATATATAAAAAAATATCTAATGACAAATTACAACAATAATGTGTATTATGTGTTACTTTTTTCGTATTTTATCTTTACATTATTAAATAAAACCTATATAATATAAATAAATAGCTTTTTTTAATATTAAAAAAACATCGATGTTTTTCCTTCGATGTTTTTTCAACATCGATAGTAAGGCGTCGATGTTAACATCGATGTTTTGCCTTCGATGTACAACCCTAGTACAGAGAGTGAAGATAAACAGAATGTTGCTGGTACAAGTTATCGTAATAATAAATATTTTTCTCTAAACATTGTCTCATAAATTTGGCGTGTGTCTTATCGTCCTGTGCGTCTTATGATCCGAAAAATACGGTATTAAAAAAACGCAAGAAAACGGCGACTCCTAATACATTAAATATTCTTGTATTTCAAAACAAAGAACTGATCATCGTTAATATATTAAAATCCTTTACACAAACATACTACACTCCTCCAACCAAATACTAATCCTAATCAAATGCACCTTCCTAAAGACGACATTTGTAATTTCTGTGGTCCACTGTATTTACCAAACACATAAAACCTGTATAGATTATATACAGTTGAATTAATTGGTCAGTTAATCAGCTCAGATTCATCCGGCATATCTAAAAAATATTAATTAATAATACAGACATTTTGTTGTAACTTATACTTAAAATTCAATAATTATGAATGGTCAATAATGTTGTTGGTACGTACATAGAATTTTTTAAAAGGATGTTATTTATTTCAAACAGTAGGTAGATGATAGTTTATTAGGAATTTGATTCGGATGGACACAAAATAAATGAGTTAGTATCAAAGAATGCCACTTGAACATTTTTTTGTTAATTCCGTATTTGGTCAAGTAATTATTTCGAAATAGGAAAGGATGATGTCTACGAAAACCTTTCATAAATATAAAAATTCATGCCAAGTGTGAATTTTCACACATATCAGGGTTTTGTAGGCATTAAATAAGTGTAAGAAGACAACATAATGCTGGATGTATAGGAATACAAGGGTTACCTTTTATGTTTTTACAAACGACCACTATGGCATTATTGAAATGTTACTATATTCGTAAAATTTGACATTTGTTGTTGTTAAAACAGTGGCAGCTTATAAATTAACCGAGTAGTTTCCTGACAGTGAGCGTTTAAAAAAACATGTTTGTGAAAAAATGGATATTACTCGTGAAGGTTTTTGTTGGATGATTTTTTACGATTTTAGTAAAGGCCAAACTCAACAACAATGCATAGATTCGCTTCGTTCAATTTTTAGTAATGAAGCACCATCAGAAAAGACTTTACAATTGGTTTGCAGAATTTCGATTTGGTCGTGTGTCCGTCAGTGATGAATCTCGTCAAGGTTGACCCAAATCGGTTGTGATTCAAAAAAACATTGATGCTGTGCGCAAAATGATTGAAGAAGATCGGCATATGACTTACCGTGAGATAGAGGTATCCTTTGGCATATCGCAGACTGCAATACATTCGATTTTGCATGAACAATTAGCTGTGAAAAAGATCTGTTCCCGATAGATTCAGCATAGGTAATTTGAACGAAACTCAAAAAAAGGCTCGTGTTGATTGGTGTAAGGGAATGCTAAAAAAATTTAACCTATGCACTGCAAAATCCGTATACAACATCATTACAGGCAACGTACCTTGGATTTATTCATATGAACGGAAACTAAGCAACAATCCACTGTTTGGGTCTTCCAAGATGAAACGAAAACCACAAAAGTTGTTCGTTCACGAGGCATTTCCAAGAAAATGATCACTTGTTTCTTCGGTTGTACTAGACATGTCGCAACCATTCCTTTAGAGCAGTCCTTCTTAAACTTTTTGATGTCGCGGCTCCCCTGCAGCTCAAATCAATAACCCACGGCCCCCCTAATTTTTGTTTTTGGAACCAAGATGAGTTAAAATATATACATACATATAGTTTTTTACGCTCAGATCATTCAATAATCTATGTATAATGAAGAATAATATTTATGTAGCATTAAAGTTAAAACTACGCATTCTTTTTAAGTAATAAAATAATTAAGTGTTATATTTACGACTCTTCGCGGCCGCCTTGTGGGAACACCACGGCCCCCTAGGGGGCCGCGGACCACCACTTTAAGAAGCACTGCTTTAGAGGATCGGAGAACAGTTAATGCTGAATGGTATACAAACATTTGTTCATCAACGAAATCAGGAAAAACAATCAAAAACGTCGCTTCATTCTTCATCATGACAATGCAAGCTCCCATACAGCACGTAAAACAATTGATTATTTGAAGGAGAAAAACATCGAATTAATGTCTCACTGCCCGTATTCACCTGATTTATCCACTAACGATTTTTTTTTTGTTCCCAGTGTCGAACCAAAAATGCTTGGACAGAGATTTTCATCACCTCAAGAGCTGTTGAAGCCTTCGAAAACCATGTTTTTGAAATACCAACTTCAGAGTGGAAAAAATGTTTAGAGAATTGGTTTGAACGCATGCAAAAGTATATAAATCTTAAAGGCGAATATTTTGAAAAGCAATAAAACAGTTTGTTCCAAACAAAAAATTTTCTTTCTTAGTTTTCGTAGGGATAGACTTAAAAGGTATCCCTTGTAGGTCATATAGAGGGTGATTTTGTTCGCAAAATATGTGTTTAATTAGATATAACACCAACCGAAATTCGGCAACTATCCGAAATACGGTTACTTTCCCCTAAGTTTATTATTTTATTTCTCTAAGATTGTTTATTGAAGTGTCCATTTTTACTTGCTATTTTATAAAAAAATAAATAAACAAGATTTATTTTTAAGAAAAAGTAACTGTTTGAAGTAAAATTTAAATTTGCTCCATAGCACTGTAGTGTCAAAGGTTATGTTGGTAGTTGTAACCTTCAAAATTTATTCAATGATATACGAAATATTTTCTCGGCCTACTCTCAAACCGTATTTTTTTAAATCACGCGTTATTATCATGGAAGCTTTTTATTAGTAAATAAAAATATGGTTTACAAAAAATGATCTTGTCATAAATCCTCCTAAAAGATTATTTACTTCCTCCAATTAGGAATCATAAAAAAATCATTGATATTTATTAGAGCATTAATTTAAACTAATATTAACATACGTGACCATTGTATTTAATTAATAATAAATTCAAGTTGTATAATTAATTATTGGGAATATGAAAGTTTTACAAACACTTAATTGCGTATATTTATACATTAACAAATAATAATTGTTCGTAATGTGGTCAGCACATCCGTTCTACACAAAAACCACAACTAGGTAGAACGCTTTTTTATTTAAAGATAACTTAATTACTTATTTAGCAATATCATGTAACTAGTTAGGATTACATATTGTTTCCCATGGATGAGCGGTCATTGAAGTAACACTGATAGTGATATGACAATGATCTGACAAAGATTTAAAGATGATATGACTTAAAAGTAACGTGATTTGAATAAAGCGGTCACTGCTATGATAATGTTTAATAACAATCATATCCTTGGACCAAGAAGCAGTGGCGTAGCTGGGGGGGACATATGTCCCCGGGCGCCACGTTAGGGGGCGCCAAAATGAGTATTAAAACTAATTATTTAATTTTATTTTGATGTAAACTAATGTATCCCAAATACGTTTGCAAGATTGAGTTTTGGAGCTCCACAAATATCTACATTACAAACCAGTTGGCGACATGATTTTGGCGCCTCCATTGAGCATTAAGGGGCGCCATTCTAGTCATAAACAAATGACACATCCACAATGGATGATTGCTGATGGCGTTTTTTTTTAAACAAAGATCAGTTCGGATTCAAATATTATTCTTCATACTGAAAGACGATACATGTACTGAAAGACTAAAAAATAAAGACGATAACTTATTAATTTATTATTACATATAAATGTAGCAAATATGTTGTTGTTTTAAATAATATTTTAAATCTAGCTAATTTTTTGGTAAGTATATTTTATTTTACTTGTATTTACCTTTCATACTTAGTCAAGATTTTATTAAATATTTTTTTAAAATAATATTGGCCTCAAAACAAATTACCTGGGCGCCACCATTCAGGGGGCGCCAAAATTGAGAACTATAAGGTGATTTTCAATTATGGGCGCTAAAATACCTGGTTGTTCCCGGGCGCAGGAATACCACGCTACGCCACTGCCAAGAAGACGTCTGATTTAAAATGTTAGTTGCATAGTAATTAATATTCAATGTAAGGTATTAGTTATTATTGGGGGGGAAATATAAGCAATTTTAAAAGATCATAAATAGCAAAAAATTAGTAAGTGTAAAAGTTCTTTCGCAGTTTGGTTAAAATTTTAATGTACAAATTTTCATTAAAAAAAAAAGTAAAAAGTTCACTATTTTTAACCATAACACCGCGGAAATCTTTATTTATTCAGATAGTGTTATTTTTATGAAATATTACCTTTCAGTATTAAAATTAACACTACTTTAACACTATTGTCAACATTTTAGACCGTGACTCAAAAGTTACCATATATTTATAATCTAAGGCTAAAAATGTATAAGTATCCAAATAAAATTCATAATTTTTTTTCTTCTAAAATTTTGAAAGTTTTGTCCTAATTTTATACTCCAATCTTAGCCAAAATATAGTTTTAAGCTAATTGGGGAGAGCATTATAAAAAAAAAATATTTAAAAAATTCATGGTTGCCTACTTTTTGAGTAAGAAACGATTTGGGTCAGTTTTTTGCCTATAATTCCAAAACTTTTGCCCAAACCTCAAAATGGACCAAATTTTATTGATCTATGACTAAAAATACATATTTGTACCAATTTTCAATAAAATCAGAGACAAAAATATTTTGCTTAAAAATCACGATTTTTTCGATTTTTTGCCATTTTCAAGGGTTTTGGATTACTGCCCATACTAATAATTCGTTTATTAAAAATTTCAAAAAATTCAAACCTCAGATTTCTATCCCTAACCATTTTTTAGTTAGGATTTATCAAAATTTTTAAAAGTTAAAAAAAAATGAAAAATTTTCAAAAAAAAATTTGTTTCAAAATATTTTTAAAAGTCATTTAGGAGCTCAAGATTTAAAAAAATTCAACCGCAGGTCTTTACCGCATTTCGTTTTTGAGATACGTCCATGCGAAGATGAAAATTTCTATAAATCACACCCAAATAAAATTTGTTATAATTTTAAAATACACCAAACGAATAAGGCCTTAAATTTTTTCTAAACTAAACTAAATAAACTACGAGGAATTCAACAATTCTAACCTCAGGTCACCATCGTTTTAGAGCAGGGGTCCCCAAAGTGGTCGATATCGACCCCCGGGGGTCGATATGACATTGCTAGGGGTCGATTCTGGCTCGGGGGTCAATTGAGGGTCGATGGAAAAAATTTAAAAACTACTAGTATAATAATTACACACTTATATATAAATATAAGTGAAGTTAAATTAGATTTATTTAGATCAGTGTTTCTTAACCGTATTGAAAGAATCGCCCCCTTTACCACAGTAAAATTATCCACACAAAAAACAAAATTTACACTTTTCTCTATGTGGGTATGTATTTTATGCAATGAATTTCCTACTACAAATAAAAAATGATGAGAAATAGAAATAAAACACGTTATTATTTTTATACACATTATGTATTTATTGCCTTTTATGTCATATTAATATCACATACAACATTATAATAATATTTAAATAGAATAAGTAAATAATTCAATATAAAATTTTTATTAAAAAAATTTAAAAAAAATGTTAATGAGATCCTTGAGCCTCATCTGATTGCACCAAGTTCGTAATATAATGTTCAAGTTTAGTCAAACATAATCTCAAATCTCCTCTTTGGTTTATTTGTAATCGATTTCGTGATTTTTTCAATATATCCATTACTGCGCTAAAACCCTTTTCTACTAAATAGGAAGATGAAAATGATATGATGGGTAATTTTACTTCTTTCCACAGAAGAGCGTATTGAGGACGAAAACGAACCCAAAAAGCATTATAATCACATTGATTGAATATTATTTTGGCTACACAATCATTTTGTAGGTCAATAAACTGCTCTTTTAAATTTTGACTGACTTTCTACGTCTGATAAAAATGGATTAATTAACCAAGCTGGTATCACAAGTTTCTGCAAGTCTTTGAATCGTAATATCATATCTTCGATAAGGGCGTCCATGTGGCTACAGTATGTTTCCAAATCAGAATTCTTGAGCGTATCTTCTTTTAACTGTTGTAAAGAAGGAAACTGATGGTATTCTCGCCGACAAAGATTATTTTTTATATAATTTGAGTTTATTGATAAAGCTCAATACAACTCCTTTGGCTTTAATAAGACTGATATTGTTTCCTTGAAGATTCAGGAGATTTTCATTCATCTTTTCGAATATATCGGGCACTAATTGTCAAAAGCCAAACAGTCAGACGCAACGTGGTAACCCGATCGCGATATGTTATTCGCGATCGTCTACACAATTATTTACAATGGTTATGTGTGCAGTGTACGCAACAATTGAGCAAATGAACATACCTTATTTTTCTATATTGATACAATGCCCACTTGAACTTTTGCAGCGCCCCCTAAATGCTAAAAATTTAAAAACGCCCCGCCAGACCTCCAAAACGCCCACAAAGGGGCGCTGGCGCCCCGGTTAAGAATCACTGATTTAGATCTTCATTGTTACGAAGAGATTTTCAGTATTTTTCTACACAAAACATCTAAATTGAGCGTGGATTTTAAATTACGTTTTGAGGGTTTAGAGAAAATGCACATCCCAGATAGGATTATCGCGCCATTTTCTGCAGATGTAGAAAACATAGAAAGTCCTATACAAAATGGACTTATTAAATTGTCGGTTAATCTTGAAGCTAAAACGCTTTTTAAAAATGTTACTTTAAGTTACTTTTGGACAAATGTAAATGTTATACAGAAATATCCAAAATTTTCGGAAACTGTAGTTCACTTTTTGCTAGCATTTCCAAACTCGTATATGGTTGAGGCTGGTTTTAGCCATGTTAATTCCATCCTGGCAAAACAGAAAAACAGGTTAGATGTAGAATTCCGTGGCGGTTTAAGGCTGAAATTAAATCATTTTGAACTCGACATTTCTAACTTGCAAAGAGTCACCAACCACACCCGTCACATTGACATTGACAGTAAATTTTATTTAATAATATTATTGTATTGCATCTGATTAGATATAATTATAGTAGATAAATGTAATATACATAAAACACTGTACAATACACAATATAAGAAATCATATAAGCGTATTTTTTGCTTGTTCTATTATAATAACGTAATTGTGAAATAGAGGGGGGTCGATAAGAAGTCGAGAAACTCTTCTCGACTTGGGGGTCGACGGTCAAAAAAGTTTGGGGACCTCTGTTTTAGAGTTATGATGTTTTTTAATTCACAATTTTTACAAATAAAAATATTGCAATAATCCCAAAACGCGTTAAACGATTAAAGTCCAAATTTTTTTCCTAGATTTATATCTAGGAAAATCCTAAAAAATACCTAAAAAATCCAAAACTTCTAACCGAAAGTCGTTGTTTGTTACCGTTTTTGAGTTTATTTTTTTAATTCACAATTTTTACAAATAATGTAAATTATGCCATTAAACCCAGTCTTTCCATCTTCAGGTAAATCTCTAGGTATCTATCTGACAGATAAGGTTATGTGATATTTTCTGCGCTGAATAAATGTCATCCCGTCTTTCAATAAAAATTTATCTATCGAATACTTATCTAACGGATAATGAGACTGATGTATTGAATTCACTGATTGGTATCGACATTTATTCAGCAGATGAAGTACCAGGTAAGCTTTTCTGTCAGATAGTTAACTAGAAATTTACCTGAAGGTGGAAAGTCTTTTTTTTTATTTAAACTTTGATTGCCCCTCCAGTTGCTTAGTCTTAAAGCCGCCACTGTTTGGTAAACTTATCCTTCTTTTGCAAGGCCTTCCCATTGATTGTTGAATCTTGCTAAATTTTTAATAATTTATGAATAATACTAAATTCTGTACTGTTAAGAAACTTAAAATCTTACGTAATTTTTGTACAAGAAAAAGTTGTTTTTTTAAATAATGTAAAATTTTCCCATATTATCCATGTATATACCATCAAATACATAATTCATGTGTAATCTAAACACCAAATTAAACATATTTTAAATTTCTACTTTATGTACTTTAACATTTTTTAAATTTTAAAAAGAATTATTGCAAAACTAAAAAATTTTCAAGTCATTTGATACTGAATAATCGAAAAAACATGTAATGTCAAAATTTTATATTTATGTTTCGATTTATCAAATAAAATAAAAATTCACCGACTAATAGAAAATACGTAAAAATACAATTATTTTAGAAAACTTTTTTAAGAAATACGTAAAATATTTTTGGTAAAATACATTATTTTAATTTGTGGGCAAATGTGAAGGATTCTGTTTTTGTAATTTATTCAAAACTGTTAATTACATTTCTTAATTTCTTTATCTTAAAATCTAAAAGATTTTTAGTTTTTTTGAAATTATGTAGGAAGATTGTGTAAACATCAAATGATTTAGCCGATAGTACTTATATGGGAAGAGACATTTTCTAAATAAAAGTTGATGTATAGTGTGATTTTTCACCCATTTCAGGATTTTCTATGTATTTAATAAGTGTAAGAAGCCAATAGAAACCTGGATGGCTAGAAATGAATGTTCAATAATCACATCAAAATTAACAGTTTTTTGATAATCATTTTTATTCGATATTTATGTACTAAAAGCTTGCATTTAATTTTGTTTAAACAAAATTTAAATAATTTACGAAAAACCCCATCGTTTTTTCTGCATTTGCTTCGTTTTCTTATTCTTCTTCTTTCTTATAAATCTTCATTAGATTAATAAGAAATACAATTATGTGTAAATTAAGTAACCGAACAGATTTCAAAAAAAATTATTCAAATATAATACCAATTCAATACTGTCTCCCTCAAAATAACTTTGGAAGCCGCCGGTCGGTATGGCGTAGTGGTCAGCTCATTTGACTACCAACCATGGGGGCTCGGGTTCAAATCCCGGTTATGGCATGGAAATTTTCTCAAACAAAAATTGTCCTGGCTAATTGCCACAGTAGCAAAGGCCATTAAAAAAATAAAAAAAAAAAAAGAACTTTGGAAGCCACACAGCGCTGGAGACGGTTCTTCCAATCCTCATAGCAGTGTTGGAACTCGGATACTGGAATAGCTTTCAGCTGGTCTGTTACGGCCGTTTGAGAAAGTGTCCCAAAATGACGACCCTTGAGGTGATTTTTCAATCTTGGGAAGAGGAAAAAGTCGCAAGGACTCAAGTCAGGCCAATATGGAGGTTGAGGAGCTACAGGAATGTTTTTATTGGCCAAAAACTCGTTTATTGAAATTGCTGTGTGACAAGGCGCATTGTCAAAATCTGATGAACGGTACTGTGAGTAAAATTCAACTCTTCCCCGATCATTCTGACTATAGAACCATATAATAAATTAAAAAGAAATATTTTTTGGGTGATTTTTTAACATTTTTGACTAAAATTGTGTTAGAAGTATTTTAAAAAACTATTTTTCGTTCCTTAATCTACGTCTTAAGAGCTTTCTTACACAAATACCTTTTAAAAAAATAATATTTTTTCCAACGACAAAAATCGATATTTTCCGAAAAACTAATCTGATCAAAAATTTTTGTTGAACTATTCCGGTTCCTAATAATATTCATTATGGAGTTTTATTTTCAGATTTTTAGATCAACCCCTCTGATACGGTGGGGGACAATAGTTTTTTTACATATTTTTGTTGAAAATCCCATAAAAAAATATATATTTTCCAAAATTAAGAATTTGTCTATTGATCCACGAATTAAGAGGTTTCATTTGATACCCCACTAAAATTTTTAAAAAATATTTATTTTTTCATTAATGACATATTTGTTTATATTTGTCTGAAGATGTGTTTTTTGAACTCTCAATATTTTTCTTATATGTGGGTCAAAGAGTTGTATAAGCATGCCAAATTTCAACATTCTACGTTCAGTCGTTTGGCTACAATTTCTACCGTACAGACACGTGAGTGACGTTATAAGGGTTTTTTTGGTTGTCATACCTTCAAAACCCTAAAAAATAAAGCCATTTATCCATATATATCTTATTACTCCAATGAGGTCTTGAATATGAAGTAAATGCAGAAAGAAACGGGATTTTTGGCAAATTATTTTAACGTTGCTCTTAGTAATCAACGAATAAATGTGAATACACTGGTCAACAAATTTAAACTTTTTTTTGCTGACTTAGATCTGATACTTGTTTTTAACTAATTTTGGGGTGCTGATTTCAAAAATGTTAACAGTTTCTGCCTATCACGTAAAATTTTTGTTCTATCGTATTTTGACTTTTTTCACCTTTTCACGTTCTGATATATGTCTACTTTAATTTCAACTTTCTTGTTGTCCAATATATTTGATTGAAAATTATCATCTTTTGGGATGCAACATGAGCGTGAAACTTCATTTTTTAAACAGTCAAATCTTGACAAATTTCCTGTCAATCTTGGAGATATTAGTGTTGAACAGGGTGAACGTTTCCATCAGGATTTAAAAGATATGGAAAGATGTTATCAAGGAAGGTGGGATACTCACATGATGGCTGACTACTGTTGAAGTATTAAAAGAGACTTATCGGGAATGGTGCACTCCAGAAGATCTTACAAACGACCATTTAATCCTTAAATTATTTTGTATTTTTATTTTAACACTCCAATGCATTAAAATGTAATTAAAACTGTTCTTATTTTCTTTCTTAAAATTTTAAGAATATATTCTAATTATTTAGTCATTGTTCGCCAAATTTGTACCAATTACAGTATCGACGTCTAAAATTAAACGATAGAAGCATTATTTGGCCAAAAATATGTATTTGTTGTAGAGCAAAAATCTAATATGATACGCAAAAACTGATGTGATATTTGAGTTCAGCAGCACCAAATTAGTTAGAAACAAGTCTTAGATGTAAGTAAGCAAAAATTGTGTTGACCAGTGATTATCAAAAAACTATTGATTTTGATGTGATTATAGAACAAATATGCCTAAACATACAGCATTCTGTTGGCTTTTTACACTAATTAAATACCTACAAAACACTAAAATGTGTGAAAATTCACACTTCCCTTCATTTTTTTTTTTTTTTCGGACGTAGTACCTCGTTTCCTTGTGGAACATACTATTAGTTTTATTTTATCTATAGTTTTCATAACTAGACACAAGTTATGTTTATATTCCTGTAGTCCCAGGCACAAAAACTAAACGCTACTTACTCTATCTAGGGATTTTCCCCTAGCTAGGACTAATCCAAGGTTGCCTCTCCAATACTATGATGATGATGATTGATATTAAAACATCAGCACGTCTATGTTAATGACATTTGGATTCTATGAATACTGAAATAATCTTATGCATACCAATTATTTCAAGATCTACTTATAAAAAGTATTTCCAAATCAGTTAGTATGTTAAAAGTTTTAAATGTATTTGATCTGATAACGAAATTCTAAGCGTATAACGTGGTATTCGAATAGGTACTTCGCTTCATTGCTTGAGGTAACACATAAACGTAATTTAAGACGAACATATGAATAAGACGAGATACCTCTACTTTCTATTTTGTATTTAACACTGAATTAGATAGCAAAGGCGTAACTTCACAAATTTAACTCCATTTTACATTTTTTATGTCTTTTTTGATAACTATTCAGATGGTCATTGAATTATTGGGTTGTGTAATAAATTCCCGCGTTTTTTTGTTTATAAGGTTTATTGGAGAAAACAATAATTATAGTAACAAATTAATCAATAATATATTCTCCATCATTATTTACAACCTGTTCCCACCTATCGACCAACTTGTTGATGCCGTCTCGCCAAAAATCTTTTGATTTTGTGTTGAAGAAGTTTTTGAGCCAGGTTTTGAGGTCTTCATCGTTAGCGAAGGGTACGTCCCTCATTTGGTTCGACATGGAGCGGAAAAGGTAATAATCCGTTGGCGCAAGGTCCGGAGTGTATGGCGGATGCGATAGAACCTCCCATTTGAGATCATTGAGATCTTGTGGCCATCGCTCAAGTTATGTGGCACCCAATTCCCAAGTTTTTGAGTAAAGCCCATGGAGTAAAGATGGTTAGCGATGGTTGTAAAGGTACATTCCATCTTTTCGGCCAACTCTCGTGTTGTTTGACGACCATCTTCCTTCAAAAACATCTTGAGACGATCATCGTCGAAGTCGGGAGGTCGGCCAGAGCGAGGTGCATCACCAAGGTCAAAATTGCCATTTTTAAACTTGGAAGACCAATCTTGCGCGGCCCTCGGAGCTATAGCATCTACTCCATATACGTCACAAATGTTGTGAGCTGCTACCGTAGCTTTTTGACCACGACGAAAGGCAAAATAGTGCAGATGTCGAAAATGACTTTTTTTGCCTCCTGGAACTTCCATTTCAAAAGCCTCAAATTCAATTAAATTTAATTAATTCCGAAAATTAAAGCAGATAAGTTTGTAGAGCACGAAAAATACTTAAGAATGTATACATAAACTTAACCTAACAAAACACAAAATTTCGGGAAAAAGATAAAATACAAAAAACGCGGGAATTTATTACACAACCTAATACATATTGAATACGATTTTTGCTTTATTAACAATTTAATTGATAAGAAAGAATGAAGCAAGAACAAAAAGGCAAATTGCAAGCATGGGGGGAGAATACAATCATTTTCTTTTTCACAGATCTTGATTGTTTTACCGTGGTTGGAGTTGGTTCATCTTCAAAGATCCATATCTTATTTATTGACCTTGACGGTACATAATAAAGCCATGTTTCGTCCCCTCACAATAGAGTTCACGTATTTCGAGTGTCCAATTTCAATTGTTTTAAACATTTTTCGACATTATTCAACTCTTATTTCTGCTTGTGCTTCAGTCGGTAGTGGAGTACCCATAGCGTGTAAACTTTCCTAACTTCCAGATGGTCGCGAAGAATTGGAATAGCTGGTGCATTAAAGTGCAAAGACTCCTCTATCTGCCTGTATGTAATTTGTCTATTTTCATCGAGCAGTTTTTTAACAGCAGCAATATTTACAGGAGTAACTGTTAACGGGGGGGGGTTCTTCCTGGACGAGGATCATCGTGTTTAAAAATTTCTTTTTGTGAAAAACTGTGTTTTTTAATTCAGTGTAGATATCTATTTTTACCGACCGCCAACATATATAAGAGAGATATTGTGATCATACTAGAGATGGGTCGTTCATGAACGAACCGGCTCGCTGAGCCGGCTCAGTACACTGACCGAAGTGACCAAATTGACCGGTTCATCAAATTGAAATGAGCCGGCTCACGGCTCACTGTATAGTTTCAAGTTTCAAGGATACGATTGGTCGGGCGATGGTGAGCAGTGACCGGAGTGATCCGGATCTGGATCGATGTCATGTTGAACTTCGCGAGAACTCGGCTTGTAATGTATTATCATAAAGTGTATTTTATCATCAATTTGTAGGGCAGTTTATTTGAAACTAATAGGCTTAGTCTGTATTTTCTTACAACCAAACTATATAAAAATATTAAAAATATTGCCCAAATCCCAGATGTCCGATTTATAAGGGCAATAAACATCTCCATAAACTTAACACATCTGGTTTAAAATACACTAATAACATAAAGTGAATTGTTTGTATCAAAAATGTTAGATAAGAGTCGGGGCTAAGTGACGTTCTACCTACAACCGAACGACCGGCAACTGACTGACCTGTGTCTCGGGATCATGTTTACAGTTCATATATTGCAAGAACCGGCTCTAAGCAAGAGCCGGCTCTAAGCGACGTTCTACCTACGAACGAACGAACGAACGACCTGTGTTTCGGGATCATGTTTACAGTTCATATATTGCAAGAACCGGCTCTAAGCAAGAGCCGGCTCTAAGCGACGTCCTACCTACGAACGAACGACCGACCTGTGTCTCGGAAACATGTTTAATTAACCGGATCACTGAGCTGGATCAATGAACCGGCTCAACAAACTGAACGACCTGCACTGATCCGGTTCCGCAAACTAAGTCGAAATTCCCATCTATAGATCATACCGATTTTGACATTTCGAGATTTCGATGGGTCTCCACGAATTGAGGTTCCTACATAACGTTTTGACTATTTTTAGCTTGATGTTTGTCGGTCTGTCTGCCTGTCTGTCTGTCTGTCTGTCTGTCTGTCTGTCTGTCTATTTATCCGTCTGTCCATCGGTCTGTCTGTCGGTCCGTGTACACGTGCAGAGCAAATTCGGCTAAAACGATTTTTATGAAACTTCATATTTAAGCTTTTGACAATAATGGCACGAGTTGATCAACTTTTGGTAAAAATCGGTTAACTAGAAATGGGAGTTTACTCGTGTCGGTTTTAAGATTTTTCACAACAGTGAAATATTTCTAAAAAAATTATTTAACAATAGCTATAAAAGCAATAACTAACAACTTTTATTTGAAACTTGAGAACGAAAATATTTGCAAAAAAAATTTTTTTCGTTTATTGAGATTTTTTCATCAAAAATTTATATAAATACCCCATTCTAAAATACTTTTGTAAGCACCTGGTCTGTTAGATTTATTATAATCTATAACATAGGTTCAATGTTTTTAAACTATAGCCTAAGGTTAGAAGTAACTGGAAAATTTAAAATTTTATGACCAAAATAATGAAGCATTGTTTAAAATTTTCATGCCTAGTTATTGGATATAATTTAAAATTATTCCAAATTATAATTTTGTGTAATAAATAATTTTAGCAACCAATAAATAAAAGTTTTCTTATAAATTAAACAAAAACACACAAGATGAAATTTCACAAAATTAAATAATATATTGCTCTATATATTTTTCTTACTAGAAAATCAACTGGACACAATTACAAAAAAAATTATTACATTTAATTATTTAGAGAACAGAGACAAAAATTCATTATTTTAAGGAACAAATTATTTTTTCCAGATATTTTTATTATGTATAATTACAAAATAAAATTATTATTTATGACGGCTTCCCAACGTTGTACTAATTTTTCAATACCATCTATATAGAAGATTTATGGTTTTGACTAAAATAAATGATCAGGTGATTTTTTACATCGGTGATATTTAGAAATTTTTTATCTCTGAGTGTAAGCTCTATAGGGAAATAAATTTAAGATCACAGCGCCGCGGTGGTCAATTTAAAACGTAGGTAGAGGGTACTTAATGTTATTGATACATAGTTGTGAAAATAAAATTGTAGGATGGCTAATAAAACAATAAATAAAATAAAGTGGTACATATTAATATAAAATAACTTTCCATAAATTAAAATTGTTTTTTTTGAAAATTCCCGTTTTTATTGATAATTTAAATAATAAATACAGCGGAAAAGCTAAAGTGGGACTACAATTTTTCATAAATATAGACGGAATACCATCAGGACCTGTGCTTTTATTAGAATCTAAATTTACCAATTTATTAAAAACAATGTCTGGCGTAATAGTGATTGATGTTAAGTTGACATTGCAATTTAAAGGGCTGGTGATGTGATCAGTTGTACAAGTGTCGGTTGTGTACACTGATTTAAAATAATTCGCGAATAAATTTGCAGTTTCAAGTCCATTGGATGCGATATTATCGTTAAAGTGCATTTTTTGCGGTAATCCTGCAGTTATTTTTTACTATACACGTCAACAATCATAAAATATAGTTTTTAATTTTTTTTAGAGACTTGTCATACAAAAAATAGCTTTATGAACATTTGGATACCTCCCTGGATCCTGAACCCACCTAATTACAACCTCCTCCTAACTCGCTATAATAAAAAAGAAACCAGTTCGTCCATCATTTTAAATTCCTACAATGAAATCATGTCTAAATACCAGAATTACACTGCGATTTACACAGATGGTTCCAAATTACAAAATAAAACTGGTGCCGCAATGGTAGTAGAGAAGAAAGAAATTATTGTATATTGGACCTGAAAATTAGCTATTTTGGACAAGAGAATATAATTTATTTATAGTTTTTTAAACAACATATACATTGACATATATTTTACATGACATATTTTTTATATTATTTTTTCTGTTACCATGAATATGAAATATGATGCATGGCTGACTTTGGTCATATGGCTGAAATAGCCATAATACAATACTTCCCCTCAAAGTAGACTGCATCATTTATTTTTAATTTCATCAACTCCTAGTTCTTTAAAAAATTTCTTATGTTTCGGACCAAACAAACTTTTCGTCAAAATATCTGCTATCATGTCTTCTGTTTGAAGATATTTCAATTCAAATTTCTTATCTTCGTATGCTTCACGAACAAAGTGGTATCGAATGTCTATATGTTTCGTTCGTGTATGATGTACTGGATTTTTGACTAGATTTTGGGCTCCTTGGTTATCACAATATAAGATAACATTTTCTTCATTATTTTTTATTTCTTTCAAAAATGATTTTAGATAAATAATTTCTTTACATGCATCAGATAGTGCCATATACTCTGCTTCTGTGCTTGATAGAGCAACAGTTTTCTGCCTTCGTGACTCCCAACTCACTGCTGCATTGGCAAACTTAAATACATACCCTGTGTAGGAGCGTCTGTCATTCAAGCAATTTCCCCAGTCTGCGTCCACATATCCTTCCAGTCCTTTTCCTGTTTTCTTAAATTTCAGACCATAGGTGTCTGTATCTTTTAAATATCGTAGAACTCGTTTCGCTGCATTCCAATGTTCTTGACAATAATTTGTTGAAAATTGGCTTAGCATACTCACTGTGTACGCAATATCTGGACGAGTAGAAATCGCCAAGTACATTAATGATCCTATTAAATTGGCATAAGGATACATTTTCATGGCTTCTTCTGATTTTTTCTCTGGTTTCTTCAACTTCATACTTGCATCTATTGGTGTTGATGCCGATTTACAGTCTTGCATGTTAAATCGTTTTAAAACCGAATTTATGTAATTTCGTTGGTTCATGGTTTTAATAAATAAATACCACCTGCCAAATATGATGAGCGTCTTCACTGCCGAAGCTTATGCTCTACTCCAAGCAACCGAGTACATAAAAAGCATTCCAAATAAAGAAGACTTCATAATACATATTGATTCTCACAGCACCATTGCAGCTATGAAGCAAACTTATTCAAAAGACATCATCATACACAAAATACAAGACAACATCCGCCACTGCATTGAACACGAGAAGAAAAACACAATATTATGGGTTCCATCACATCGTAACATCCCAGGAAATGAAAAAGCAGACGAAGCTGCCAAGGAGGCCATACACCAAGATATAGTTCAAATGCCCACTCCAATGTATGATTTTTTTAAAATGAAACTACAGGAAGAATGGAATAACACCCGCTACAAAATTCAAAGTCCGCGAAATTATGCAACAAGGCATGAACAAATAATTTTAACAAGAATCAAAATTGGACACACACGACTCACACATCAACACATATTTGAAAAAAAGACACCGCCGATATGCCCCACCTGCAACATACAACTCACAGTGGAACACGTAATCCTAAATTGTCCACAATACACAGCACAAAGGATCAGAAACAGACTTCCAACAGACGCATTCCAAATTGCAACCAATACATACGAAAAAAACATTTTAAAATTTCTAGAAGATGTAAAATTAACTGAATATATATAACATTCCACATAATTTTCTAACAGCCTTAATTAATTATATTAATATTTATGTACATTAAATTTATCATGTAATTATATTAATTATGTAAAACAGATATTCCGGGGTGCTAATAACCAAGCAGTTGAAGCACCCCTAAATAAATATATTAAAAAAAAAAAAAACATTTGTTTATACTTACTTGTTGATAATATAGTAAAACAGGTTCACAAAATATTGTAAAATATATTTATTCCTATTATTTTACTTTCACAGTTATGTAACAATAACATTAAGTACCCTCTACCCAGAGCCGCCGAGAGAATTTCTGGGGCCACGGGGAAAAACTTTCTTTGCAGGCCCCGGGGTCCTCACTTCCAAAATACAAGTGATGAGCAAAAACAGTCCTCATTTCTTACGACTCTGCCCAGGACCCCGGGCCCCAAAAATCCCCGGGCCCCGGGAATTTTCCCAGGCTAACCCCCCTCTTGTCGGTCCTGCCTCTATCTACGTTTCAAAATTGACCACCGCGGCGCTACGATCTTAAATTCATTTCCCTATAGACCAGCGGTTCTTAAACTTTTTTGACCGCGACCCGGTACGAGGTTTAATTTTTTTTTTTACAAATCAAATTTTATTTTAAAGCCGTAGCTTTATAGTAATAAAGAATATAGTGTAGTAATAAAGAGCACAAATACACACTATTCTAGTGATTAACTGACGTAAAAAAAATAATATGTACAAAAAAAATCTTTTTTGTGTTTTTACAATTTTTTTCGCGACCCGGCAAAATTTTTCTGCGACCCGGTGCGGGATCGCGACCCACACTTTGGGAAACGCTACTATAGACGATGTTTCACAGACAGTATTTTAAGAAATATTGATCAACATCTATTTGAAGAAACTTATCGTTTTTATTAGATCTTCTATTAAAATAATCAGCAGTAATTATATCAGAATCTATAAGTGATCTGTTTGAGATAGCCTTAAGAAATTTCCGGTGTTAATTACAAAATAAGATACCGGATCAGAGAGTGAATAAAAATGTATATTAATAAAAACTAAGTATTCTTACTAATATTAATTACCAGAAAGTTGTTCCCACGAGAATCAAAAATATAATAGAGAGTTTATATTAAAAACTTTTGTAAATTGAATAAATTAAATATTCTACTTAGAAATTTTAGTTTTTGTTTCATAATTATTGTGAAAATAGATACAAATTTTTCTCTCCTGTTGTACGCCCAAAGAGAATTAATTGACTTTCGACTACCGAAGTGCCATTTAAGCTTTACTGGAATATTACCGTCCCCATTCATGGGGCGCATTTACAGAGCTGCAGTGCACCTTAAAATGTGACCCCTCAACACTAGGGATGGGAAAAAAACATCGATGTATCGAAAACATCGATGTTTTTACCATCGATGGTCAGCTGGTGATAGTATCGATAAAACATCGATGTCTACTACCGATGTCGATGTTTAAACTTTGAAATTCAGAAACTACCGCTAGAGGCGCTGGAATCTTAAAAATTTAATTTTTATTAAAATTAGTACACAAAATATAAGCGCCATTTATTGTGATATAACAATACTAATAGTGTTAGTTCTTATTCTTCTTAGCAGTTAGCAGAATACGAAAAAATAAGAAGAAACTTCTAATTTTTGCAAACAATGCGAACGACCAAAGACGCCAACACACTTTTTCTTTTTGAGTCTTGTTGACACTTTCCCAGTTGTTATTCCTCCAATCCCTGAATTTTTGTAAGTTGTCATTAGCTATTGTTTTATATATTGAAGTTGGCTTTTCCTGAACAAAATGATCAAAAGCTTCAATTAATCGGTAAAAGTAACTAGAATTGAAAATCTAGTTCCGCCTAAACCAAAGGAACAGACTTTATTTCAACTTAAAAAAGTATAAAAATAATTGTGTATGACTGTTATTTTTATGTTAAATAATATAAAATTAACATTAAGATTACTATATTAGTATTGTAATAAAATCCAATATTTCATTTTAGAAATGTAAAAATATTAAGGTCTGTTCCTTTGGTTTAGGCGGAACTAGATTTTCAATTCTAGTTACCTTTACCGATTGATTAAAGGTTTTGATCATTTTGTTCAAGAAAATTCAACTTCAATATATAAAAATATCTAATGACAAATTACAAAAATGAAAATTCCGGTTAGTTCCGCCTAATCGTTTGGAATAGACTGTAGGTACAAATTAGATATAATAATGTTAATGTGAAATTAATTATTATTAAAAAGGAATATTTCTATTTCAAAATATAATAAATGCTTTTTGTGTATTATATGTTACTTTTTTCGTATTTTATCTTTACATTATTAAATAAAACCTATATAATATAAATAAATAGCTTTTTTTAATATTAATAAAACATCGATGTTTCCGATACATCGATGTTTTTCCTTCGATGTTTTTTCAACATCGATAGTAAGGCGCCGATGTTAACATCGATGTTAAACATCGATGTTTTGCCTTCGATGAACAACCCTACTCAATACTAAAGTTAACATATTTTTGTGTATTTTTGCTTATCTTTACATATATATATATATATATATATATATATATATATATATATATATATATATATATATATATATATATATATATATATAAATAAATCTTCTCTGTAGAAGAAGAAATTTATAACGCTAGTTTTTTACTGACCGCCAACATATATAAGGGAGATATTGTGACCATACCGATTTTGACATTTCGAGATTTCGATGGATCTCCACGAATTGAGGTCCCTACATAACGTTTTGACTATTTTCAGCATGATGTCTGTCTGTCTGTCTGTCTGTCGGTCGGTCTGTCTGTCGCTCCGTGTACACGTGCAGAGCAAATTCGGCTAAAAGGATTTTTATGAAACTTTATATTTAAGTTAACTAGAACTGGGAGTTTACTCGTAACAGTAATATTTCGAAAAAAATTATTTAAGTTGCTATAAAAGCAATAACTAACAACTTTTATTTGAGACATTTTATGATAAATCTGCATAAATTAAACAAGTACTTTGTGATGGCGGTCGGTCCTGTGAAGGCCACAGCTGTTTTTTTTTTTAAGATTTCGCCGCGCACTTGGAAAATTTTGCGGCACACTAATGTGCCGTGCATACCTTTTGGGAAACACTGGTCTAGGGATATAAAAAAATATATGAAAATAAATAGCATATGGTTTCTTTTGTACGTTTATTGTCTTCTATCAATTAAAATACTCAATAAAGAATAGTTTACAACAAAATAAGCTAAATGTCATTTATAAAAATAATCAATATTTGAAAAACAAAATTTAATGTACATATTTATGTACAAAACTGTAAAAAATTAAAAAAACAAAAAAATGCTAATAGAGAGTATGACCTCCACATTGGTTGATCCCAGCCCTACATCTGCAATTCGTGGGCAGATAACATTATCGATGTCTTCTTGAGGTAACTGTGCCCATTCTGCTCTTAGAAGCTCTCTGAATCTAAAATTATCGTGGATGTTATCCATATGTGGAGTAATTGTTCTCTTAACCATGGCCCACACATGTTCAATCGGATTTAGATCCGGGGACTGTGCTGGCCATGGTATGGCGTAAATTAAAAATTTCTAAAATAATTCCTATTTTCAAGAATGGTGATGTTAATGATGCTTCTAATTATAGACCGATTGCCATCGTACCTGTAATCGCTAAAGCATTTGAGATCATCCTTAAAACTAGGCTTTTAAATTTTTTTTCAGTGAACAACCTTCTTAATAAAAACCAATTTGGTTTCCGACCTAAGTTAAGCACTATCTCTGCCCTCACTGAGCTCGTCAACTACGTAACCGATTGTTTTGAAGGTCATATAATTCCTCAAGCCACTTTATGTGATCTTTCAAAAGTATTCGATTGCGTTCCTCACAGTTTGCTTTTGGACAAACTTGAAAAGTATGGCATCCGCGGCATTGCAAATGTTCTCATTAGATCTTATTTTTCTAACAGATACCAGTTCGTCTCGATAAACGACGTAGATTCTTCATATAGGAAGGTCAATTTCGGAGTTTGTCAGGGTGGAATTTTGGGTCCGTTTTTTTCTATCGTTTATATCAATGACCTCCCAAATTTACTTCCTGAAAGTGTCAAAGTTATACTTTACGCCGATGACACTACTGTCCTGACAAATCATACGTCTGTTAACGATGTGGTCAGAAATACAGAACAGGAAATGGTGAAAGTTAAAAATTGGTTCACTTCAAACCGACTTTCCCTTAATAATAATAAAACCCAACAAATGATTTTTTCACTTAACCGCAATATTGATATTAATATTCAGTTCGGTGGGCCAATCAAATTTCTTGGGATTTATATCGATAGTCAACTTAGCTGGCATGATCACATTGACTATTTGGCAAAAGTTCTTAAAAGGGTTATCTATGCGTTCATCAGGCTGAAAACGTCTGTGTCTTTTGATATGCTGCGTATGTTCTATTTTGCTGCTTTTCAGTCGCGTTTAACTTACGGCATAATTCACTGGGGTTTAAGTTCGTCTGTCAACAGAATTTTCTTACTCCAAAAACGTGCTGTAAGAATCCTGAATAATGTTCCTAACAGGCACCACTGCCGAGAGCTCTTTAGGAAATGTAGCATTTTGTCTTTTTATAGTCTTTTTGTTTATGCTTGTCTGGTATACGTTAAAGAAAACCCGAACAGATATGTAACCGTATCCTCTAGACATGTTTACATATTCGTTCTGCTGGCAACATCAGACTACCAAGACTTAGATTGTCTAAATCTAGGAATGGTATTTTTTTGGCAGCCACTTTCTTTAACTACTTACCAGTTTCTTTAAAAAAATTGTCAATTAGATTATTTAAGTCCAAAATAAAAAAAATTCTTATTGAGAATTGTCTCTACAATTCGGACGATTTTTTCAAAGTTAATTTCAGTTCCTACATCTAACATGTAAGCTGTTGTTTTTTGCTCTACCTTTGTTAATTTTATATATATATATATATATATATATATTTCTCTCTCTCTCTTTTCTATCATATTTAATATTGTATTTCATTTTTCAATGTTTTCAAATACTTTCTACTTTTGTTCATTGAATTTATCATATATGTACTGACAAATTTAAACGTCGTAAGATGTCTAGCATGAAATTATTATTATTATTATGGGGTTTGTCAGGTCTTGACAAGCGTCCACTAATCTCAAACTTCAGCAACCGTTTGAGCCGCGTCATACTAGAGACTAGTGGAGCTAAATACACACGACTGCATCCCAAACCCTGGCGATATGCAGCCGCGGAAATTACGCCAGATCCAGTGTTTTATTATTATTATTATTATTATTATTATTATTATTATTATTATTATTACCTTCGTTATCCAGCCAGTTCGTTACAATTCACACAAAATGTGATCGAGCATTATCTTGGGCAAGATACAAATGATCACCAATAGCACTACGAAATGGACGCACAATAGGTTGAAGAATATTATCCAAATATTATTATGCTGTTAAAAATACATTGGGAAAAACGAGATCAGTTCTACCGCCAATAATTATTGCACCCCATTCCATAACAGTATCACCTCTGTAACTGGGAACTTCCTGGACGTGCCTCAAACGTTTCAAATTACCGGATCTTCTCCATACTCTTGTTCGACGAGAATCTGGATTAATTCCAAATCTGGACTCAGCAGTAAACAAAACTGTAGCCCAATCATTATCACACCAATATGTATTGAAAATTGTGAGACCAGTCTAATCTTGCCCTGCGATTGCCTCTAAAATGGGGTCGTTTTTTCAGATTTTTAAGGGGGCTTTGGTTCATTTACAAAACAAATATGCCAACGAGTTTTTTGTGCTTGGGGGGAGGGGTCAAGCTCATGACTTCCCCCGGGTACGCGCCTTTCTTAGATATTAGCCGTGTTAATTTAATTGATCAATAAATTTAATAAATTGCTATCATAGTAATTCTTCAATGGGTTAGCAAGTTCTTTTATATTTACGAGATATTCAATGAGGAAACATTTTAAATGAACACACGATATGTACATATATTCTAACTAAAAAAGTAATGTCCATTAAGAATCCGGTCTCATATTCTCAGTTAAAATCTAAAATCAGGCATTGACCTTAAGTAATTAAATTTATTCAACACTGAAATAAGAAAACTTGAAAATGTTAGACGGAATATTTTGAATTTAATGTCTTGTTACTTAGGTAGAGGGGGATTACTTAATCAAGGTAAAGAACTAGTGTTATATTACGTTTAAAAATATTTTAATTAGGTTGGTAGTTTCGCTAATTTAAAAATGATGTATACCTAACATTGTTAAAGCCTCATATACACCTAAAAAACAAATATGACCATGGGCGTCCCCAGAGGGGGACAAATGGGGCACGTGCCACTCCTGGACTCGAAAAAAAAAATGGTATTTTTTTTACTATATAATTAAAATTTCAGTAGATAAAATGGGAATGGGGTGGCAGAGAAATAGAAGAGGTGAAGAGTATAAAATACCTAGGTTATATACTAACGAGGAACAATGGGGCTGAACTACACATAAGGGAAAGAGTAAAGAAGGCAAGGATAGTCATGGGGCACCTGTGGAGTATAGGAGAGAGAAAGTTTAGCGACGATATTAGATGGAGATTGATGTTTTTTGACGCCGTGGTGAAAAACATCCTGCTATATGGGGTGGAAATTTGGGGATGGAAGGAATGGGAGAAGGTAGAACGAGTACATGAGAGGTATTTAAGATGGATCTTAGGGGTAGATAGAACGACACCAGGGTACATTGTACGAGAGGAACTGAAAAGGGATAAGATGAAAGTGGGTACAGGAAGGAGGGCGGTTAAGTACGAAGAGAAAGTTATAATAGAAATAGACAAAAAAATAATGAGAGAATGCTGTGAAGAAAGAGCCAGAGAGGAACAGAAAGGAAGATGGTACGCATGGGGGGAGATGAGAAAAGATTATTACTGGAGATGCGGAGTGGATGCGACAGAGGTGGAAAGGAGAAGAAAAGATGGGATAAGTGTGATTGAGGAGTTGTGGAGGAGGGATAAGGAAGTGGGGGAGCAAGAAAGGACAGTCAGAATAGACAATTCAAGGAGCGCATGGAGATATAAGGAGGTCAGAGCTATAGGGGTACCAAGCTACTTGAGGGGAGAAAGAGGAAGGTCAGGAGGGAGAGTTAGGAGGATTGCGAGACTAAGGTGCAAGAATGAAGAGAGAGGAAATAGATATTGGAGGAGACAGGAGGATAAGATGTGCAGGATGTGCGGGGAGGAGGAGGAAGATATAGAGCACCTCGCGAAGAGGTGTAGAGAGATGACAGTATGGTCGGGGAGCACAATAGACCTGTTGCACGAAGATGGAAGGGGGGAGAGGTGGGCGAGAGAATTAGAGGCAAGAAGGATGGAGATTGGCGAAGGATAACAGGAAGGGGAAACGGAAAGAAGAAAGAAAAGAGAAAAAAAAAAGAAGATTGTAAAATGTAAATTGTATTGGATGTTATTGTTATGTATTTTTGGATTGATTGTTTTATATTTTATTTTATTTTTGTTTTTTTTGTAAATGTTAGCACCCTGAACGCCGCAAGGCTTAGGGGAATAAAGAATAAAGAAGAATTAAAATTTCAGTAACCAAAATCCAAATTTTGCCCTCCCTGAAAATTTTTCTGCGGACACGCCTAAATATGAACGACGATACGACGATGTGCATTTTGCTGATGTTAAGTGGGTTTTATACGATTCAATTTATTTAAAAAGTTTACCTTCAATTATTGATGTGTGTAAAGTGTTCAAATTTCAACAATAAATTGAACAATTTATGGACGAAAAAATGATCCATTTATTTTGAAAATAGAACAAGTTCTATTTTTCATATTTTTATCTGTTTAGTTATTACCAACTGTTTAGTTGTGGAATAACCAACAAATATATAGGTTATTGGTTTCGTTTTCAAATATGACAGAACCGCAAACGTTCTAATTCACTATTATCTAGGTTATTTCTTTTGTTTTTGTTCACAGATCGTAATTCTGTAAAGATTTATTCAATATTTTCATTTTAATAAATATGTTGGTAATGTATAAAGTTGGAAATGAAAAGTTCTCAAAAAAATTGATAAATAAATTGATACGTGTAAAGTGATTCTTTTATTTTCAAAGTTACCAATAAATTGTTAAATTAATTGACAAAAAACTTGATGAATTTATTAATCAATACAAGCTGCTTTTCGTTATGTCTGTTGGTTCCGCCTGATTGTTCTGTCTGTTCGTTCTGTCTGTTCGTTCTGTCTGTCCGTTCTGCTTTTCGTTCTGTCTGTTCATTCTGTCTGTTCGTTATGTCTGTTCGTTCTGTCTGTTCGTTCTGCTTTTCGTTCTGCTTTTCGTTCTGTCTGTTCGTTTTATCTGTTCGTTCTGTCTGTTCGTTCTGTCTGTTCGTTCTGTCTGTTCGTTCTGTCTGTTCGTTCTGTTTGTTCGTTCTATCTGTTCGCTCTGTCTGTTCTTTCTGTCTATTCTTTCCGTCTGTTCATTCTGCTTTTCATTCTGTCTGTTCATGTCTGTTCGTTCTGTCTTTTTGTTCTGTGTGTTCGTTCTGTCTGTTCGTTCTGTATGTTCGTTGTATATTTGTTCTTTCTGTTCGTTCTGTCTGTTTGTTCTGTCTGTTTGTTCTATCTAATCGTTCTGACTATTTATCTGTTCGTTCTACCTGTTCATTCTGCTTTTTGTTCTGTGTGTTCGTTTTATCTGTTCGTTCTATCTCTTCGTTCTGTTTGTTCGTTCCGTTTGTTCGTTCTGTCGGTTCATTCTGTCTGTTCGTTCTGTCTGTTCGTTCTGTCTGTTCGTTCTGTCTGTTCATTCTGTCTGTTCGTTCTGTCTGTTCATGTCTCTTCGTTCTGTCTATTTGTTCTGTGTGTTCGTTCTCTCTGTTAGTTCTGTCTGTTCGTTTTGTATGTTCGTTGTATATTTGTTCTGTCTGTTCGTTCTGTTTATTTTTTCTGTTTATTCATTCTCTCTGTTCGTTCGTTCAGTCTGTTCGTTCTGTCTGTTCGATCTGTCTGTTCGTTCATGTTTACTTTCGGTGTGCACGTAGCTTTACATTGTACTCCATTCGAATTTAAATATTTCGTAATTAATAATAGGAAATTATAAAAAATGGTGACATTTAATGTCACATGAAGTATTTTCCCATGAAATCTTATAAAATTTACTGAATTTAATTGATTTTTTTGTTTTTCCTATGTGCTAATGCGCAAAAAAACTGGGTGTGAACTGGGTATTACGACTAATTAAATTCAAGATTTAATTATTGTCATTATATCTAATTTAAACCATTGTAGTCTGGATTAATTCTAGTTGGTTCACATATTTTATTTCCCATTTGCTTTACGAATTCCATTTATAGTATACTTTCTGAGTTCGAATACAAAACTTCAATGGTAGAAATTAATCGAATAACTGCACTTTTGTATTAAAATTAATTTCTGATTAGTTTAATTACCAATTTTTATAACTTTTTAATAGCAAATAAAAATTCTTTAAAAATACTGCTTTTTGTTAAGTAATTAAAAAAAGTTTTTTATTATTTTTAATTAAATATTTAAATGGTGGAATAAATAATTTGTTATTTTGAATTTTATTATTAACAATAAATAAATTTGTAAAAAATGTTTATGGCGTATATTTGTTTCCAAAATTTTCATCAGCAAGGTACTTTTAGGCAAAATTACATATTCGGCCCTTTTATCTATTAGAATAAGACGACTAAGGGCCAGATTCTGAAAGCTTAAGCGAGTTTAAACTTTTACGGACACCGTTATTTTGGACGCTTGCCATTGCTGACAGTACTAGGCTAGAATAGTACAATATAATGAGTATTAGTATCAAAAACATATAATACTTCATGAGTATATAAAATAAATAAATTCGGACGTTTCGGAAACTGCTCAACAATCTGTTTCCGTCTTCAGCGATCATGAGAAGTGATAAACATTTCAATTTTCTTCGAGTTTTTATACCGAGTATTGTAAGAGTGGGAGCAGGTTATAGGTGCGTTGCTATTGGTTGGGTGGTTAGGATCAGGAATAGGTAGAAACGCCGCAAGGTCTAGGGTAAATAAAGAATTATATATATATATATATATATATATATATATATAAGGAGAAATAAAAATTCTTATTTACTCGTCAAAATTTATTAATTAAAATATACTAAGAGACGTTTCGACTGTGAAATCCAGTCATCTTCAGTCTAAAGTAAATTGAACTATAAAATAAAAAACTTCAACATTGCCAAAACTAGACCACTGGAAATACGTGGTGGTGCGACATGTTGCACCACCACGTTTATATATATATATATATATAAATATTACAAAATAATTTTTATTATTTTATTTATAATAATTATAAAACTAAATACTAATACTAAAAAACCGAGACATATTTCAAACCGACACAGGACACCGGGACATATGTTGAAAACCGGGACGTATGGTAACCCTAGTTCTGGTAGTATAACATAAATGTAAATTTTCCCGACTCCAATACCGGCAGTTTTCAGAATTAACTTTACCATGAATGTAAAGCGTAGCCTCATCGGTAAAAATAATTTTATTTACATTATGTTCAATATTATTAATTCTCTCCATCATTATTTCGCAAAAATGATTTCTTTTCTCATAATCGTTCAGCAATAATTCCTGCTAATTTTGAGTATTATTGCTTTTTACTTTTAAGCAAACTAGTAACAGGTTGACAATTTCTGTTTTAAAATAAACGCATTTTTCATTGCTGTCAATCAACGGTTGTTATATAAATGAAACCTCTATGTTCTATGATAAAATAGTCTCACGGTATATGAAAATAATGAAAAATCCGTTTAACCGAATTTGCTCTACACGTGTCCACAAATCGACATCACAAAAAAGATAAATTACTATTAAGAAAACTAATCATAAACGACAAACAGAAAGAAAATTATTTGATGTTTGTTAAACATCTTAAATTTGTCAAGGTATAAATTGCAATTGATATTTGTTAGAACAATATTTTCTTTGTACGAAAAATATAACAAATACAGCAATACTTCTCATAGTCCGGGTAATCGGTTCCGCCAATATCCCGGACTATTTGAAACCGGACTAATCGAGGAACTAACTACATACAAAAAATGATAACACTAATAAACACACTATTTGTGACATGGCAATTTTTGGGTGTTTTTGATGTATTTGATACGCTGAAAACAAATCTGAAAACTTAATTTTTCTATCACCCATAGATTTTCTGTAACAGGCAAATTTATTTTTGCAATATGCAACATTTTCATATTGCGTCAATTCACGCCATGTATCTGCGGTGACAGTACACAAGTGGTTAAGATCATATCTTTGAAATTATTTTGCAATGGTCCAATATTAATGCAGACACCTTTATTTTGGACGTTTGCCATTGCTGATAGTACTAGGCTAGAATAGTACAATATAATGAGTATTAGTATCAAAAAAGATATAATACTTCAAGAGTAATATAAAAAATTCGGACGTTTCGGAAACTGCTCAACAATCTGTTTCCGTCTTCAGCGATCACGAGAAGTGATAAACATTTCAGTTTTCTTCGAGTTTTTATATCTAGTATTGTAAGAGTGGGAGCAGGTTATAGGTGCGTTGCTATTGGTTGGGTGGTTGGGATCAGGTATGGGTAGGGACGCGACTACCTGCTGAGGATTAACGACCGGATTAAGGTTGTTTGTCACATTATTGTGTGGTAATGAGTTGTTTGTTACTGGATTAGTGACTTGAGGATTAAGAGGATTGTTTTGAATAACGGAAAGCCAGAGTTGAGGAAATTCTATGCTGGCTTGGCTGACAGCATCTCCAGAGTTTTCGATCAAAGCAGACTCTTTCAATTTTCTCTTGAACTTGTTTTCCTCATACATTAAGGGTTTAGCATCTTTCCATTGGAAATGGTGTTCATTTTCCCAAGCATGTTCAGCCAGTTTGGAACTGTAAATTTCGCCCTGTTGAACTTTCTTCTTATGCTCGTTTACCCTAACATGTAGAGGTCTGCAAGTCTCGCCAATATATTGTTTCCCGCACTGGCAGGGAATAGAGTAGACACAGTTTTTGTTAAGGACAGATTTGGGTTTTGTACATGATAGGATAGATCTTAAAGTCGAACTCGATTTGAAGGCTACTTGGATATTATGCTTCTTTAGTGTCTTACCAATTTTCTCAGATACTCCTAGATAATAGGGCATAGAGACATATCTCACTTCGTCAGTTCTAGGTGTGTCATTTTTTCTTATGATTGATAGCATCAGTAATAATTTTATGACTGTAGCCATTATCCTGTAAGGTGGAACGGATGTTCTTCAATTCAACTTTAAGAAGCTTTTTAGAAGAACAAATTACTTTGGCTCTATTAACTAGACTCAGTGCAACAGCTCTCATAGTTCTATTATGGTGGAATGAGTTGAAATTAAGATATAGACCTGTATGTGTTGGTTTTCTGTAGACCTTCTGTGGTTAAGATCAGTTTACTTTTGTTTATCGGGTCTAAAAGTATGCTTCAAAATAGATTGTGTCCATTAATAAACTACAGGTATCCGAATCTGTTGCATTTTCTATGTCGTGACTCGAGACTGGTTACTTTTTGAGTTCTAAGTAATTCACTATACAGAAAGAGTGGCCACTACGTCAGGCACTAACTGTTGGACTAAAAAACGTTAGAAGTAAACCACTGGTCGATCCCAAAAACTTATTTTTCCTATCTTTACATATTAAATTGGGCTAAATGAAGAATTTCGTTAAAGTACCGGATCGAAACGGAAGAGGGTTTTTGTAACTAAAACAAAAATTTCCGAGAATTAGTGAAGCAAAAATTAAAGAGCCATATTTGTGGGCCCACAAATAAGAGAAATAATGAAAGATGATGTATTTGACAGTATGCTAATTGAAGTTGAAATAACAGCTTGGAGAGCTTTTAAAACAGTTGTTTCAAATTTTCTTGGAAATGTGAGAGCTGAAAATTATAGAGATATCGTGAATGAACTATTTGATGCCTGCAAAGAAATGGGATGTAGGATGTCTTTAAAAATTCACTTTCTGGACTCTCATCTAGATAACTTCCCAAAAGATCTGGGTGCAGTAAGTGATGAACATGGGAAACGGTACCACCAAGACATTTTCGCCACGGAAAAGCGATATCAAGGAAAAAGGAGTCCAAATTTTGCTTGCTGATTACTATTCATAAAAGATGCATCAGAAACAATATGTCGACGTAAAACATCAAAAACAACAATTTGAGGTAAGTTAAAATTAATATAAATACATCTATTCCTATATTTCGTTAAGAACCAACAATAACTCAAAGCAAAAAAATTATGGGTGATAGAAAATATCTGAGGTCATTTTCGGCTTTTAGGTCAAATTTTAAGTGGGATACACCATGTTCTGACCATGTCGCAAAAAATAAGTTCATTTTTGTTTACCAGTGTTTGTAATTGGTTCCCAAAAATAAATATATTTTTCTTTCTGTTCTTCAATAAATAAAAAGTGATTCATAAATTCAAATATCTTTATAAGAAATAATTTAAATAAATGAATGTTTTTCCCTAAAATTTTATTCTCTAAAAATTGCAATATTGATGTCTGCACATTTTTATTTTTTTGCCTTTTCTAAAATTTAGTTCAAAACTAAAAAAATGAGTTTAAATAATTAATTAAATTATTCAATTTCCATATACAATTTTCAGTAAAAAAAAACATTAACCTTCTTCATAATACGGGAAATAGAAAATTAAAAACGATCCAAAATTTAGGTTAATAAAATTCATAGCTGCAGTTTGGTCATCTAAAGACGAGGTCATCTTATTAAGCGAATAATTTATAATATAATTAAATGTTTAGATATTTGTCGATTGCAGGTGTTTCTAAGCAATGCAGCTTGTTTTTTTTTTTTAAATGGCGTGCTCAAATAGAAAATATCTACCAATTAATAAGATTCTTTACAAGTATATATTTCGTAAGTTGTTATTCATAAAGTCAATGCAGTCTGAGCAGATGGTTATATTTCATAGAAATTTAATCGAATCAATTATCAAAATTAATACAGAGAAGGCTTTATTACAGTTTTCATAAACTTGACAAGCTAAGACTGAATTAGTACGATGGTTGCTGCTGAAGTTTTGGTCAATAAGTCGTTACAAAATCTAAGAGATGACGCTAGTAGTATCAAAACAAATTTGATTCTGAAAAGTACCCTCTGTCAATAAATTTCTGTCAAATTTTCATATCCATTACGTGGTTTCATTTTTATAATCGACTGTAGCAAACAACTTTTGTTATTTTGGAGGAACGAAAAAAACGAGTTTCGTGCAGTGATTAAACGCTTTCATTTGAAAGACAAAATACCGAAAGAAATCAAAACCAAGTTGGATGAAGTTCATAGCACATCTGCACCAGCATTTAAAACTGTTTACAATTGGGTGAATGAGTTTAAACGTGGTCGTACATCCACAAGTGATTAACACCGTTCGGGACGTCCACTTAAGGTGACTACGCGAGAAATAATTGGCAAAATCCACGATATGGTCTTGAGTGATCAACGCGTCAAACTGCGCGGAGTTGTTGAGGCCACCATATCACATGACTCAGTGGTTTCAATTTTGCACGAAAAAATGGGTATGAAAAAGATATCAGCGAAATAGGTGCCGCGTTTGCTCAAAGTGTATACCTTAAACGCAATCGTGTGGTCGATTCCATGGCTGGTTTGGCGCTTTTCCGTCACAATCTGTTTCTGCGTCGATACATAACCGTTGATGAAATATGGATCCACTACTACACTCCAGTAAAGTATTTTGGAGTTTAGTTGGACACAAGACTAACTTGGAAGTACCATATTAATAATAAACTGAACCAATGTTATACACGACTTGGTCAACTCTACTCGCTAATCAACCGAAAGTCTTCTTTAAAACCGAACTGCACACTACTACTCTATAAATTCTTAATTCGCCCAATAATTATTTACGCTTGTAGCAACTAGTGTATCACCTCAAAAACCAATCTAAAGAAGATCCAAACCCTCCAAAATAAAGTGTTACGCATAGCAGTGAACGCCCCATGGTTTGTACGAAACAGCCAATTACATATAGACCTTAACATCCCGAAAATAGAACAGCATATTAAACTCACTAAGAACTTTTTCAAAAACCTACAGTTCTGTGATAGTGCTACATTTTACAATCTTGGTGAAAAACAGATAGATACCAGACAGAAAAGAAAACTACCGCATCTGTGACAGTAACGACGATCCCATAAGCGAAAATGACTAAAGTGCAAGTAACAATAATCAATAAGTAATATAAATACATTTTTTAAAGTAGTAAGGGCGCCAATCGAACCCAACTGTTATTTACATTACGTTTGTTTGTATAACGTTAGAACTCCATGTATAACATAAATTGTATGTTGAGCTGGTATTACCAAAAAAAAAAAAAAATAAATAAAAACTTCACTTCGGAGGAAAAGGAACAATCGAAACGGTTTCTGGAGGTGATTCGGCTCCAAAGAAGGCGAAGGCGGTGAAATCGGAAGGTGTTGGGCACGTTTTTTTGGGATGCATGCGGAATCATCCACATTGACTATTAGGAAAAAGGACGAACGATAAATGGAGAGTATTATGCCTTGCTATGGGACAGGTTGAGCGAAGAAATCATGAAAAAACATCCACATTTGGCCAAGCAGAAGGTGCTCATTCATCAAGACAATGCACAGGTGCACATTTGTAGAGTTTCGATGGCAAAATGCATGAATTACACTTAAAATTATTGCAGTATCCAGAGCCGCAGTAAGGAGGAGGCGGAGGGGGCGATGGCCCCGGGCGCACTAAGGAAAGGGACGCTGACGCCTTTTTCAGGGGGCGTAAATGATGGAGCAAATGCAAATTGAGAGGTGAGGACCTCTTTTTGATTTTGTATTTGCCAAGAGCACCAAAAACATTGCTCTGCCTCTAGCGCAAGTTTTCCTTACTGCGGCTCTGGCAGGATCCTCCGTATTCACCCGATTTGGCCCCAGCGACTATTTCCTGTTTTCAAACATAAAGAAATGTAAACTTAAAGAGATTCTTTACTTCACAAATTATTTTATTGTCACTAGACGTACATTTCGGCTACGAAGTAGCCATCTTCAGTAGTGGAATAAATAAATGGCTCGCCGGAAAAAGATTCAAGTCGAACGAGGAGGTCATCGCCGAAACAGCCCTATTTTGAGGGCGTTCTGGAATCTTACTTTTTGGGATGGTTTGAAAAAGTTGGAGAAACGCTGGGCGAAGTGTGTCAAGCTAAAAGGAGATGTTGAGCCTAATAATCAGCCCAAAATAATGTGTTTTTCTATTGATTTGTAAGGACTTATTGACCTACCCACGTATTTATATAATTTTTTTATTACGGCCCTGTCCTAACGCTTAAATAATTCAACAAATAAGCATAGATAAAAGACAGATTTATCAAATTTTTAATGCCCCTTACAGCTAATAGAGACAAAACGAAGAATAGGATTCTAATAGGAATTTCAAATTCAGCCCTAACTAACAGCTGCTTATATCATAGCACATTTAGAGAACCTACTTGATTTTTAATCTATAAGTGTCTAATTTATCTTTAATCTAATGTATCTTATGTATTTATGTATCTAAATAATGTTTAAAGAATTATATATTCGCACATTTTGTAGATAATAGGACACGAAAATGATTACGTTGAAAATTAATACAGTTTTTGTTATTTATAATATTTATTTTAGATTTTGGACGATAAATAAAATATTTTTATTTATTATTTTTTAAATTACATTTCCTTTGCAATATATTTTTGATATAGAATAAAATCATAGTCCGCAGCTGGTAGGTGAGGTCTTTCTCGGAAATCGAGTGAATTGGAATGAGTTATAAATAGAGTTCTGCGCAGATAAGCTTTTCTGTACCCGCATTCAATCCGCATCCGCATATCCATGATCCGGACCGATCAGCATCCGCAGCTTTTGTAAATAATAAATGCGTATCCGCAAAAATATCCGCACAATCCGCACAACAAGTTTTACTGCCAGTTTGGAAAGAACTAACATGTTTCGCCTTAGTTGATAATTGCTGCTCTAAAACACTACTGAAAATTTTTGGATTTAAACTAAAACTAACCTAAGGCACGCCATAAGTTTTGGGGCCTAGATGCGCTAATAATTTTGAAACCAAGAGAGAGACAAAAATTTTGGGGGGCCTAAGCGATCTTTTTCGTTGGGAGCAGGTTGCTCATGAGGCTGCTAATGAAATACGTGTTGATAGTACTGACAAGTATGATATTAATGTCAACTAAAATCCCACGTCAGTTTTACCTTTTCCAAGGTGAGGGAAAAGTAATGTAACGTGGCTATATATTTTTTTCATTATTGAATTTTAAAAAAAAACATATTTTTTCAAATAACAACATGTGTCATTTTTCAATTTTTAGAATCAGCAAGACTTTCTACTTCGGGTAGTATAAAACAATTGGCAGGTTACATAATAAAATTTTCGAGAAAAATGTATATAGGTAAATTTTGGTATTTAAATAAAACTTCAGTTCTATGTAAAAAATACGTTTAGGTAGGAAGAATTACATCGAAAGTGTACCAAGCAACTTTTGTCCAAAATATTATTTTCTATATACAATAATAAAAAAAATCAGCTGTTGCCACCACAGGACCGACCGCCATCATAAAGTACTTATATAAATTACATTCTAGCAGCAGAGTAGAAATAACTTGACCTAATATTTTCTAACAGAGATATTATTTATCATGGCCATGGAAACGTTACATATAAATATGAAAAAATTTCGAAATATTTTACAGAAATTATTCGATTTTACAGTAATTTTTCGTTTTATCAAAAAAGATCTCAAATAAAAGTTATTAGTTGTTGCATTTATAGCAACTTTTGTTTAATACATTTTTTTGAGATATTTTTCTGTTGTGAAATATTCGCAAAAATCTTAAAATCGACACGAGTAAACTCCCATTTTTAGTCAACCGATTTTTACCAAAAGTTAAAAGTTGAACTCGTGCCATTGATGGCAGAAGCTTAAATATGAAGTTTCATAAAAATCCTTTCAGTCAAATTTGCTCTGCACGTGTACACAGACAGAGTAAGATCTGATATACAGACGGACAGACAGACAGACGGACAGACAGACGGACAGACAGAAGGAAGGACAGACAGACCGACAGACATCATGCTAAAAATAGTCAAAACGTTATGTAGGGACCTCAATTCGTGGAGATCCATCGAAATCTCGAAACGTCAAAATTGGTATGATCACAATACCTCCCTTATATATGTTGGCGGTCGGTAAAAACTGAAGACGAAGAAGATTATTTTATTCAACGACACAAAAAATTCTTTATTTTTCGAAAAACTAACCTGATCAAAAATTCCTGTTGCACTATATCGGTCCCCATCAATGTACAACTAAGAGCCGACTTCATGTGTATAGAGTGTAGCGAGTAGAGATTCAACTTATTGTTTGAATTACTTTAGTTTTTTATTTTTAATGTATTAAAGAGGAATAAACTATTTATAGTAATGAAATACTTATAAAACAAATAACACATTGTTAACAGTGAAAAATACTGAACGATAATTTTTTTATTCTCCTTTATTATAATGATTAAAAGAATATTCTTCTTTTCTTTTACTATCCTTTCAAGAGTTTTGATAACAACATTTTTTCACCCAAACATCTATTAAGATTTACCATATTACCCCAAATTTAAAAGGGTACAGGTAAAATCAGTAAGCATTTCTAAAAAATAATTTTCTATTTCTAATAACAATCTACCCATATCTTTTTAGCGATTTAAACGTCAAAACATAAAAATAATATGTAAATTTTTCCAAAATTACACCCTTAACCACATTGCATGCGACTACCATCTGATGTCTTACAAAAATGGTCGTCGTATAACATCCTTACAACTCCCATATTTTTTACAAATTAAATATTAGATGAACATCTAATATGCCATTTAGAAAATTATATATGCCGTGATATTTATAAAATACTATTAGTTTCTTTCCTATAATTATTATTTCATATAGATTTTTTGTTGGTAAAAATGGGTCAGATTTGTCTGTATGTAAAAGGATGTTATATTGTAAGCCTCTGTTCATGTTTAGATAGCTCTAGGTGCGTATGTTATGGGCAGTGACAGATGTCTCTTACATCATTTTGAAGTGTGAATATTTCCTACTAAATTTCAGTCAACAGACGTCAGCCTTTGCTTACACAAGTACTTTTCTATAACCAAATTAAAATGGAACGCGAAAACTTGTTTTCCGATGTGTACTTCTACACTACTTTGATTTGAAAAAAAGTGCAGCTGAAGCTCATCGATTGCTTGTGAAACTTATGGTGATTGTGCCCCATCGGAAACAGTCTGTAGAGATTGGTTTCGGCCAGGTCAATTTAAATATTTCGAAGATGAACAACTGCAAGCTCTGATGGATGAAAATTCTGCTCAAATGCTCAAAGAATCAGCTCAATAGCTCTAAATCTATAAATCAACCATTTAACGATGTTTACATGCAACGAGAAAGATCCAGGAAGAATGAAGATGGCTGCTTTATGAATTGACCGAAAATACAATTGCTAATCGTTTAAGCATCTCAATTTCTTTACTTGCAAGGCATAAAAGAATAGTTTCTTGTGGAGTATCGTGACCGGCGTTGAAAAATGGATCTATTTCGACAACCCGAAACGCAAGAAATCATGAGTTGAACCTGGTCAACTATCAACAGAGACACCAAAGCGAAACATCCAGGGTCACAAAGCAATGCTCTATTTAGTTGGATAGAGAGGGTGTACAGGTAACAATTACCGCCGAATGTCGACAACAAATGGAGCGTTTGAATGATAATTTGATGCAAAAACGATAAATTACATCAAATCGCCCGAAAGTGATTCTTCTCCATGACAGAACTCGGTTCCATATTGCTATAGCTGTGAAATAAACACTGATGGAGCTCGAATTGGAGGTTTACTGGCACCCAGCGTATATTTTGGATTTGGCCCCAAGCGATTACCATCTGTTCCGATCGATGCAACACACTTTAGAACATGCACATTTCCATAACTACGGAGAAGTAGAAAATTGGGTTGCTCAATGGATTGGCTCAAAAGACAGACCATTCTTTCGTCGCGGAATTCAACGTCTGCCAGAAAAGAAGTCATAGATACTCAAAAAACACAAGAAAACAGCGAATTTCAATGCAACCTCCTAAGAAAAGAAAATTATATTTCGGAATTTAAGATCAAAAACAATTATTTATCAACAAAATTGGGTTTATTGGTTTTTAAAATATTCTCCATGAAGATCAATATACTTTTGCATGCGTTTGAACCTATTTTCGAAGCACTTTTTCCAGTCCAATTCAGGCTTTTTCCACTGCGATTGTCAAATTATGTGAGATCCAACGTGAACAAATCTTTCTGTAGGTCAAATGTTCATGCATTAGTGAATATATCCAGGTCCCACTAATGCCCAAGGATACCTCAATCTCACGATATGTCACATGATGATCTTACAGTATCAGTTCACGCACAGCATCTATGTTTACCGAAACAAAAACCGATTTTGGACGATCTTCACGAAATTCGTTCCTAAGCGAACTACGACCATGATTGAAGTCGGCAAACCATTGATAAACAGTTGTCCTTGATGATGCTTCATCGCCAAAGGTCGAATTAAGTTCATCGATGCACTGTTGTTGGATTAATCTACGTCGAAAGTTGTAAAAAATAATCGCTCAAAAATCTTCACGATTAATTCCATTTTTAGCCGAGATGATTTTTTTTAAAGTTATTTATGACAAGACTAGTTATATGTTCTATGGAGATTATTGCATTCTTTGCTATTGTGCAACTTTCAAAATAATTTTAGGGTTTAAAATATTCCGTCTACATTAAGGCATTCCAATAATTCTATCTCATAAATATTAAATTTTCTATCAATTGACTAATTTACCTATTAAACCTTTATATCAGAAAAATATATGCAAATTTCTTTAAAATTGCTTTAACAACACACAAAACTAAAATATCCTGGTGTTTTTAAATAACTAAAACACCGATTGTGCATATTATTAACCCATTTTCAACAGTTAAAATAAATATAGAGTATTCTAAATTATTATTTTCACCGAATTCGCCATTCATAAAAAAAACCGTTTGAATTGTAGAGTGCTTGGAGCATTGTCTAGTCGGTAAAGCAGGTAGCTATAACCGAGGTCGACCTGTGTTTTTGAATACCATTGAATTTGAGATTTATGTTTTCTAGGTTAAAGAATAAAAAGTATTTGAATTCTTTGGATTAAAAACATCTATAGATTTGTTTGTTAGTTATGCCATAGATTATCTACTAGACTAGTACATGAGAATCTGTATATTATAAGATTTGGTAGAGAGATAATTTTTAGTTTCGGTATTGATGAAGTAAAAATAAATTATTTTGCCTCAATACTTATAAAGCAATCACTATGGAAAAGATTTTTTTTAAATGAAATACCTAGTTTTTTTATTATTTTTTTTATTTTAATGGCCTTTGCTGCTTTGGCAATTAGCCAGGACAATTCTTATTTGTGAAAAATTCCATTCCTGAACAGGATTCGAACCCGACACATTAGCAACGCAGAGCAGATGTGTTACCACTACGCTACGCTGGTCGGCACCTAGTTATTTCATGAATACTGTGAAAAAAAATTCAATCAAAATCTACAAGATGCTTAAAGATTAGTAATTTTCTTTTATAGTGCGTTCGAAGGTGAGTTTGCAGTATAGCTCTTATGGCAAATGGGAGCGGTGTTGCCAAATGTTGTAAAAGTGTCAAATGTGTCAATTATAATAATATGAAAAACTCGTATTATTTACAAAAATCAACTCTTATAAAACTCAAAATAACACTCAACAAAAACAAATGGCCGTTTGTAGAATACTGCGTCTTCACAGATCAGCGCATTTTAGAGCTGGCAACGTCGACTAGCAAGAAAAGGATAGCGTCATTCTGTAAACCCATTAGAGAGTATGAAAAAGAACTACTCCATATGCCCTGTACTGCAAACTCACCTTCGAACGCACTATAGTACATAATACGAGGTGTGCAAATTAAGTAACCGGACTGGCAACATAGCGTTTAATCTGGCAAAATTTGGGGCGCGGGGCTTTGAGGGGCGACAAATGAACATGTGATACGCCTTCAGTACGAGTTTGAACTTACTAGAGTAATTTTGTTGTCCGTAGCGATTTTTTTCGTGAAACAGTTTTTTCTAGTGGGTTCTAAAAATGAGTGACATTCATTTCGAGCAACGGTGTACTATCTGGTTTTGCTTCAGACTTGGGCACAGTGCAAAGAAAACTTTTGCAAAACTTCACCAGGCATACGGAGACAGTGTTTTGTCAAGGGCATAGGTTTTTTGGTGGTTTAAGACATTTTCAGAAGAGAGTTGATTAAAGATGAATCACGAAGCGGAAGGCCTTCATCTTCAAGAACCCATGAAAACGTCGACAGAACCCGGGATCTTGTGCATTCAGATCGTCGGATAACAGTCAGAATAATCGGGGAAGAGTTGAATTTGACTCACACTACCGATTTTGACAATGGGCCATGTCATACAGCAATTTCAATAAACGAGATTTTCGTCAGTAAAAACATTCCTGTGGCTCCCCAGCCTCCTTATTTGCCTGATTTGAGTACTTGTGACTTTTTCCTTTTCCCACGATTGAAAAATCACCTCAAGGGACGTCATTAGGGGTCAACTACCGTAACCGACCCGCTGAAAGCTATTCCAGTATCCGAGTTCCAGCACTGCTATGAGGATTGGAAGAATCGTCTCCAGCGCTGTGTGGCTTCCCAAGGAAGTTATTTTGAGGGAGACAATATTGAATTGGAATTCTATTCGAATCAAAAAAAAAAAATAAATAAATAAAAAATAGACTGGTTACTTAATTTAGACACATCATTTACCAAATACGTCACATCAATTATTTATATTTTTCTGGTGATATAATTAATAAGTTGAGGTATATCAGATCTTACTTCATTATTAAATGGTATTCAGATGATTGAAACTACAAATAATCTGATATTTTTTGATTATTGTTTAATTTACCTATTTGAACTTTTTATTTGTACAAAAATTACATAAAAATATGGAAAAATACCAAACCCCAATTTAAACTTTACAAAAACATATAAATATAATCGGTCGTAAAAATCTTAGCACCTAATCACAGGTACCAAAAATTAATGGGTTCTTAATAAATAAGTACAAAATTTATTTCGGAATCTTTAAATCCGATATAATAAATAAGTAACCATGCAACACTATAAAAACTCGTTCAAAAAACAAAATATACTTGAGTTAAACTAAACTTATGTAGCTTTATTTTAAATAATGTTAGAAAAAATATCTCAAAGAGAGGTATTTAGTCAGTCTGATGCCTTGGGGCATTAAAAACACACGTAAATAAAATAGAGAATAATCGGACGATGATCGAAACTAAAACGTTTCATTATGACACAGGATAGGATTAAAGAGTTTTTCAAAAATTTGATATGAACTGTGAATTTTTACACATTTCATTGTTTTATAGGTATTTAATAAGAGTAAATCGTTCTCTCCATATCATATGCATAGAATTAATATGGATACTTGTTATATGGCTGTAAAATTATTAAAGGACTGGATTAAAGGCCATTTAGATTTTGAGTTCCACATCGAAGTCGATCCTTTAGCCCAGGGGTCTCCAAAGTGGTCGATATTGACCCCCGGGGGTCGATATGGCATTGTTATGGGTCGATTCTGGCTCGGGGGTCGATTGGGGGTCTATGAAAAAAAGTTAAAAATTATAGTATGTTTCACGATAAGTTGAAGTGACTATCTACTTATGGTCCAAAACACAGTGGGTGGTAATTACAAATAACACTAATCCCTTGTTTGCACCCATAAACTAGTCAGTGATGTATCAGGTATAAATTGCAGATGTTTTAAATATCTTTTCACTTCGCTTTGAATTTTCTATCAGATAACTTGTGATTTGTGTTAAATAGTTCAGTACGTGTTATAAAAATGTGGCGTCCTTGAACGAACAATTAACTTCTGTGCAAGCAAATGAAGCAGATGACTATGTGACCATGATAGAAGATGATGATCGTGCTCTTGTTTGACATTTATTTGACGTATCCACCCAACCTTTTGAGTTTGTTTCATGTGTGTCGTACCAAGTTTCATCTAAATAAATTATTGACCTTTTATCTTCTCTGTATTTTTTAATGTTTTTTAAATAATTTTGTCTCAAAAATTTTAATCGCTCTGACTCCATAAGGAACTGCTTTTTATTTAAAGTTTTAAATTGAAACCCTATACTTTTAAGGGCACGCCATAAGGTTACCTTTGAACAATTAATTTCACACTGGTCTTGGATTAATCTTTTGAGCAATATGTCCAATGTTGGCACATTTTGTTCGGTGTACATTTGGTAATTTTTTTGCCGTATTACATCTTTCTGGAAACCATCCAAACATTTTTATATGCCTGAATCCTTTCGTTTTCTTCTCCTATCAATGGATTTATTTACAATATTCCATACTGTTGTCATCGCTACTTTCGTTGCCTTGCTTGTCTCTTCTAATGCAACTTGTTTGTTTTTGCGGTTCCTTAAATATAAATACACATTGGCCACAATTTCTTTAGCTTCTACAGGTAAATATATACAAGTTTTTTCCCGATTTTTTTTATTGTATCTTGCACTATATCATCATCTTCTCTCATGGTCACATAGTCATCTGCTTCATTTGCTTGCACAGAAGTTAATTGTTCGTTCCAAGGACGCCACATTTTTCTAACACGTACTGAACTATTTAACACAAATCACAAGTTATCTGATAGAAAAGTCAAAGCGAGGAAAAGCGCTTTTTAAAAATGTTACTTTAAGTTACTTTTGGACTAATGTAAATGTTATACAGAAATATCCAAAACTTTCGAAAATGGTAGTTCCCTTTTTGCTAGCATTTCCAAGTTCGTATATGGTTGAGGCTGGTTTTAGCCACATTAATTCCATCCTGAGAAAACAGACAAACAAGTTAGATGTAGAATTCAGTGGCGATTTAAGGCTGAAATTAACTAATTTTGAATCCGACATTATAAATCTTGTAAAGAGTCACCAACCACACCCGTCACATTTACAATGACTGGCAATTTTATTTAATAATAATATTGTAATGCAATTAGATATAATTATATTAGATAAATGTAATATAAATAAAAAACACTGTGCAATAAACAATATAAGAAATCACATAAACGTATCTTTTGCTTGTCCTATTATAATAACGTAATTGTAAAATAGAGGGGGTTGATAAGAAGTCGAAAAACTCTTCTGGGGGTCGACAGTCAAAAAAGTTTGGGGATCCTTGCTTTAGCCAAAGAAGCAACTGTCAATAGTTGAATATTCCTCTAAACAGTAATGAGATTACGCCAACCTTCAAATTTTCATTATACAACCAATGGCAACAAGAATACATAGATTCTCTGCAGTTCAAAGCATCCTATGGTCAAATTCAACCCCTCCTTCCTAGAAAGCTTTGGCTTTCTTCTTACCAAAGCGGATCTTTTATATGCACTTTTATCCAGCTTCGATTTAATTACATCTTCTCCATATCATCTGCATAGAATTAATATGGTTACTTAATATATGGAGGTAAAATTATTAAAACATGCTGGATTAAAGGCCATTTTTAGGGTTTTGTAGGTATGACCAAAAAACCCTTATACCGTCATTTTGTCGTCTGTCTGTCTGTCTGTCTGTCTGTCTGTCTGTTCGGTAAAAATTGTAGCCAAACGGCTAAACCTAGAGAGTTGAAATTTGGCATGTTTATACAACTCTTTGACCCGCACATAGGAAAAATACTAAAACATCTAAAAAGCATACCCCCCTAAAAATATAAACAAATATGTGCTCATCGAAAACAAAAATATTTTTTTTAAATTCTGAGTAGGGTATCAAATGAAAGCTCTTAGTACGTGGATTAACGATCAAATTTTTATTTTTGCAAAATAAATTATTTTGATACGATTTTTGCCAAAAATGTGCCAAAAAAATTTTGTCCCACACCCTGTAGCCCAGATGGTTTAAACTAAAAATCTAAAAAAATTCTAATTAATGTATATTGGTGTGAACCGAAATAGTACAACAGGAATTTTTGATCAGATTATGTTTTTGGAAAATAACGCATTTTTTGTGGTTTTTGGTTCACAAAGTACAAAACTTATACCAATGTAAGACACTCACATGCATGGCGTGCGATGGCTACATGCGTTAGAGCACTCTTAAACTGGCTGGAAAACGAAGGGTGTCGAGTTCGAGTACGGAGTGAATTTTATTTTTTCTGTTTTTTTTTTTTGCATTTTTATTATGTTGAAATTATTTTGTCAAAATTCTAGTTATATTTTGACAAATGTTGTATTTAATTTTTATGAGCGTAAATTTAATAACCAGTCTTATTATATGATTAACAGACGATAAATTATTTTAAAAATATCGTTCATTTTGCCGTGATTACTACAAAGTAAAATTTGTCCTACACACTCAGCATACCGCCTTCACTTATTATATACCTGCTAAACCCTGAAATGTGTGAATATTCACACTTCACATCAATTTTTTTGAGTTCAACATCGAAGTCGATCTTCTAGCCAAAGAGTTGCTGTATATATATAAGCTGTTAAATATTCCTCTAAGCAGTAATAAGATTATGTCAATCTTCAAATCTTCCATATACAACCAATGGCAACAAGAATACATTAATTGTCTACAGCTCAAAGGATCATACTATGTTCAAATTCAACCACTTCTTCCTAGAAAGCTTTGGTTTTCTTCTCACCAAAGCAGATCTAGATTAAATCTAGCTTAGATTTAATCACATCTCTCCATATCATCTGTATAGAATTAATATGGTAACTTCTCTTTTCTGTCCGTGTGATAATTTGTCTGTCAGCATTTCGAACCATTGTTTGAATGATCAATTCATTTTCTGCCTTCAAATTTAGTTGCCCAAAAATATCCTTACCTACTAATATTCAGACGCTTCTTGCTACTAACTCTCGTCGAAATTTGTAAAATAGTTTTCTTTAGTAGCAATTTACTGTTGTCGATTCGACGTAACACACCTCTTAATTAGTTTAAAACCAACAGATTGTGCTAATATTCTACGAGTAAATTATTTTATCTCGTATTCTGTATTTATCAAATCAATATAAACTTTTTGAGTTATTCCGGTCCTGATAACTACGAATATAATACCCTCTTCTACAGCTAGATGGCAGAAGTAGGGATCCTTTGCTCGATTAGATGTATTATTAGATATTTTTAGATACGTTATTAGATCCAAGATATGAAACTCATGTTTTAGACCGGAAATTGTATGATTTGCATTGCTTAGAGCTTTTTTAAAACTGCAGATTATTAAATAATTTATCAAAATTATAAATAAAACATACGATATACAAAAGGTAAACAGCTATGGTGGACAGAGCATCTGATGTGGTACATTTAAAGAGGGTTTTAAAAGTAGATCGTAAATGGAGTAGGTTATACGTACAATGACTATATTTCCTTTATTATTAAGCACTGTCCTTTATTACAAAGTGCCACCAACTGTGTGTGCTATTCGATTGGGTTTCAATTTGTTACCAGGACTTTTCCAAATATAGTACTCCCTCTGTCTCATAATAACAATAGCAAAAGAAAATAAACATAGAACGAAACATTAATTATCAAAAAATTGATGTGAAGTGTGAATTTTCACACATTTCAGGGTTTTGCAGGTATTTAGTAAGTGAATGATGATTATTTTGGATGCGAAAACAAATTTTATATTAAAATATTTTTTTTGGTAATTTAATTTTAACGCCTAATACCATTATTTAGGTTTCTAAATATGTGCAGTATTTTTTTTTATATAGCAAGGTTCATTAAGAATTTTAAAAATTGCGCCTATGGCTTCCATTGGTTGTTATAAGTTCCGCCCCTCTGATTTCGTGTACATTGAAACAGAATTAAATTATAATTTAAACAATTTCCACTGGCTATTAAATTTACGCTTTTAAAAATTAAATGCAACATTTGCCAAAATATAACTAGAATTTTGAAAAAATAATTTAAACAATATAAAAATTAAAAAAAAAAACAAAAAATAATATAGTCTCTTTCTCACAGGGTTCGATCCCTTTCGGATCGGGTTACTTGGGTGAAAATTCAGCGTCTAATACCACTAGACCAGCATACACGTTACTGTGTGGCGTGTTACAAAGCTATAACTTATGTACATTATTAGCCAAAAATCACAAATAATGCGTTTTTTTCCAAAAACCTAATCTGATCAAAAATTCCTGTTGAACTATTCCGGTGCACACCAATGTACATTACTTAGAATTTTTTAGATTTTTAGTTTAAACCATCTGGGCTACAGGGTGTGGGACAAAAAAATTTTTGCACAATTTTGGCTAAAATCGCTTCAAAATAATTTATTTTGCAAAAATAAAAATTTGATCGTTAATCCACGTACCAAGGGCTTTCATTTGATACCCTACTGAGAATTATAAAAAAATATTTTTTTTCTCGATGAGCACATATTTGTTTATATTTTTAGCGGGATATGTTTTTTAGATGTTTTAGTATTTTTCCCATGTGCGGGTCAAAGAGTTGTATAAGCATGCCAAATTTCAACTCTCTAGATTTAGCCGTTTGGCTACAATTTTTACCGAACAGACAGACAGACAGACAGACAGACAGACAGACAGACAGACAGACAGACTACAAAATGACGGTATAAGGGTTTTTTGGTCATACCTACAAAACCCTAAAAAAAATAGATTAAATAAAACAATAAATTAAAAATATTACTCCTAATTATTATTTTGAGTGGTCAGATAGTTTCTGGATTTTTAAATAATTTCGTCACTGCATTTTAAACTTGTAGGTAGGATCATTTGGCTGCGAAGATTTTCTTTCCTTATATGCGTGAGCTTAAAATTATTGAAGCCATCGTTCTTCATTGCTTCCAGCATAACTTGTTGAAGTGACGTATTATCCAGTATTTCGGGAGCAATATTTTCAAAGGCTATGTTTACTGCTTCTATCAATTCATCAGTATTATTGGGAGAGGATTGATGTTTTGCAATTACGTCCACAGTTTCGCTTTTTCAAAGAATCAATATTACCATAAGATTCACCTTACTAATTATTTTCGAAAGCACGTCTCCAAATTCTTGATATGGTCATTCTGTTGCACTTAAATTGTTTTGCAGTCAACGTAATTGCACCTTTCTGTAACTTTTCGTTTTTCTTTTGTTGCATCAAGAACTGGGCAATCGCAACTCGATCTGTGCTTGAAAACTCTCTTTTCTTCACTTCTATGATGGGTTGAAATAAAGCAATTGATTTCGACAAGCGGATGAAATTAGGAAAAAAAATATAATTCGCAATAATTAGGGTCAACTAAAAATTGACAGATGTTTCAAAACAAATGACAGTAACTACGTCACAAAATGGGATTCAGTGCTGCCGCCTCACGGTTGGTTTCCTTTTAAGGAATTTAGCATGTTGTTTTTATGTTAAATTGTATTTTGGAAATATAAATTAAGTTTTCAAAGTAAGAGAATGCTTCAGATCAAAACTCAATATTTATTTATTAAAATTATTATTTTATACATTATAATTTAATATGTCATTATTTTTGCAGAACAATATTATTTTGCAGGTTAATTTTGAAAATTTTACGTTAATAATCGTTATTATGGCAAGTAACATATCAATAAGTGTGTATGCCATATCTAAATAGTTTGAAGGAACAATATGTTGTTTTTATTTTATTCATTATTGTTTTTCATTTTCATCTGTCAAAAAACGAAAAAATTGCAATTAAGAATGTAGCTGTAATGGTTACAATTTGGGGCAACACAATACACCATTATGCATTCTAAAACAAAATATGAATGATTAATTAGTGTTAATTAAATAAATACTAAAGATATTTCGATTTTCATATTATTTAAAAACGTAACCTATAAATATATCTTCGAATCCTTATTTATATATTTATAAAACCATTATTCTATAATATAAAGTATCTGGACTGTATATATTAGTATATACTTATCAAAAATACATATTTTTTGCTCCAAAATTGAAGATATTCATAAAATTAAGGTACCAAAACTAATGTCACATGTATTTTAAACCAGCCAAACACTTCCAAAGGACTCAGCTCTCAGATGGCAGCACATGTTTGTGACGATACACTAATGTGGTCTATTTTGCGCCACAACATAACTTACAGCTGCATTCGCCAATAATTCCCGTTTAAATATTCACTTGCTACTATTATTATAGGACAGAGGGAGTACTATTTTAACACGATTTAACCCAAAAATGTGTTAAAACAACCCTTGTCCCACATCTTTTAAGGGAGTTAATTTAAAAATATGAAAAGTGTGTAGTGCAGTGATTTGTCGTATACCACATGTATTCTCTGTATGGCAAAATTTAGATCTCATTCCTTCTCCATTCTTAGTAAAACCTTTTAATTTGTGATCTAGTCTAGAGATGGGTCGTTCATGAACGAACCGGCTCACTGAGCCGGCTCAGTACACTGACCGAAGTGACACGGTTCACCAAATTGAAATGAGCCGGCTCACGGCTCACTGTATAGTTTCAAGTATCAAGGATACGATTGGTCGGGCAATTGTGAGCAGTGACCGGAGTGATCCGGATCTGGATCGATGTCATGTTGAACTTCGCGAGAACTCGGCTTGTAATTTATTATCATAAAGTGAATTTTGTCATCAATTTGTAGGGCAGTTTATTTGAAACTAATAGGCTTAATCTGTATTTTCTTACAACCATACTATATAAAAATATTAAAAATATTGTCCAAATCTCAGATGTCCGATTTATAAAGGCAATAAACATCGCCATAAACTTAACACATCTGGTTTAAAATACAGTAGCTACATAAAGTGAATTGTTTGTTTCAAAAATGTTAGATAAGAACCGGGGCTAAGCGACGTTCTATCTACGAGCGAACGACCGACAACTGACTGACCTGTGTCTCGGGATCATGATTACAGTTCATATATTGCAACAACTGGCTTTAAGCAAGAGCCGACTCTAAGCAAGAGCCGGCTCTAAGCGACGTTCTACCTACGACCGAACGACCGACCGACCTGTGTCTCGGGATCATGTTTACAGTTCATATATTGCAAGAACCGGCTCTAAGCAAGAGCCGGCTCTAAGCGACGTTCTACCTACGAACTAACGACCGACCTGTGTCTCGGAAACATGTTTACTTAACCGGATCATTGAGCCGGAACAATGAACCGGCTCAACAAACTGAACGACCTCCACTGATCCGGTTCCGCAAACTGAGCCGAAATTCCCATCTCTAATCTAGTCCAGTGTTCTTCAACCTTTTTGACCCCGCGTATATAGTATTTTATTATTATATAGATATAATTTGATATACGTGGCTGCAGAGCTGTTTCTGAGAGACGAAACGCTGCGGTAATATCCATTCGATTTCTCGGTTTGGATTTTATAATTGACATGACTGAAAAAATCTTTTCCCACAAAAAGTCGAAAAAATGACTACTAATTTGATAGCTTTATAACTCAAAGATGGATATTCTTTTTCTAGCGATTTCCAAAATTGAGACAATGATTGCATTTTATGTCTGGACACCAGAGTGATATCACAATACAACTCGATCAGTTTTTCTTTTCCACGAGGATCAAGTACACATGACTTTATATCTTTCAGGATTATTAATCCAGAGGTTACCTTTACGAGGATCCTCATTTTCAGGGAAATAATTATTAAAATTTTCAGTTAATGCTCTTAAATGTTGACTTATTGTTGAATAAATGACTTTCTGGTTGACATCAGCAGCAATCAAAAATTCTCCCAAAAGTGGAAACATTTCTATATCTTTGTCTTATAAGCGACTATTCCAAAGAGCTAGCTTCTTCAGAAGTATGAAAAAGAGCCGCGAGAGGCGTTGTATTAGGGCTAGTAAATATTAAATAAATCATGGTTCGGACAAAAATTAGCTTCTGCGTCGACTAAAAAAATGTGCTATATACTCGTGAATAGAAGTGTGCATCTACATGATTCGGTTAAAATATTTCGCGGACCACGGGTTGAAGAACACTGATCTAGTCCATCCATGAGATCTTCAGCATAGGATGATAAACTAAATTTCAAAACTCTCCATGTGTTATTATTTATTGTTCAAGTTTCTACTTCATACTACTTTTGTTGCGTTTCCTATACTATAAATATTTTTTGCAAATCATTTTAAAAACTGACGCGTCATATCTAAGAGCTTCTATCCCTATATGAACACGTTTTTACGAGTAGTTTCTTAGAGTAAACGATCCAGATTTCAATTTGAGGGGGATGCCCTCTTGATATTACTGGTAAACGATGCTCAGTTTATGTCAAAATATGACGTCGATATATGGAGGAATTATGAAAAGTGCCAACAACACATATTGCAAGACTATCAGAGAATATATTACGCAAACGATGGAGATTTCTTGAGTATTCGCTATTATTTTAGATGAGTTTTTGTAATTTGAACGAGTATTTCAGTAAATAGATAACTATATTTATGGAAAATATCACTGCAAAAAACTAAAGCAACATTTAGGTTATGTTAATAAAATAATTGCCATATTTTTCGGCCCATAAGATGCACCCCAAATTTATGAGACAATTTTTAGAAAAAATATTTATTATTACGATGATTTATACTAGAAACATTCTGTTCATTTTCACTTTCTGTACTATCACCCGGGTAACCAGATTTTCACCCGGAGTTTCAGGGTTTCCGGCCAGAGTCGCAGGGCTCCGGGTTTTGTTATAAAATCTCCGGGTTTGTAGTTGGAGGTGAGGACCGTTTTTTGCTCATCATTTGTATTTTGGAGGTGAAGACCTTTTATTTTTTGCTCAACACTTGGATTTTGGAAGTGAGGACCTTTTTTTGTTTTTGCTCATCACTTATATTTTGGAGGTGAAGACCTTTTTTTGCTCATCACTTGTATTTTTTGGAGATGAGTAAAATTAAATAAAATATACTGTATTTCCATTTTTAGGGTTTACCTCAACTGAAATCTGGTCACCCTGACTATCACTCGTCTCATTACTGTTACTGTTCGTATTATTTTCGTCTGAACTATTGTCAATCTCTTCAAAAACCAAGTCATCTTCGATACTATCCAATGCGTTGCTTATACCGCATTTCTTAAAAGACTTTACAGTCGTCTTTTCTTTTACAGCTTCCCATGAATTTTTTACCCAGGTACTTCTGAAATTGTCCGTTTCATAAATCCTGTTGTAATATTGTGATTTGGCTTTATCATTCGTTTGTTCCACTCTTCCCGCATAAAATTAAATGGTTTATTAATAGACACATCCAAGGGTTGTTGATTTGTAAGGCCTCCAGAAATAACATAACGAACGCCATATTGGATTTTATAGACTTCATCACAACTGAAAATGCAGATTATAGTATGGCCACATTTTTCGATCTAACAAAGGCATTTGATTGTGTGCCACATGATCTACTAATAAAAAAATTATCTTGCTATAACATCAGCAGAGCCAGTCGTAAACTGCTTGAATCTTTTCTGGTAGACCGAAAGCAATACGTGTGGGCAAACAACTCTCGGTCAAAGGAACAAACCATTCTTCTTGGAGTTCCACAAGGCTCAATTTTGGGTCCATTGTTGTTTTTGGTCTACATAAATGACTTACCAGCTTATATACAAAATGCCAAAACTATTCTATACGCAGATGATACCACACTACTAAATCAGTATCCATCGTTTCATGAAGTTACAACCAACAACACATTACTAAGAAACGATGCGAATGATTGGTTTTTAGCGAATAGATTAAGCCTGAATGAGACGAAAACCAAACATTTATTATTTTCCCTACGGGAAATGCCAAATGACATTAGCCAAGACCCTGTTACATTTTTGGGCGTTACCATTGGCGTTAACCTCAGCTGGGAAAGTCATATTGGACAGATCGCTCAGAAATTATGCAGATCGGTATACTGCATAAGAAACTTAAAATCCAATGTGTCTCGAAATGTTCTATTAACTGCTTATTATGCGCTGTTCGAATCCACGTATGCGTTGCTGGCTTGGAGACATTCTACTCATACCCAGCGAATTTTTCGCTTACAGCGACGAGTTGTTAGAATTATTTGTGATCTAAAGTATAGACAGGACTGTCGAAAATATTTTAACATTTTAGGAGTGATGACATTCCCGTGCCTGTACATCTTTCACTGCCTGATTTACATGCACATAAATAAAAATAAGTTCAATAGCCAACAAGAACTCCATAGGTATGAGACAAGGGGTAAACACTTAATACGGCCGACTTACATCAGACTCAGTTGTACCAGATATTCGTTTAATTATTACTCTATCAAATTTTATAATATCTTGCCAGAAAATATTAAGTGCTTGCCTCTGAGCTCTTTCCGATATACTTTAAAATCGTTTTTCAAGGAAAATCCATTGTATTCATTTGATGAATTCTTGGATAACGATTTTAATAACTTGTGTTAAAATGATATGTACACATATATTTTTATTTAAACTATAATGTAATATTTTTTTCAATTATACTTATGTTGACGTGTGTAAAATGTAAAATTTCAAACACAAATAAATATTATTATTATTATTATTATTATTATTAACAGCTAATTCTGTATTCATTTTTATTATATTTTCTTGGTAGATTCTGTTTTATGTCTCAAATTTCAACTTTCAAGCTCCAGCCGTTTGGCCACAATCTCTACCGTACAGACAGACAGACATAAGGGTTTTTTATCATTCCTTCTTTTTACCTGAATTTTTCGTTACGGTACTAACTCCGCCTATTTTCTTTAAAGCAACGTTAAAATAATATACATTAACTGTTGTAGGAGTTAATAAATAAAACATTAAAACGTAAATTATATTTGCAAGACATTTATTTCATACCTAATAATAAATTCGACAAATAACAAAATAAATCTTTTTTTTATAATTCATATGCAAAGATGTTACTTGATTCGGTGAATTACGATGACAATTTCCCAGTACGCAATTAGCTATGAATTTTGTAATATAATACCTCCAAACATTATAAATAATATGAAATTTACGTTTAACGGATTAGAAACTGGCATGGTTAATTTTAAGTTATGAATTAACTAATGGCATATATTACAGATTGGCGTTTTATTAAGAATTAAGGGCCTGGTTCTGCCTCGGCCATTAAATTCAGCTGCAATCGAAAAAGATACACTTTTTGGCCATGGTACATAAATAACTATTGTGGAACATTACCGCGTGTGTTATTTACTACTCCCTCCGTCCAAAAATATGGTATACATTATTTAAAAAAATTGATGTGAAATGTGAATTTTCACACATTTCAGGATTTTGCAGGTATTTAGTAACTGAATGATGATTATTTCGGATGCCAAAACAAATTTAATGTCAAAATATTTTTTTTATGAATTTTAATTCGAATGCCTAATACCATTATTTAAGTTTCTAAATATGTGCAGTATTTTTTTTATATAGCAAGGTTTATTAAGATTTTGAAAATTGCGTCTATGGCTTCCATTGGTTCCTCTGATTTTGTGTACATTGAAACAAAATTAAATTATAATTTCAACACTTTCCACTGGTTATTAAATTTACGCTTTTAAAAATTAAATGCAAAATATAACTAGAATTTTGACAAAATAATTTAAACAAAATTAAAATTGACAGGAATCGAACTAGAGTTCGATTCAAATTCCTTCGTTTGCAAATTACGAAGCGTCTACACAACGCACTACGCTACGAGAGCTTACTTATCTAGTGTGTTGCATAGCGAATTAAATATTTAACATATTTTAGTTAAAAACACAAAAAAAGCGTTGTTTTCCGAAAACATAATCTGAGCAAAAATTCCTGTTGTACTATTCCGGTTCACACCAATGTACATTACTTAGAATTTTTTCAAATTTTTAGCTTAAACCATCTGGGTTACAGGGTGTGGGACAAAAAAATTTTTGCACAATTTTGGCAAAAATCGCATCAAAATAATTTATTTTGCAAAAATAAAATTTTGATTGTTAATCCACGTACTAAGGGCTTTCATTTGATACCGTACTCAGAATATAAAAAAAAAATTTTTGTTTTCGATGAGCACATATTTGTTTATATTTTTAGGGGGGTATGTTTTTTAGATGTTTTAGTATTTTTCCTATGTGCGGGTAAAAGTGTTGTATAAGCATGCCAAATTTCAACTCTCTAGGTTTAGCCGTTTGGCTACAATTTTTACCGAACAGACAGACAGACAGACGACAAAATGACGGTATAAGGGTTTTTTTGTTATACCTACAAAGCCCTAAAAAATGAAGGATTAACGAAAGTTCTCGAGTAACGAATAATATTATTTATAGTTGAAGGTAATGGGATTCGGACCAGTCAGAAATAAAAACAAATTTATTAACTTCACTAACGTTTCGATTTAATTTAAATCTTCATCAGAGCTACAAAGATATATAGAAATATAAAATTATTAAATTGGTAAGTTTACATGTATAAAATTATGATAGTGTTCAAATTTAACAAGTCAAGTAGTTAAAATAAGCATTATAAAATTGTCGGAATTTAAAATATAACATAAATCGTACAATGTACCCTGGTGTCGTTCTATCTACCCCTAAGATCAATCTTAAATGCCTCTCCTGTACTCGTTCTACCTTCTCCCATTCCTTCCATCCCCAAATTTCCACCCCATATAGCAGGATGTTTTTCACCAACTTGTCTAGAAGTAACCATATTAGCAAAAGGAGGGAATTCCTATAAGATTCCGCACATTAATAAGGCAAAACTTCATCATAAGGGACAGGGGCGCACACAGATTTTTGGATTGGGGGGGTCCAAATATACATAATTTTAGCATTAAGTGAAGAGCAAAAAAGTCCTCACTTCTAAATTTCAAGTAGAGAGCAAAAAAAAGGTCCTCACTTCTCACGGTACGGGGGGTGTCCAAGGGGTCCCCTTACTAGATATTTGTAATTATTTCATAAATAAAATCATTTATTTATTAAATTAATGAAAATTGTAAATGTGTATCATATTTTTGGAAAAGAAAAAATCAAAATGTATACCATATAAGATGGATAGAAGAATTTTTAACAGGTCGATCATTCGTTGTACGAATTGGAGATAGTCTCTCGCCCAGTAAAGAAGTCCTAAGCGGAGTACCACAAGGAAGTTGCCTGGGCCCTATCCTCTTCATTATCTACATAAATGACCTTTTAGGGATCATAACATCACCAGTAAGTTGTACGCCGACGACACGAAATTCTTTAATAACCCACTTACTCACAACGCCATCATTCAACAAGATATTGACAAAGTGTTAAAGTGGAGTGACGATTGGCTGATAACTATAAATCCAGATAAGTGCTCAGTGTTACATATTGGCTTTAACAACCCTCGTCTACCCTATAACATCAGTAATAAAACATTAAAAACTGTTGAACAACAAGTCGACCTCGGATTAACTGTTAGTTTTAACTTAAAGTGGGATAATCACTTAATTAATATCACGAAAAAAGCAAACTCGTTATTATATGTGTTTAAAAAATCATTTAAAAACTTAACAGCAAACACTTTTATAAAACATATATAAGACCAATCCTCGAGTTCGGTTTTACAGTGTGGTGCCCTTACTTGGAAAAAGACATACACTTAATAGAAAAAGTGCAACAGCGGGCGACAAAAATTCCTAAAGAGTTAAAAAATTTAAACTATGATCGACGACTACAGTCATTAAATTTATTAACATTAAAAAAAAGAAGAGAACGTGGTGATCTAATTGAAACGTATAAAATATTTAATAACTATTACTCTTGTGATCTCAAATCTATTTTCAATATTAGCAGCAATAATAACTTACGTGGCCACAGATTTAAACTAGAGAGACAAAAATTTAAAAAATTAGCAAGGGAACATTTCTTAGCCAACAGAGTGCATCACTTGTGGAACAGTTTACCAGACAATACTGTGACCGCAACATCAGTAAATAGTTTTAAAAATAAAATAGATGTAGTTCTTTTTCAGTAGTTATGTTAAGTTATCTTTTTCAAATTGTTAAACATTTAAATCATAAATTGTCTGTGCAAAATTATAACTTATTTAATATATTGTATGTATATATTGTTTAGATTATCATCATAAGTAATTATATAAATGTGTTAGCTGTAATATATAAATTACTATACTTGTAAAAGTAAGGCATTATCGGCTTTGCCGCCTGCTTTACTAAATAAATAATAATAATAATAATAATAATAATAATATTTTCGGAAGGATAGAGTATTTATTAATCATGTGTCATCAGGATTTAACAGCTACATCTATCAATATTAATATTTGTTTACAACTGTTCAATATAAGACTCCATATTTTGAATCAAAACTGGAAGAAAATTATTATCCCGATGTTGAATCCTTGATTCAGCATTGTTGGAATAACTTCCGTTAAAAATATCCGCAAACAAATAAAAATAAAATGAAATATATCTTGTGAAAATGTAATAAAATCATGTATTTTTTACGGGAAATAGAGATCGGTTGAAAATAGTGCGTTTGCAAGTAAAACTGCTTTCAAAAGCGATAAATAAGAAAAGTCTTCAAGTCGAATCTTTATAATCTAGACTATTTTCTTTGTTCGGAAGTTGCCTTGCCAAAAACCGCATGACACAATCTCGCAATTTCTTTTACGGGAAAACTTTCACTCTGACGTTTCCACCCCACCCAAGGATAGGCGTACCGACGCCATGAACTTACAGGGACGGCGTCAGCCAACGACGTCCGCCACGGTGTCGACCACAACAGTTCACCCTCCATCCTAATCTTACAGACACAAATTAAAATAAAAGTAGTTTTTCTGAAATTAGTTACCATTTACCAGAGCTGGGCATATTTGAAATAGTATTTCAACTACTTTCTAGTGTTTGATTTCAAATACTTTAAAAAATGCTCTTGGTAAATGTATTTGCAAATACATCCTTTGTGGTATTTGTATTTGATATTTATTGTCCGAAAATGTCAGTATTTAAAATACTTCAGAAGTATATTTAGAAGTATATTTCATAGTATTTCAAATATTTCCTTAGTAAATATTTCAAATATTTCCCCATTATTTCAAACATTTTTCTAGTACAGCGGTTCTTAAACTGGGGTCCGTGGAACATTGGGGGTCTGCGTAGCCATTAGCAGAGGTCCGCGAAACAATTTTGACAACTTTACATCCCCCAACTTTTCGCTTTTATTCAAATAACTTATTTAATAAAAATCCTACATGGTCAAGACTTTTTTTATTTGTTGTTATCTAACTAGTTACTGACATAACTAAACAATAATTAGTAAAATTTAATTAGTCTAGGTATTTTAAAGAATATGGGAGAACACCAACACAATGGCTGCCACAATATCTGCAAAACAGCAACAAATCACAGAAAACTATAGCAAGATTTAGGTGTGGAAATGAGACAGAGGCAAATAAATATTGGAAAAAAGAAAACGAGAGATTATGTAGAACGTGCGGCGAAGCGGTAGAAACGATAGAACACCTACAAAATTGTAAAGAAATAGGAAGAGAGCTAAGGAAGATTCAAGAACTGCTGGACGAGTCGGGAGCCGGGTTAACATGGATGAAAAGGGTGCTAAAGAAATGAAGAGAAAAAGAGAGTGCAATATAAAAGTAAAAAGGGCATACTTTAGTTATAAGTTTATAAATGTATATATATATATATATATATATATATATTTTTTTTTTCATTTTTCTTTTTGTAAATAGTATCAAATATTTATTTTTGTTTTATTTTTGTTATATATATATATCAAAAAGTTAATTATGGGTTATTTATGTAAGAACTGTACTCCATTACTGTACGCATGCGCGCATAATCGCCTGCTACGATGTGTCTAAAACGGCAAATTATTAAAACTTCCAGTGACGTCGTCTCGCCATTAAATAATCACTCCGTATCTATTTTCTTGAAAACTTGTAAATCGTGTCGTTTTCGCTGCTGATTTTTGCCACGAACAATGATACGTTGAATTGTTCTATACGAAACACTAGTTAATTCCGCAGTTCTAAGTATAGGTTTGTCATTACCTTTCGAAAATAACTTTTTATAAATGTTCAGTATCAGAACTTTGCAACCTTCTGACAAATGACAATTTTCTTGAGTAGACACGTCCACATTTTCGCATTCCACGTCAACGTCCACATTTTTGCACTCCAAATCACCTTGCACAGATTCACTATTTTCACAACAGAAATTAGGAATTTCTTCAAAACCAAATGGTAGCCAAAGAGCCATGTTGTTAATGTATGCACGCTATGAACGTTGAAAATTAACTAACAAACAAGTATAACAACCCCTAAAATTTAGAAACAATAGGATTATAAATTTGGAAAACATACTTAATGGTTTTAAGAAACTTCAATTGAACTAGTGTTATATCTATTCGATTTAAATTTAAAATTCCCTTAATACCTCTTATATTCTTTTTACAGCAATAAGTCTAAAGCGTGTTCTACATTATACAATGCTCATCAAATTTTCATACTTATTTCTTTGACTAGAACTTGTACTAAAAATAAATCAGTGAAATTGTACAGTGTAGAACACGGTATGTAGTCAAGGTCAACTTTATTCAAAACTAGATTTGATCCAACTATTCTTGAAAACACATCCAACTTGGAACTCGGTGCATGCGCAGTAGACAGTTTTAACAATAGTACCAACATTAAAATTACGCTTGTAAATATTTTGTATTACCACGTGTTTAATAGTGTTTTGTTGATCATTGGTTTGAATAAGCGAATATATAAATTGTGTTTTGTACGTAAATCAGTAATTTTACAAATCTAATAGCTAGGTTATAAACATTTGACAAGATATGAATTATATTTTTATGTTGGTACTTTAAATGAACTGAAACACGTGTAAGAATTTCATTCTCTACCAAAAAATTGAAAAATAAATTGTATTAAAACTTTGACAACTTCTAGTTCAAAGAAAAAAGTTTAGAAAATTGATGAATAAAGTATAATGTAGAACACGCTTAAGGATTACTGCCATAAACCCATACCATTTTGTTAAGCTTCTTAACAAGAGTAGCAATTTTATTTTGGAATTAATAAACTAAAAAAAATTATACATTTTTTTTTGTGAAATAAAATGTAAGTGAAACAATTGTGTTGAATCCGTTCCTGTAAATGTACGCGACGTCATGACGCCTGACGACGCCAGCAGATAGCCAGGTCACCAACGGGAAAGAATGGTTTTCCTTCTTACGTAGTATCGATTATGCCCGACGAATGTGCGTTCAAAACACGAAAACCATCCTTTATCTTCGTCACTGAGAGATCTGAGACACATCTCAGCATACAGCGAGAGAGTCAGGACTCAGGACCTCGCAAAGGATGGGGAGAGAAATACCAAAGTGATCGACAGCACGAGAAATCTTCACTTGCACACAACCACGTACGTGACAGAGTTTTTCACATTTGGAATGTGTGTTTAAGAAAACTGAAGATGTTAAAATAACTGAAAAAGAAACATGATAACCTTTACCGAACAATGCAGGTATAGTTCACGATAATTTAAATGCCGATTAACAGAGAACCGATTAACATATATATATATATATATATATATATATATATATAGGTATTAAATAAAATTCTTATGTCATACTCGTCATAAATTTATTAAAACAATATTTATCGAGACGTTTCGATTGGTAATCCAATCATCCTCAGTCTAAAAATAAGGATACACATTGAAATATAACAAAATCGAAATTATTAGTCTTGTATGAAAGAATATTTGTGATGAAGAAATGTAAAAGTAAAATGAAAAACTAGAAAACTAACAATAAAACCAAAATATGAAAAACAAAACCAAGATGGCGCGAACTCCATTTTGTATTACATATTTTGGTTTTATTGTTAGTTTTCTAGTTTTTCATTTTACTTTTACATTTCTTCATCACAAATATTCTTTCATACAAGACTAATAATTTCGATTTTGTTATATTTCAATGTGTATCCTTATTTTTAGACTGAGGATGATTGGATTACCAATCGAAACGTCTCGATAAATATTGTTTTAATAAATTTATGACGAGTATGACATAAGAATTTTATTTAATACCCATATTAATTTCGTCAAGAACTTTCTTTCGAGTATATATATATATATATATATATATATATATATATATATATATATATATATATATATATATATATATATAGGTATTAAATAAAATTCTTATGTCATACTGGTCATATATTTATTACAACAATTTTAATCGAGACGTTTCGATTGGTAATCCAATTATCCTCAGTACAATATTATTGACAATAATATTGGACTGAGGATGATTGGATTACCAATCGAAACGTCTCGATAAAAATTGTTTTAATAAATATATGACGAGTATGACATAAGAATTTTATTTAATACCCATATTAATTTCGTCAAGAACTTTCTTTCGAATATATATATATATATATATATATAATAAAAGAATTGGGCATTGGGAAATATAACTTCAAGTATTGATAAAACATGAATGTATGTGTTAGTCTCATTTATAATTATTTTAGGCAATTCTGTTCCTTATCTATTAATTTTTAATGACTATATTTCTTAATGATCTTTATCAGAGTTATCCATCTTGATTAGTAGTGACGCGAGATTTTTACAAGTTGCGTTTGCATTTTGTCTGTCGTTTTTACTTATTTTTAAGTGATATATGTACATGAGTGCAGAGTGAACTTGAAAAAGTGTGTTATAGTGTGGACTTTTGTGTTTGGACTCCATGGAGACCAAAATTGAAGCAATTGAAAAGGTATTTGTAGAAATTGTTGTTAATTTTATATTGCAAGTCATATTGTCTACTTATATACTGCCGTTGATATACATAAGTATGAAAACAATTGAAAAATTTTACAGAAATTATTCGAAATTTTTCGTTTTATCAAAAAACGGCTCAAATAAAAGTTATTAGTTATTGCTTTTACAGCAACTTTTGTTCAATAAATTTTTTCGAAATATTTTTGTGTTGTGAAATATTCACAAAAATCGTAAAAGCGACACGAGTAAACTCCCATTTTTAGTCAACCGATATTTACCAAAAGTTGATCAACTCGTGCCATTGATGGCAGAAGCTTAAATATGAAGTTTCATAAAAATCCTTTCAGCCGAATTTGCTCTGCACGTGTACACCGACAGACAGACGGACGGACGGACGGACGGACAGACAGACCAACAGACATCATGCCAAAAATAATCAAAACGTTATGTAGGGACCTCAATTCGTGGAGATCCATCGAAATCTCGAAATGTCAAAATCGGTATGATCACAATACCTCCCTTATATATGTTGGTGGTCGGTAAAAATAGAGCTAAAAGTAACCGACCGCGCAATCGTTCACGTTTGCTAGAGTAAGATAACTGTTATGGAGACCATTGATTGCACATAAAAAAACCTCTAATTTATAAAAATACACAAAAAAAGCATTATCTTAACTTATCCCAACCGACAAAACTTGAAAAAATAGAACCATTTTTCAATCATCTTGAAATCAGCATGAAATTCGTTGGCGATCAATGTGTTAACTGTCGGATTAAAAATGTAGCGCCTAAGTGGAGAATCTATGAAAAATCTTCATAAACATATATTTTTTTAAATATCGTTTTGCGTATTAGGTTATTTCTACATGGAAAATAGCTTTAAAATTGCAATATATAATACATATTTTCAAAATTTTCTTCCCGAGGGAAGACTCCTTCGCCCGGAGGGCAATCCATGCTGTGTAGGAGCTTGCATTGTTATGACGAAAAATGATGCGAAGTTTTTGGTTGGTTTTCCAGATTTTGTCGATGACTTCTGGCAAATAAATTGTTGTATACCCTTCAGCATCAACTGTTCTCTAAAGGAATTGTTGCGACATGTCCAGTACAACCGAAGAAACAAGCGATCATTTTCTTGTACATATATATAATAGTGTTTCTTTTTAAATCGTCATGTAGGTGAAATAAATAATTAAATCATGGGACGTTTCGCATTTATTTCAGTAAATGCATCTTCAGCCTGTGATATTCAGTTATCATAAACTGTGAATAAAGATGTGGAAGGTCATGTACCAATCCTAGGTAAAAAACGAGGTTAAAAGTTAAAAATTATAAAACACATGAAAAATTGTACGTAGAAATAAAAATGATGTAAAAATTAGGTTATTATCAAGACGATGTTACCGTGTTAGTATTTAAAATCAAAAAATATAATTTTTCGCAGACTATTTAAATTTAGTTTGAAAATAGATGAAAGTTCTTTCTACTCAAATATCGAATCAAAATTATTATCAAAAAACTGCTGATTTGAATGTGATTATAGAGAAATATATTGCCCTAGACCAGTGGTCTTCAAACTTCTTACATCTGCGGAACCCTACAATTTAAATCCTATTGCTTTGGAACCCCAAGGCAAAAAGCCACAATAGGCTTTTCTCTTTTTAATTTTAAGGTCAAACGTTTTAAAATAATAATTTAGATGTACACTATTGAATTTAGTCTTGATCCAAATAGATATTTTATAGCTGACTATATTTCAATATTTTTTAAATGTAGGTATAATATACTATTTTACTTTATAAATAATACAATACTTACCTAATATAATATTTAATGCAAATTATAAATAAAAACTGAATCGAATAATTAGCGGTGTGCTGTTTTGAATCTTACTTTTTTATTTATTATAAATATTTATTAGCAATCACTATAAACATAAAATCCAGTAATACAGTACAAAGTACATATTTAAATGGTAGGTGATATAAGAAGTAAATAATAATCACTGCTCAACAAATTTGAACTTTTTGTCGAGTAAAATCAGCTGTTTTGGTATAAATACCGACCTACCGATGACGAAACTGGTGATAAAAAATTTGTAGCACCCTCAGATTTAAAGTTATTCAATTTTCTAAATTTACCACAATCAATGTATCCAAGCGGAGTCATTAAAAAAAATTAGGACAAATCCATTTAATAAAAGTTGCGGAACCCCTGAAAACGTTCCACGGAACCCCAGCGTTCCGCGGAACACAATTTGAATACCACTGTTACCACTTAAATACCTAAACAATTCTGAAATGTAGAAAAATTCACAAAATTTCACATCAATTTTTAGGGTTTTGTAGGTATGACCAAAAAACCCTTATACCGTCATTTTGTCGTCTCTTTGTCTGTCTGTCTGTCTGTCTGTCTGTCTGTCTGTCTGTCTGTCTGTCTGTCTGTCTGTCTGTCTGTCTGTCTGTCTGTCTGTCTGTCTGTCTGTCTGTCTGTCTGTCTGTCTGTTTGTCTGTTCAGTAAAAATTGTAGCCAAACGGCTAAACCTAGAGAGTTGAAATTTGGCATGCTTATACAACTCTTTGACCCGCACATAGGAAAAATACTAAGACATCTAAAACATATGCCCCTAAAAATATAAACAAATATGTGCTTATCGAAAAAAATATATATTTTTTTTAAATTCTGAGTAGGGTATCAAATGAAAGCCCTTAGTACGTGAATTAACAATCAAAATTTTATTTTTGCAAAATAAATTATTTTGATGCGATTTTTGCCAAAATTGTGCAATTTTTTTTTTGTCGCACACCCTGTAGCCCATATGGTTTAAACAAAAAATTTGAAAAAATTCTAAGTAATGTACTTTGGTGTGAACCAGAATAGTACAACAGAAATTTTTGATCAGATTATGTTTTTGGAAAATAACGCATTTTTTGTGTTTTTAACTAAAATATGTTAAATATTTAATTCGCTATGTAACACAGTAGATAAGTAAGCGCTCGTAGCGTAGTGCGTTGTTTCGTCGCTTTGTAATTTGCAAACTAGAGTTCGATTCCTGTCAATTTTTATTTTTATTTTGCGTTTTTATTTTGTTTATATTATTTTGTTAAAATTCTAGTTATATTTTGGTAAGGCCCGGTTTTTCCACCTGCACATAAAGTTCCAGGTAACTATCTGACAGATAAGGTTATTTGTAACTTCATCTGCTGAGTAAATGTCATCCCTTCTTTCTATACAAATGTATCTATCGGATAGTTATCTAACAGATAATGAGACTGACGTATTGGATTCACTGACTGGTATTGACATTTATTCAGCAGATGATGTTACAAATAACCTTATCTGTCAGATAGTTACCTGGAACTTTATCTGAAGGTGGAAAGACCGGGCCTAAATGTTGCATTTAATTTTTAAAAGCGTAAATTTAATAACCAGTGCGAAGTGTTAAAATTATAATTTAATTGTATGTTTGAATGTATACGAAATCAGAGGGCGGGGCTTACGATTTAAGCAACCAATGGAAGCCATAGGCGCAATTTTCAAAATCTTATGAACCTTGCTATATAAAAAAAATACAGCACATATTTAGAAACTTAAATAATGGTATTAGGCACTCGAATTAAAATTCATAAAAAAATATTTTGACATAAAATTTGTTTTGGCATCCCAAATAATCATCATTCAGTTACTAAATACCTGCGAAACTCTGAAATGTGTGAAAATTCACACTTCAAATCAATTTTTAACATTTATTTCATCTTGGTATATTAGATGGAAACACGGATATTAATATTATACTTGTACTACTTTGGATATACTTGTTTAATCAAGTCTTAATAAACGACTTGACACTTAGAAATTCAAAATAGAGAATTTATGTGATACTATAAAATTATAAAAATTGCAGTTGTAAGCTATTTCTTTTTTTTTTTAATTTAATCTAAATTCTTAAATTTCAATATAACTTTTTTTCAAATTGGAATTATAATTAGATAATAAGACTAAATACATAAATTAGTTTTAGTAAATGATAAAATATTGTTGCTAAATAATTATCATATAAAGATAATTAAATAATGTCGCAAAAAACTAAGTGTCCTGTACGAAATTATAGCACTTAGGAGAAATTAAATATAATAATCATGAAAAAACAATATGATTTAAATTCAAATTTTAGAAAGATAAATAGAAAAAAATGCAAATTGCTTTCTAGTTCGTTCTCTTTCTGTTTTTGGTGATAAAAATTAAAACAAATGACCAATTTGTTAATATCTTCAAAAAATAATTTGAATTCGAGGTGGGTCAAATTTTTTTTAAAAAGCGGAAGTCAAATTCTTTTATCTGAGCCTAAGTTGACAGCAGAAGAAATATTTGGTGCATTAGAGATTTTTTTTACTTTTTAAAAAGAGTGAATAAAAACTTTTTGCTAAAAAAAAGTAAAATAATTTCATTGTCAAATTTATAAATAAAAATTAATAAAATATATATTCAACTCTCTTTAATTATTCCATTGTTTAGCCCTAACACTTGGAATAGTTTTTAGGGTTTTGTAGGAATGACCAAAAAACCCTTATACCGTCATTTTGTCGTCTGTCTGTCTGTCTGTCTGTCTGTCTCTCTGTCTGTCTGTCTGTTCGGTAAAAATTGTAGCCAAACGACTAAACCTAGAGAGTTGAAAATTGGCATGCTTGTACAACTTTTTGACCCGCACATAGGAAAAATACTAAAACATCTAAAAAACATATCCCCCTAAAAATATAAACAAATATGTGCTCATCGAAAAAAAAATTATTTTTTTTAAATTCTGAGTAGGGTATCAAATGAAAGCCCTTAGTACGTGGATTAACGATCAAAATTTAATTTTTGCAAAATAAATTATTTTGAGGCGATTTTTGCCAAAATTGTGCAAACAAATTTTTGTCCCACACCCTGTAGCCCAGATGGTTTAATCTAAAAATGTGAAAAAATTCTAAGTAATGTATAATGGTGTGAACCGGAATAGTACAACAGGAATTTTTGATCAGATTATGTTTTCGGAAAATAACGCATTTTTTGTGTTTTTTTGTTGACGATGCATACATGTTATACTCTTATAACACACTAAGTTGATAAGCGTTTGGTGGTCTAGTGGCTCAGTTGCTCGACAACCACACAGGATCGTTATTCACTATACAGGTTCGTTCCTGGCTTGTGGAGTCAATTTTATTTTTTGTTTTTTTTTTTCATATTTATTATGTTTAAATTAATTTGTTAAAATTCTAGTTATATTTTAGCACATTTTGAATTTAATTTTCAAGAGCGTAAATTTAATAACCAATCGGAATTATATTTTCATTCTGTGTCATTTATACGAAGCCAGAGGGGCGGAGCGTATGATTTAAGACAACCAATGAAAGCCATAGGCCCAATTTTCAAAATCTTAATGAACCTTGTTATATAAAAAAAAATACTGCATTTATTTAGAAACCTAAATAATGATATTAGGTATTCGAATTAAAATTAACAAAAAAATATTTTAACATAAAATTTGTTTTTAAAGCTCTGAGATTAACAGACGATAAATTATTTTAAAAAGATCGTTCATTTTGCCGTGGTTACTACAAAGCAAAATTTGTCCCACACACTCAGCATGCCGCCTTCACTTATTATATACCTGCGAAACCCTGCAATGTGTGAAAATTCACACTTCACATCAATTTTTTTTATTGTGAACAATGATGCGACGTTTCTGGTTGTTTTTCCTGATTTTGTTGATGACTTGTGGCAAACAAATTGTTGTATGCCATTCAGCATTAACTGTTTTCCGATCCTCTAAAGCTGCGCTTCTTAATCAGGGAGTCCCGAAAAGACCTTAGGGCAGGGGGCGGCAACCTTTTTTACTAAGTGGGCATATTTCAGAAATGTGGGAGTTCGGCGGGCACCGTGGGACAAAGGGGGGGGGGGTTAAAATTTAAACATAAAAATATTAATGCAATTTAAAATTTTAATTTTCATAAAAAAAATACATAATATCAAAGTGATAATTATTGCGATATTTGATAATGAAAATTCGCGGCCAATTCGTTGTAATGTGGGACATAAGTAGAATTTCCAGTTCTCAGGCATTGGTCCAAATGAGCGTCAGTGAGGCCTGTTTGGTATTTTGATTTTAAGTATTTCATATTAGAAAACATATATTCACAAGCATATGTCGACGCGCAGAGAGACTTCAATTTTAGAGCACATTTTCTCAACAATGGGTAGCTATTCCCATTCACCAAGTTCCAGAATTTTTCTTTGTTACGATGTGACTTTAATTCAATGTCATTTGTTATATCTATAACTTCCAATTCTAAGTCCTCCTTATTGGAAATACCGAAATATGTTGCGATTTTATTAGTCACATCATCCTCTCTTTCAGAAAAAGGACTAATAAAAATGTTAAAAATGCCTCCAATTCGTAGAAGTCTTCAAATCTGGTATTAAATTCTTCCAATAATGTATCAAAATGTTTGGCAAATTGATGGGTGGTAGCATTTCCATCGCAATAATTTTCTATTATCATTTTTATTATTGCTTTCTTTCATATTGGGTCTATATTGGGAATAGTTTTAAAATTTAGTTTTACAATAAAATTTAATGAATATTAAATTATATTTATTTATAAAACTATAACACTTCTAGTCTTCTTGACAGTACTTTTATTACTAAAAGCGGCTCGGAAATAGAATTTCGCATGGTTAGGCGGGCACTTAGAAATTGTTTCGCGGGCATCGCGTTGCCGACCCCTGCCTTAGGGGGGAAATTAAAAGAAAAAATTTAATTTTTACCAGTTTTTGCTTTTAAAATTACAATAAACTTAATTATTAAACAATAAATTATTAAGAACATTTAAAATATTATTTCAAAAAATTTTATTTCAAAAGTTGAACGGAGCGAATCTATGCATTGTTGTTGAGTTAGGCCATTACTAAAACCGTAAAAAATCATCAAAAAAAAAACCTTTACGAGTAATATCCATTTTTTCACATACTTGTTTTTTTAAACGGTCATTGTCAACAAACTACTCAATTTATAAGCTGCCACTGATTTCACAATGACACATTTACGAATATAGTAATGGCACATTTCAGGCTTTTACTAAAATCATAAAATATCATCCAAAGAAAACCTTCACGGGTAATATCCATTTTTTCACAAACTTGGTTTTTTAACACTCACTGTCAACAAACTACTCGGTGAATTTATAAGCTGCTACTGATTTCACAATAAGAAAAAGTTAAAAATTACGAATATAGTAATGGCACATTTCAATATTGCCATCTAGTGGTCGTTTGTCAAAACATAAAAGGTAACCCTCGTATTATACGTAGCGCTATATAAAAAAGTATTTAATTCTACCTAATTCTTTTTTAAACCTCGAATATCTTTATATGTATTTTAGAGATGTATCAGAAGCAATGCTGGTCTAGACATACATAAATCGGAAATTGTTACCCACTGGATTACCTTGGAAAGAGTCTTTACTCTCTCAAAAATACCTACTTAAAATCTTTACTAAGAGTCGAGGTAAACAAATTATCACTGCAGCACGCCGACAATTGAAAATTGTTTACTAACTTTTTGTATTTTGTGTTTTCGTTTAAATTTTGATTGACAAGATTATTTTATAATTTAATGCGTTATGATCAAAGCTTAAATTTGTCGAAACTGGGCAAAAAAATAGATTATGCTGTCGGTGCCATGTTGCATTATGCAAAGGAGGAACATAGGTGGTCTAACGCAGTGTTTCTCAACCTTTTCTAGCATGAAGCCCCCCTAAATAACGTAAAGATTTTCTGCCCCCCCCCCACATGAATATATACATACATACATACATACATACATACATACATACATACATACATACATACATACATACATACATACATATATATATATATATATATATATATATATATATATATATATATATATATATATATAGAGGGGGAGCGAGGGAGGGATCTCAAGGTGTATCAAGATAGAGGAAACACGATTTTTCTCGAAAAGACGATGTGTGAGCAAGTTGGGAAAAAAATTTGGACCAGAGTTTACCCAAATAATTGGATGGTAGTATTTAAATTTTCGGAAGAAACCGGAAGTGCAGGATATCAAGGACAACTTCGATTTTTTATATAGGAACGTATGGCGTGTTGGGTATAATTGGATAAAACTTTTGAAAAAAAAACAACTTGGACGTGAGTTCAATTCCTGCTTATGTCAAATAATTCGTGTAAAAATATTTATACAAATTACAGGTTCTACTTAGCCGTTCGCTTACCCGTTCGTAGGTACCCTTCTGTGTACGATAAATTGGGTTTGGAGATGTCGTGTATCAAAAATTGATGTGAAGTGTGATTTTTCACACATTTCAGGGTTTCGCAGGTATTTAGTAACTGAATGATGATTATTTGGGATGCCAAAACAAATTTTATGTCAAAATATTTTTTTATGAATTTTAATTCGAATGCCTACTACCATTATTTAAGTTTCTAAATATGTGCAGTATTTTTTTTTTATATATAGCTAGGGTCATTAAGATTTTGACAATTGCGCCTATGGCTTTCATTGGTTGCTTAAATCATAAGCCCCGCCCTCTGATTTCGTATACATTCAAACATAGAATTTAATTATAATTTCAACACTTCCCACTGGTTATTATTTTTACGCTTTTAAAAATTAAATGCAACATTTACCAAAATATAATTAGAATTTTGACAAAATAATTTAAACAAAATAAAAATGCAAAATAAAACAGATAAATTAAAACTGACAGGAATCGAACACTAGTTTGCAATTTACGAAGCGACGACACAACGCCTACGAGCGCTTACTTATCTTCTGTGTTACATAGCGAATTAAATATTTAACGTATTTTAGTTGAAAACACAAAAAATGTGTTATTTTCCGAAAATATAATCTGATCAAAAATTCCTGTTGTACTATTCCGGTTCATACCAATGTACATTACTTAGAAATTTTTCAGATTTTAGTTTAAACTATCTGGGCTACAGGGTGTGGGACAATTTTTTTTTTTGCACAATTTTGGCAAAAATCGCGTCAGAATAATTTATTTAGCAAAAATAAAACTTTGATCGTTAATCCACGTACTATAAGCTTTCATTTGATATCCTAATCAGAATTTTAAAAAAATATATTTTTTTTTCGATGAGCACATATTTGTTTATATTTTTAGGGGATATGTTTTTTAGATGTTTTAATATTTTTCCTATGTGTGGGTAAAAGAGTTGTATAAGCATGTCAAATTTCAACTCTCTAGGTTTAGCCGTTTGGCTACAATTTTTACCGAACAGACAGACAGACAGACAGAGACAGACAGACAGACAGACAAACAGACAGACAGACAGACAGACAGACAGACAGACAGACCGACAGACAGACAGACAGACAGACAGACAGATAGACAGACGGAAAAATGATGGTATAAGGGTTTTTTGGTCATACCTACAAAACCCTAAAAATGGCCGTAATACTGACCATATTACTCCTGAATGTACATAGATTGAAAACATGTTCATGTCCCTGGAAACAGGAGGCCTAGGATCACCTCAAGCAGTCGCGCCAATGATGATGATAAAAAAAAAATCTTGTTTATATTTGAATCACCCTTGTACTAGAATACTTTTAGCCAAATCGTTGTAGTTTTCTTTAAACTCTTTTCAAAAATATTGTCCTTCTGATTGCGAGACAGTTACAAATGTTTGGTGTAGACCTTCGCTTCGCTCACTCAATTACTCATACCCACTGACATACATAATAAATACACATATTTCAATTTTTTCCATACGGCTACAATGGATCCCATTGCAGAAATTTCTTAGAAGCCGGAACAAGATTCTAAATCACTCGGTAAAGAATTTTATTTGTGAAACAAAAAACATTAAACAAAGGATCAGTAAACAATCATGACAAAAGTTTGGATAATATTATATTAATTTCCGATTTGGTTCATTATACAATCTTTGGTATGCCCTTTGTTGGACAAATTCACGAAATTTATTCTTAGAATTGAAAAAAGCCAGTTTGTTACTTTTTGAAATTAACCGCAAATATGTCGTTTGCTGTTTATTGGTAATAAGTTTTTGTTTAATTTATTAGTAAATTTATATTTAGTAATTTAAAAGCGGTTATAAAAATTTACATGAGGCGCATTTTTAATGTTTACAAACCAGTGGTGACAAATATACGAGGTATGTAAATTAAGTAACTGGACTGACAATATTGCGTTTGATCTGGCAACATTTGGAACGCGGGACTTGGAGGGGCGGTAGGTGAACATGTGATACGCCTTCAGTATGAGTTTGAAATCGTTAGAGTAATTTTGTTGTCCGTAGCGATTTTTTTCATGAAACAGTTTTTTCTAGTGCGTTCTAAAAATGAGTGACATTCATTTCGAGCAACGGTGTGCTATCAGGTTTTGTTTTAGACTTGGGCACAGTGCAACGGAAACTTTTGTAAAACTTCAGCAGGCCTACGGTGACAGTATTTTGTTGAGGACCCAGGTTTTTTGGTGGTTTAAGGCATTTTCAGAAGGAAGAGAGTTGATTGAAGATGAATCACGCAGCGGAAAAAAAAATTTACTGGTCAAAACTCGTTTATTGGAATTGCTGTGTGGCAAGGCTCATTTTTCTCATCCCCAATTCATTGGTCAAAATCTGATGAACGGTAGTGTGAGTCAAATACAACTCTTCCCCGATCATTCTGAGTGTCAACCGACGATCTGAACGCACAAAATCCTGGATTCTGTCGACATTTTCATCAGTCCTTGAAGATAAAGGTCTTCCGCTGCGTGAATCATTTTCAATCAACTCTTTTCCTTCTGAAAATGCCTCAAACCACCAAAAAACCTGGGTCCTTGACAAAACATTGTCTCCGTAGGCCTGCTGAAGTTTTGCAAAAGTTTCCGTTGCACTGTACCCAAGTCTGAAGCAAACCCTGATAGCAAACCGTTGCTCGAAATGAATGTCACTCATTTTTAGAACGCTCGAGACAAAATTGTTTCACGAAAAATATCGCTACGGACAACAAAATTACTCTATCGTGTTCAAACTCGTACTGAAGGCGTATCACATGTTCACCCGCCGTCTCTCCAAATTCCGCGTCCTAAATGTTGCCAGATCAAACGCTATTTTGCCAGTCCGGTTACTTAATTTACACACCTCGTAGAACAAATATTCCTAGACATCCAGCATTCTGTTGGCTGCTTACACTTATCAAATACCTACTAAACCCTGAAATGTGTGAAAATTCACACTTCACATCAATATTTATAGTACCAACCTCGTAGCTCCTATGACCTCGAGATGGCATTAGATAAATTTAAAGGAACCACCAATATACTACATCTTATATATATATATATATATATATATATATATATATATATATATATTTGGTCTATTTTTCCAAATAAATTTCTCTTTAAATTTACTTCCTTTTGTCTCTTTTTGTGCATCTTTTCATTTACATTTATACATTAATCTTATGACAACATTTTGTGGATTTACTTATTTTCTGTCATTTTTCATTTTCAGTATTATGCTTTCAGATGCCCACAATTTATCTTTCATGCTGTTTTCTATTGTCATTCTGTTAACCACAGTCTAAATATTACAGTTTTCTCATAGATTTACTAGGAAAGAACAGTTCTTCACTTTGCGAAGTACGGAAGTTGATAATTTGGGCTGCAGAATTTTTCATAGAGTTAATAATAATAAAAAATTGATATGAAGTGTGAATTTTTACACATTTCAGGGTTTTGTAAGCATTTAATAAATGTAAGAAGCCAACATAGGAGGGTTACCTTTTATATTTCAGGATTTGAGATCATAAACAATTATTTATCAACAAAAGTGGCTTTTTTGTTTTTCAAAATATTCTCCATGAAGATCAATACACTTTTGCATGCGTTTGTACCAATTTTCGAAGCACTTTTTCCACTCCGATTGAGGCTTTTTCCACTGCGATTGTCAAAATATGTGGGTTTCAATGCGAACAAATCTTTTTGATGGCCAAATGTTCATGCAATAGTGAATGTATGCAGGTCCCACTAATGCCCAAGGATACCTCAATCTCACGATAAGTCACATGACGATCTTGCTGTATCAGTTCACGCACAGCATCAATGTTTTCCGGAACAACAACCGATTTTGGACGACCTTCGCGAAATTCGTCCATAAGCGAACTACGGCTACGATTGAAGTCGGCAAACCATCGATAAACAGTAGTCCTTGATGGTGCTTCATCGCCAAAAGTCGAATTAAGTTCATCGATGCACTGTTGCTGGATTATGCCACGTCGAAAATTGTAAAAAATAATCACTCGAAAACGTTTTTAGCCGAGATGAATGTTTTCAACTTACTGTAAACAACACAAACAGCGTTCGTACGTCAAAACGTTCTGAGTACATATACCGTCAAAAATGTCGAGACTTAACGATAGAAGCGTCAGTTGCCAATTGGTAGCACTAGTTAGCGTAATCCCAAAATATTAGGGGCAACCCTCGAATACTGGATCTCTACGAATATTTGATTTATAAGTCATTCATTACTATAAATGATTTATTACTCTTTGATACCTTAAAAACAAAAATCTAAAGTAATTCAAACAATTGGTTGAATCACAACATATATTAGTATAATAAAATAACTGAACACTACACATTACACTCTACAGTGTAGAGTGTAGTGGGGTGTACAAAACTGGGTCCTTAGCTGTTAATTTTTTTTTTATTATATTTTTTAAAATAGAAGAAAAGACACACTATCTTAGACATAAATACAAAAAATTAATAAAATAATTCAGCAATGAATTAAAAAATTAATTAATATTGTCAAAAACACAAAAACTGCAATATTTTGCAAAAACGCAATCTGATCAAAAATTCCTCTCGTTCATTTCCGGCTCAGATCAATGTACATTACCTTAATTATTTTCAGATTTTTAGTTTAACCCCTTTGAGTAAAAGGGTGCAGGAAAAGAATTTTTTTAGCACATTTTGGGCTAAAATCGTGTTAAAAAAACAATTTAAAAAAAAACTATATTTCGTTCCTTAATCTACGTCTTAGGAGTTTTCTTTGGATATCACAATTAATATTTTTATTATCAACATTTTTCAAAAAACTTTCAAAAATTCCTGTTGATTTATTCCTGTTGTTTTCATCTATGTACATTATGGAGATTTTTTTCAGATATTTTGAACAACCCCTCTGGGAGATAGAGTGGGAAACGAAAGTTTTTTGACACATTTTTGGAGAAACCCCCATAAAATGATTAATTTTTCCAAAATAAAAATTTGCTTGTTCCACGCCTTAAAAGATTTTATTTGATATACCACTCAAAATATTAAAAACATTTATTTTTACAGTGGACAGGACACATGATGAGGATGAAGAAGGACCAGAAGGAAGACCTCGTAAGAGATGGTTAGCGAAGATCTAATAAGTATTGGATACACTACACATGGAAAGACCTGACAATGAACAGATCAAGACGGAGGACTTATGTCAGTGAGGTCAAAAGTCAACTTAACTGATAGTACCCAGAGAAGAAAAAGAAGAAGATAAACTAAATATGGTAGTATATGTCACTACCGCCTTCATCAATACAGATTCTGATACTCCTGTTAATTGATCTAAATCGTTGAAGACTAAATCGTTGGTCATATTCATAATATTTTACAAAATATTGCAATTAAGCGTTACTTGTTAAATTAAGAAAGTGCTATGCTAACGTTAGTAGTGTTCATAATCTCTATACTACGGTCTTTTAACTAAAAAAGAAGTACGTTTGGCAACATTTTCAGTTGTCGATAGAAAGAGATAGAAATATGCGCTGTACAACATGTTAAAAGAGATGGTAGATGCGTTACTAGTTTGTACTATTTTTAACTTGTACTATTGTACTATTTATTTCGCGGTAAAAACACAAACATAACCTTGTTTCTTTGACAGCGTTTGGTGACGATTTTATTATCGATTTCTTTTAACACTAAGATTTAGTAAAAGATTATGATTGGCCCAAATTCTTTAAATTTGTACAAACAATTTTTAACTAACTAACTAACTTTAAATTTGCTAAATTGCCAAAACTGACAGTAATAAACATTTTTTGTTATTGTTGCTTAATTTTCAACATATTCTTCAACTTTTTCTTCCGTAGCTAATTTGGAAGATTTTTTTTTATCACTCGTTACTAAATAATATTTAAAATGCCGATATAAACAAGGAAAACGTTTGACAAATGTAAAATCTGCAGTATGATGGCGATATCTACCTCCACTGTATATTTAGCCTAATTTAATTTCTATGTACGAAGACATCTATCTGTAATATTTCTTCCGCCTACATTTCTAATTATTTCTAGACAAAAACATAATTGCAAACAAATGAAGGTCAAATGTAATTTACTTCGTGACTGAATCTTATTTATGACTTACATTATCCTTAAAAAAATGAAACTCCCAAAACTTGTATGTAAAATTAAACATTACATATGATATCATTTAAATTTATTGTTAGGATAAATCGTAAACATGATTAAGTGGTTTGTTATTTTGTAATAGAGAATTACTTACGTGTATTTTGGTTATTTATTGATATGTCATTGAATGTACTGAATATATTGTCTACGAAAGTGAACGGTACACTTAAAATTGTTGCCAATTATGGTTTATTTCGACAATTATACTGGTTTATTTTAAATAATAGGAGATAAATCAAGTCGCTGTTCACGTGTAGATGGCTCTATGTGCGTATTCTGCGGACAGTGACAGATAATAATAATAATAATGTTTATTGACAAAAATTACACGTACAGAGCATGTTTTTAGTCAGTCAGGTACAATATATAAACAGTAACTTATAACTACTGAAATTGCAAGCAATGAAAAATATAGAAAACTAGCAGACCCGTTACCAACAAACTATATCGAAACTGATATCGAATAAAAATCAATATAAGCAGGAATCAATTATTAAAACTTGCATGATTCTGCGTATATTAACAAAACAAAAACGTTTCTTGATTATACCTAAGAAATCCTAAACTGCTGCTTAATGCGTGTCGTTTAAAAATTAATATCGGACCGAACACGGCTCGCGGGCTATATGGTGGACATGAATGGTATAGCTGTTTCTGATTATACTTAGGAAATTCTAAAAAGCCGCTCAATGCGTTTCGTTTAAAAATAAGTATCGGGCCGGATACGGCCCGCCGGCATAACGTTAATTGACACAACATTCTTTAATTAAGTCAAGGTATATACTGACTGGAGAGTTAAGAGCTATATTCTCGCTAAGGCTAAACACATAGTGAAGCAGAGAGCAAAGCAGCGATGAAAGCGGAGAGCAAAGCGGTGAAATTAAATAAATGAATTCCTGTTACCACGCGCATAGTGGAGCGTACTATAGCGAGGTTATATCGCTGTTATAGTCGAGCAAAGGGACGCGTTCAAACAATTTTGATTTCTCTGCTATCATCGTTGCTAAAATAGTTATTTAAAATGGATATTGAGGCATTTATAGTAGGTTCCGATTGAAATTAGTCCAATTTTTTACCAATTTATGTTGAATTTTTTCCAAAATATAATCAAAAGTTGAAATACTCATGCGAAAATAAGCAGGGCTTCGAAACGGAACTGAACCGAAAACCGAAAACCGAAAAAAACCGTTATTTTTGTCGGAACGAAAACCGGAACTGAACCGAAAAAAAAATATCGATTTATTTCGGTTCAGATAAGACATGTTTATGTGAGTGAATATAAAATACATTTTATTTAAGATTATTTTTTAAACTGATGAGCAGAAAAAAATCGTATTTTTTTTAACTGATAAGTAAAAAAAAATGCGCTTCTATTATTTCGAGAGGGGGGTGTTGAACGTCCAGAATCAACCCCCCCCTGGCAACGGCCTTGGTATGATTATTACAAAATAAGGAATAAAATGTTCTTCTAAATTATAGTAGAAAATAAATTTCTAATACAAATAAAAGCATTTATAAATTTATCACTTGGAACTGAACCGAAAACCGAAAACCGAAAAAAACCGTTATTTTTGCCGGAACGAAAACCGGAACTGAACCGATATATATTTTTTTAATTGAACCGGAACGAAAGACGAAACGAAAAAAATAACGGTTCGAAGCCCTGAAAATAAGAATGAAACTTTTCTGGATGTTCGTGGAGTTGCATATACAAATGATGAAATTCACCATGTATATGTCTACTTTTATTTATTTTGTGAACATTGCACCTTCTAGTGTGTTTATTTTTTAGTAAATACCAAATTTTCAGGGAAGAGTTTTCTGTTAGTAAAAAATCCATTATAATTTTGTGAACTTTCTGCTCGATTTTATACGCGTCACTATGTGTCCACTCTTTTATTAGCGCGACATTCTTTTGCCGCTTTGCTCTCCGCTTTCATCGTTTGTTTGCTCTCTGCTTCACTATATGCTTAGCCTAAGTGAGCTGCTGTCGGAGTACGTCGCTCCCCACCAGTCAGTTCGTGACCACCCGCATACTGCAAGACCCGCTAGCACCCAGGAACTTAGCGTTACGTTAAGACACACAGGAATTAGGGCTTTTATATATATAATACGAATAAAATAGAAAAAAATACAAAAAATAAAAATCACAAAATACCTGGAGTCAACAGCTCCAGTTCTAACTATTTATATTTAAATTTAAAAATGCTTCAAATGAATAAAATGGATTATATTCCAAGAAATCCTTGACTTTAACCTGAAATTTAAATTTGATGTACAGATTGTCACTAATTTTATTTCAGATTGTTAGTTTTGTATAAGAAACTATTAATCTCTGGGGTTTGTACGTAGCGTTAAAGGTCCAGTGCGATAGATGGATGATCTATTCTGAATCTGTACCTATAAGTCTTACCTACATGTAAATACATTGGTAAAAATAAGTAATATATCATTTTTTTTGGTAACAGCTAAAAACTTTGGTATACCATATTATTAAAATTACTAACTGGTCAAATTATTTTGGGCCTGGGCTCGTACATTTCGAAGTCATCTATTTTCTTTCTGCTCCCATTTCCCAAAATTTCATCCTAACCACTAGTAATTTCCTTACTTTAACATTAACACATCTTAAACGTTTTCTAAATGACATATCATTTATAAATCAAAACGGATATCTAATTTGAATAGGTTATGTTAGGCTTCTATCTCATAAACACATTATCAATATACGTCTTTTAATTAATGTAACCAATTTGTCATATTTAATAGTTGGTTTGTGGCAGAATTTTTCTTATTTGATTTCTTATTAACGGTTTGTATCCGGTTTGTGTGTGGCAACGCCTATTGTTAAATTAACAACTATATTTAATATCTGAGTTTAACCAATTTCCTTCTACGATTGCAGATGTGTGATTAAGCTAATTTTCAATCTAGAATGTTTAGTGTGATCTTTTTAAGTTTCACTTGTATGTTATATCAGGGTCAGTCAAATGTAAACAGAACTTTTCCAAAAACTCCTTCCACCCTCTTCAAGATATATGTATATTAAAGGGGCCTTGAAGGCATGGAGGCGCAAATGCAGTAATATAGGTATAGATATTGGATGCAATCCACTGTATACCCTATTATTTTCAGATGACCAGTTTCTGATAGCTGAAGACGAAGATGATTCCAGCTATATGGTGAGGAAACTAAGGGAGGAATATAAGAAATGGGGTTTGGAAATGAATGCACAGAAAACTGAATACCTCGTTGTTGGTGAGAAGGGAAGAGACCTCAAAATAGATGATGAAATCATCAGAAACTGCCAGTCATTTAAATACCTAGGTGTTACCCTATCAAATAGAGGGAAGAGTGAAGATGATATCAACAATAAAATAGGGCAAGGGAAGTGGGTAATAAGGCAACTAAACCCGGTATTGTGGAACGACAATATAACCAAAAGAACGAAAACGGTTATCTACAAAACTATTGTCGAAAGTATCTGTACCTATGGTTCAGAAACATGGAAACTCACACAAAGAAATAAAGCCCGACTGAGCGCCGTGGAAATGGACTTTTGGAGAAGGAGTTGCGGTATCTCCAAACTCGAGCACGTTCGTAATGATACCATAAGTGCAACTATGAACGTTGAAAACTCCATCATAGAATCGATAGAAAACAAACGACTCTTATGGTATGGGCACCTCCAGCGTATGCCTGATGACCGATGGCCCAAGAAGATTTGGGAGTGGATTCCTGCGCGCAGACGAAGACCAGGGCGACCAGCAAGGACCTGGGCTCAGGATGTGCGGGAGGCGATGGAGGCAAGAGGTTTCCAAGATGGCGACTGGATGGACAGAGTCACCTGGCGAAAAGGAAGCAAGAAACGGCGCCAGCCGTAAACCACTCGCTATATATATATCAATTTTAACATTTTAATTTTTTGGTTAAATTCATAGCATGATCCACTCTCGAACTGTTCACAGGAAGTTTATTAGGAGTTAAATCCCCTCCCCGAAAATTCGAAAAGAACTTCAATTATAATTCCTACATTTCAAAATTGCACGCTTTTTCAATACGTACCTAGTTCTGCCATAAATACTGTATAGTGTTTGGATTATAATAAAAAATTGATGTGAAGTGTGAATTTTCACACATTTTAGGATTTTGCAGGTATTTAGTAAGTGAATGATGATTATTTGGGATGCCAAAACAAATTTTATATTAAAATATTTTTTTGTTAATTTTAATTCGAACGCCTAATACCATTATTTAGGTTTCTAAATATGTGCAGTATTTTTTTTATATATATATATAGCTAGGTTCATTAAGAATTTTAAAAATTGCGCCTATGGCTTCCATTGGTTGTTATAAGTTCCGTCCCTCTGATTTCGTGTACATTGAAACAGAATTAAATTATAATTTAAACAATTTTCACTGGTTATTAAATTTACGCTATTAAAAATTAAATGCAACCTTTGCCAAAATATAACTAGAATTTTGACAAAATAATTTAAACAATATAAAAATTAAAAAAAAAAAAATACAAAAAATAATATTGTCTCTTTTCGCAGGGATCCCTTTCGGATCGACTTACTTGGGTGAAAAGCCAGCGTCAAAACCACTACACCAGCATACACGTTCCAGTGTAGCGTGTTACAAAGCTATAACTTGTGTACATTATTAGCAAAAAATCACAAAAAATGCTTTTTTGTCCAAAAACGTAATCTGATCAAAAATTGCTGTTGTACTCTTCTGGTTCACACCAATGTACATTACTTAGATTTTTTTCAGATTTTTAGTTTAAACCATCTGGGCTACAGGGTGTGGGACAAAAATTTTTTTGCACAATTTTTGCAAAAATCGCTTCAAAATAATTTATTTTGCAAAAATAAAAATTTGATCGTTAATCCACGTACTAAGGGCTTTCATTTGATACCCTGCTCAGAATTATAAAAAAATATTTTTGTTTTTCGATGAGCACATATTTGTTTATATTTTTAGGGGGATATTTTTTTAGATGTTTTAGTATTTTTCCTATGTGCGGGTCAAAGAGTTGTATAAGCATGCCAAATTTCAACTCTCTAGGTTTAGCCGTTTAGCTACAATTTTTACCGAACAGACAGACAGACAGACAGACAGACAGACGACAAAATGACGGTATAAGGGTTTTTTGGTCATACCTACAAAACCCTATAAACAGTGTTTATTCAAAATGCCCTCCCTTCGTCTTCACACAAGCATAAACGTGATAGTCCAGGAGGCAGCCTTGCATTTTTGATGGTTATTTCATCCCGCTTAATTATTTTTATAATTGATAGTTTAGATATGGCTAATAATCGAAACAAGCATCAGCCGCCAGAATTGTGGTGGGGATAGTCGTAATAAAATGCACATCATGTAAAAAAAAAAGATATCTTTAAGTCATTTCAAGCCATTTGAAAATTTGCACAGTTATTGTTTAAGTGATAATAATAATAATAAAAAAAAGTCAGCTGCGTGCGTAGTGGGGGATTATGCTGCATTCACAGATCAAACAGCTCCAAGTTTGGCAATGAGAAAGCCGACGTTGCTGCTAAAGAGGCCACCCAAAAGGAACCACCCTTGGACATAAACATCCAAGCAACTGACCTTAAAAATGAAATTATTAAAAGGCTAATACAAAAAGAAGAAAGAAAATGGCAAGACCTAAGAGACAACAAACTACGGCGAATAAAAGAAGAAACCAAAAAATGGAAATTCGAAGGGACAAGAAGACAGCAAATAGCAAGGACCAGACTAAGAATTGGACATTCCAGACTGACAGACCAATATAGACTTGAAAGAAAAGACGCACCAAACTGTGACGAGTGTAATACAAGACTGACAATCGAACATATTATACTAGACTGTACAAAATACGAGACGATACGACAACGACACCATATACCTGACAACTTACAAGAAGCCCTCAGTGACAAGGCGGAAAACCTGGCAAACCTCCACAAATTTTTACTTGACACAAATTTATACTCTGTATTATAATAATACTTCATGTAATAATATAAACATAAACTATAATGTAAATTAATAATGTACGGGCACTAATCACCATAGCAGTGGATGTGCCTCTGTTTTTGTTTGTTAAATAAAAAAAAAAAAAAAAAAATTACTACTGCTCGTTTCTGTGGGAGAATGTTTTAATTATGGAAAATATAAGACGTTCCTAAATTTCTTATTGAATAGTTTAGTACATCACATCTTATGAAAAAGCTGTGTGCAACGTGAGTGACGAATTTGCTAACAATAAATTAACGAATCCGCACTTTGGCGATGGGGAAAATTGGGGATTTGATCTACTTTAGGTACATAGCCGCCTGCAAAACTACTTTTCTTCGCTCCTAAGCAAACTAGGCAGTGACCACTCCATTTTACTTTACTTTTATTTTCGAATTAATTTACTTCCAAATTATATCCAGTCAATAACCATTTTGAAAAACGGACGCGAGACAAAAGGTCGCATGCTTGTTTTCATATTTAGGGTTTTGTAGGTATGACCACCAAAAAACCCTTATAACGTCACTCTTGTGTCTGTCAGTACAGTAGAAATTGTAGCCAAACGGCTGAACATATAAAGTTTAATTTTGGCATGCTTGTATAATTCTTTGACCCACATATATGTCAGTCGCTTGTATAAACCTGTCATAAAAAAAATGATGTAAAGTCATTTCAAATTCAATGAAACTTATACATCGAACTTATTATATAATTAGAACAATGAGCTGTTTACACAATGGGGGTAAGATCGTCGGCTGAGGGATCATAATTGCTGAGCGGGCATTTAGCCTAAGCATTTTATAATGTAATCAATGATGTAACTGACGATCTTTACCCCGGTAAGTCGACAGCTGAAGATCATTTTTATTTAATATAATATGTAAACTATTCATTAGAAAAATTTCAAGTGGCTTGAAATCAATTTAGCTTTAATTTCATTGATATTTAAAAAAAAAAAAAAAAAAACGATGAAATCAATGAAATAGGGGATAAGCATGATTTTTTTAATTTTTTTTTATTATATTCCTCTTGTTGCATATAAACATAAAAAACAGTTTTTGCTTTTTTTTTAATTTGAAGGCTTAAAAAAATCATAAATGTATGTAGCGCGCGAAAACGACGTGTGACGTCATACCCTTCTAACTGACACATGACACTACTAATCTACCCAGCGTACATAGTCTGTTCTGAACTTATTTGTTTGTATAATTTTTATAGGTTATGTAAAGTTAGAGTTATTTTAGTTAAAATAAAGTTTAATTCTATAAAAACAATTTATACATGTTTACCGAATTAAATTTTATATTAAAATATATAAAATATGGAAGATCCAGGCCCCAGTACTTCGAAACATAGTCGAAAATATTGTTTAGTACCAATGTGCACAAATAGTTCAATTAAAAATCCAAAAAAATAATTTATATCATTACCTGATGACGAAAAACAACAGAAAAGCTATGAGGCGAAATAAAACCGATATTTCAGAAAAAAGTAAACTTTATGTTTGTGAAGACCATTTTAATGTGAGTACATATATTTTATAAATTATTTTAATAATAAATGCGTGAAAAATTGTTTAAAAACAAATACAAAACTCTCAAACAATACAATATAAACACGTAAACATTATGTTTTGTCTGTATCTGTGACGTCAAACCCTTACAGTCTCAGTCGTATCTACTCGGCAACCTTCGCGGCGTGGTCGGATTATTTCAAATTTACAATATTTTAAAAAATTAAAAAATTTGGCTATAATATTAATTAAAATGTGATTTTTGTTGTGTTAGGTGACATAACTAACATTAAAATATCAAAAAAATTTAGTTTTAAGGAAATATAAATTTTATGCGTATCCCCTATTATAGCTAAATTGATTTCAAGCTACTTGAAAAGGCCTAGCTATGTCCTAGCTCTAATAATTACAATGACTTAAACAAACAATTTGAAATCCCCGATTAATATCTTAGCTACTTAAGTCAAATACCATGATATCTTAACTTAAGTAACCTATCAATAGAAACAATTCAAGTGGCTTGACCTTGAACTTGCTAGACCACCTCACACATGCAGATGAGAAGCTAAATATCTGCCTTCAGTCACGATTTAACTTCGATTATTGGTTACAGTTCAATGGCATTAAAGGTGTAATACCGAATGATTTGTTAAAAGGAAATTGGTAGCAAAGATTTTATCAAGGAAATGTATTTAGGTTTAGTATAATGTAAAATTTTGGGAGCTGTATTAGGTATTGTAGATCTTGATCTAGAAGTAGCAATGATTCTACTATCAATGATAATGATCTAAGACTTGTTACATAATGTAATTCATGTAGTTTTTGAGTTTAAGTAGCACGTGTATCAAATTTAACTCCATCTATCTTCGGTTACAATAACTAATGGATCAGTTCTGTGCAACCTGTAAATCTGGGTTCAGATTAGCAAGCCGATCCTGTAATGTACTACATAACGAATGCTCGCTTGAAATACCTAGTCTCGCGAACCAGTAGCGTAGGCAGAAAAATATTCCGGGTGAAGATTTTTCACAACATCGGAATTTTGACCTATTCCCTCTATACAGTGGCGTAGCTAGGAGGGACAGAGGGGGATATATGTCCCCGGGCGCCACGTTAGGGGGCGCCAAAATGAGTATTAAAACTAATTATTTAATTTTATTTTGATGTAAACTAATGTATCCCAAATACGTTTGCAAGATTGAATTTTGGAGCTCCACAAATATCTTCATTACAAACCAGTTGGCAAGAATGAGTTTGGCGCCCCCATTGAGCATTAAGGGGCGCCATTCTACTCATAAACAAATGACACATCCACAATGGATGATTGCTGATGGCGTTTTTTTTTTTTTTAAACAAAGATCAGTTCGGGTTCAAATATTATTTTTCATATACTGAAAGACGATACAAATACTGAAAGACGAAAAAATAAAGACGATAACTGTCGTTTAGATCCATCAGAATTCCACCACTCGTTTATACTTAACTTATTAATTTGTTATTACATATAAATGTAGCAAATAAGTTGTTGTTTTAAATAATATTTTAAATCTAGCTAATTTTTCGGTAACTATATTTTATTTTACTTGTATTTACCTTTCATACTTAGTCAAGATTTTATTAAATGTTTTTTAAAAATAATATTAAGAATACAAGGTTATGAACAGCGTAATTGATAGACTCCAACAGGAGATATCAATACGGTTTTTACGTCTAAAAATCTAAACACCAAATTTGGATTTTTACTAGACGTCAAAACTCTTCTCGCTGAGACAATTGTCGATACACTTCGTCAAAATTGCTTAGATTTTGGAAATTTCTACAACACTGACATCAATGGTCATGAATTGTGCACAGGAATCGGAGACTGCAAAATGCTGCTCAGTACCCGGACTGAAGTTTTATCGGAAACTCCTTTGGATCTTCTTGGTTTTATTGTTTCATATGAGCAAACTGAAGCTTATTTTGTCTTATTTACGTGCTTCAATGGGATAAGATCGTCTTGCACTCCTTAGCATCGAAAGAGAAACACTTGAGAATATTAATTTAGACAACGTGATTGACGATTTTGCGACAGTCAAATCAAGGAGGATCAATTTGTTGTAGACTATGTCTATTCCAGTCATGTATAATTAGTAGAGTATATTTTATTTTTTTTCAAATAAATTGTTTACAATCATATAGAGAATTATTAGTGTGTATTCTATTTCATTAAAATACCAAATGCTTCGAAAATGAACCATATTAACCGTAAAATTTCAAAATTTTCTTAGGGGCTCAGTGAGCCCCGAGACTCTGTCGGTCCGAGAAGGGGCGCAGACTTTGTGTCATGTCCCCGGGCGCAGATGACCCTAGCTACGCCACTGCCTCTATAAATAGAGGAGAAGGTCCTAAAATGGGTCCTGCATTTAATATGGGCTCTCAAAGAAAATCTACTAATGTAGCTAACGAATCTTTCAGCAGTAGCTTAAAACACACTTACCTTTCGTTTAACAATTTTATGAATTTAGTGCAGTTGAGTTCTTGTTCCGTTAGAAACGAATAAAGGTAAATGTATTTGCTTTATTTTAATTCTTTTATTAATGTAAGTTGTTGTTATAAGAATGGGCAAGATTTTTATTCGATCCGCTTGCGATTTATACTTGAAGCTGTTATATTGTGATCGAGGTATATTGTGCTACTAAGAGATATTACCTCACTTAATCTCAAAAAAGTCAAACATTAATATAGATTGTCATGTGCAATGTTGGCAGTGGCGCAGCCAAGGAGGGGCCGACGGGCCTGGGCCCCTCCCAGGACCAGCAGGTTACACGGCGCTGCTCGTGGAGTTGAAGATAAAATTTGTTAACCACAACCAGTGACGTAGCCAAGGGGGGGAGGCTCCCAGGACCAGCAGATTACACGGCGCTGCTCGGGGAGTTGAAGATAAAATTTGTTAACCACAACCAGTGGCGCAGCCAAGGGGGGGGGGCAACGAACAGACTCGAACAGATCCCAATCTGTTCGTTCAGTACAAATAGTGGCCAAGCGGCTGATTTAGAGAACTGAACATAAGTAAGAAAAATATTGAGACTTCAAAAATATATCCCGCGAAAAATATAATTAAATAGGTATTTATCGAAGAAAAAATTGAAAGTGAAAGTTTTTGATACATGGATTAACAATTACATTTTTTTATCAACAAATAATGGAATTATTATTTGATATAAACATCAATATCCAACAGCAGGGGTGTCGAACTGATTTGGGTCTCAGTCTATTTTACATACAAAATGAAAAGCAGTGACGGAACTTTAAATATTCCGAAGGGTTTCTTGACATTTTTTTATAAACAGAAAAGGGAGTATATTTTACATTATTAAATATAGTTTCCCCTAAATAAGCTCAAGTGATTTTGATTACCGCTTCAGGGGCCACAAAAAATAAGGTTGAGGGCCGTATGAGGCTCGCGTGCCCTCGAAATTTGATTCGGCCCTCCCCAAGATAAAATCCGGGCTGCGCCACTGAATGTTGGAAATATGGGCTTCCCACGAGGTCTAAATATGGGCCAGGGCACATATTCAACCCTTTTGTCCAGCTGACGACAACAGGGTCGCAGAGTAACACCCTGGCATCGGGGCAAGTGCCAGGGGCGCGCGGCTTGAGAGGCGCAATCGTGTATACTCGTATTATAGTATACGAGTGTAGTATATAGTATACTATAACTCCATGATATATAAAAACAACTACTGAAATACTATTAGCAGTGCTGTAGTCGTAAATCAGTAGAAGGTATACAGCTAGGGTGACCAACCGTACTCTTTAAAGAGTACATGTACTCTTTTTGAGCAAATAAAATTATGTACTCTTATTTTTTCTAAAAATTCAATAAAAGTACTCTTTTTTAAAAAAATTGAAGAAATGAAGAATTTTCAAAATTGTCAGCTGATTCAAAATGGATTAATTATTTTGAAGAAAGAAATCAAACAACATCTTCAGAATTCCGAAAGATATGTTCATTTTTTTCCGCGATTTTCAGCGCACAACGCAAATACGGAAATGATTTTCAGCATGATGAAGAGTATTTGGACTCCTGAAAGAAACAGACTCTTGCCAAAATCAGTAAAAAACTTACTGATGGTACAACTTAATTTTAAAAATTTTAATTGTGAACAATTTTTTAAATATTGTGTGGACAATAAAAATTTGTTAAAAGATGTGAGAAGCAAAACCAAATATCTATGATTTTGCTGATCGGTCGTGACTAAATTACGTTTTGTTCGTCCTATAATATGTTTTGTAATATTTATATAGTTTATTTTTGTTTACATTGTGTATTTTGATTTTTTATTTACACGTATCAAATCTTAGGAATTTTTCGTTCGTAAGTTACGTTTTGTTCGTCGTATAATATGTTTTGTAATAAGTATATTGTTTATTTTGATTTTTTAAATACACGTATTTCTTATCTTAGTAATTTTATTATTTATTAAATATATAAATGACTATTGACGAAAATGATTAGACGATAGTTAGTAGGTATGTAGGAATTGCTATATACAAGGTGTCTCAAAAGAAATTTTATATTTAGAGGATCGATTAAAAAAAAAGTAAGCCGTATATAGAAAAAATGTTTATTAATTATTAAAATACACTTTTTGGGGATTTATTTCTTAAAAATAATATCGTCTAAATGTAGACCCTCGCGTTCTCGGCACTCATTTATCGAACAGTAAAATTACTTATGACGTCTCGGCAGGTGGACTCAGGGATGGCTGCCATTTCGTGACGGATATTTTCTTTCAAATGCGCCAGTGAAGTCGGTTTATTGGCGTAAACTTTAGATTTAAGATAACCCCATAGGAAAAAGTCCATAGGGGTTAAATCTGGACTGCGTGGAGGCCAATTTATGTCACCTCTCCGGGAGATCAATTTGCCTGAGAAAATTTCACGAACACGTGGCAGAGACATATTGGACGTGTGTGAAGTTGCTCCGTCCTGTTGGAACCATGTTCTTTGGTTATAGCCAGGAAAATTTTGCAGTTCAGGTACCAAGAAGTTGTCTAACATCTCCACATAACGCTCTGAATTCACTGTAACTGCACGCCCCCTTTCGTCTTCAAAAAAGTAAGGGCCGATAATTCCTCGCGCCGACATCGCAGCCCATACGGTCACTTTAGGCGAATGTAGGGGTTTCTGATGTGTGCGTTTCGTATTCGTTGCACTCCAGTAGCGGCAGTTCTGCTTATTTACGTGGCCATTAAGATGAAAATTAGCTTCATCCGAAAACAAAATGTTTGTAAACGTTGAAAATCGCTCAATCACCTGATTTACGAAATTAAGCCTCTGACTGACATCTTGGGGCTTTAATTCTTGCACCAATTGAATTTTGTAGGGGTGCAGCTTTAGGTCTTTGTGCATAATGCAATGTAATGATGATCTATGCACATTTAAAGCACTTGCGCGCTTCCGAATTGAAAGGTTCGGGTCGTCACGAACAGACTGATTAACATTCTCCACGTTTTCTACCGTTCTTGATGACCTAGGTCGCCCGGATTTTGATTTATCCAGCGTTGTACCAGTCTCTTCAAACTTTTTAACCCAATGTCGAATGAGAGGAATGCTTGGCGCATCATTTAAGTGGCGAAAACCTCGAATACTGCAGAATTTTCTACGCGCTACAGTCGCCGAATCACCGTTTTTGTAAAACTCTCGCACGCATAACGCGCGGTCTGCTCCCGAGAAACGCTCCATAGCGACTGAATTCCTAAGAGCCAGGCTACCGATTGACATTACCCCCGCGCCCCTCGGATACGTTGCGTTCACGCAGTAAGCTAAATAAATATAAAATTTCTTTTGAGACACCTTGTAAAATATGGGTACGATTTTTTGTAAAGAAATGTACTCTTTTTGAGCCTACCCTATATACAGTACATGTATCGTCACAATCAGAGGGTATTAAAATTACAAATATTAAAATGAAAAAAGATAAAATGGACGCTATTTTAGGTTAAATGAATTTACAAGTGTCTACTTTAAGTATTTCTCAAGGGCGATATTTTAAGTATTTGCCAAGAGCGCCAAAAACATTGCTACGGCTCTGCATGGACGTTGATGAAGTAGGGCAACTAATTCCGGATGATGCAGATGCTGCTTGCATGTTTTGTGACGGTTGTTTTTGTTCGGTGCCTAATGTGCAATATATGGGCACTTGAACAATGAATGCTCCAGGAAAGAAAAAGATTTATATGAATGTGATTTTTGTCAGTAATCAATTGTTAAACTGTTATTTTGAGTTTGTAACTACCCAATTTTTAATGGGGGCCCGTATTTCATACGGACCTGGTTCGAACATTTTACAAATTTTCATAATTGGCTTTGAATCACATTATTTTTCTATTTTTGGAAACAATGCAATTTTGAATGTTGTATATAAGTCTTTGGGCTAGATGTGTGCCAATTCTAAGATAATTTCTTTAAAAACTTATCGAGAAAAAATAAAAGGGAGGCCCATATTAGAACCTTCTCCTTAATCATTAATAATACAAATCTTTAAATTATTTTGAAATATATCTACGTGTGTTATGTCCATGTAACAATAAAGAAGAAGTTGTTTTAATGATGACCGGACATTAAAAAAACATTTAAAGCATAGTTAAATTCCAAAGAGCATTAAAATTCTCCCAAGCAAAGGAAATCTAATATATTAGAATAGTTATACATGTATGTTTGAACTCATCATAAAACGATACTAGCGCCATCAATTTTCTGGTATTATTTCTATGTTTCGTGCTTGTGTTTTAATGAGTGTAAGACACAGTGAGCACACGCACGCGCATTTACGAATATAGCGAGTCAGAGCGAGTGACAAGAAACAGAATAGAGACAAGATGATATAAGTGAGAATGTGTGACAGACAAAGATAAGAAGAGGCCCACAGTTACACACACCTTGACAGAGCAGCGCTGCGGTCGCATTGCCTGCTTACCTTTGACGATATGAGCGTCAAAGTTGGCGATGATTCCTGAAACAAACAGGATAATTATTAGGACAATATATTTGTATCCTTAAATGACATACGCCGAAAGTACTATCATATATAAAATATTGGTTTCTGCAGTAGTATGGCTTTTTTTACATTAACTAGCTAACCCACAGCGGTGTAATGCTAATGGCCCTGTTACACGATGCCAGTAACTTGTGCAAGTACTGGCACAAGTACTTGTGCCAGTACTTGCACAAGTCGTTTTGTCATCTACACGTATGCCAGTATCTTATTTAAGTAACCTTGCAAAGAACACGAAACACACTGCAAAATGTAAATGTTTTCAATTATTTTTGATGCGTAAAACCGTCGTTTTAACGCGCCAATTTTCGATGTTTAACCTTATTTTATGTTGAGTACGTCTTTCACACCCGTAAACAAAAATGAAGCTCCACCAAAAACTATTTATAATATCAAATATACTTGTGGTGTCCTCAGATCACTTTGTTATGAACATTTTAAGTATATTTAACGTTTTTGTATCAGCCAGAACAAATCAGCTGTTCATGGTAGTCATTTTTAATAGCCACTTGCATGGCTACTTGTACCAGTAAAAAGGAACGCCTTCTATTCACTTGACTTGCATGAGATACTTGAATAACATTCAAACGTCTGTAACCGACCAGCTGAAAGCTATTCCAGTATCCAAGTTCCAGCACTGCTATGAAGATTGTAAGAACCGGCTCCAGCGCTGTGTGGCTTCCCAAGGAAGTTATTTTGAGGGAGACAATATTGAATTGTAATTCTATCCGAATAAAAAAATTTAAAAAAATAAATTAGTCCGGTTACTAAATTTACACCCCTCATACGTGTTTGTGTGTCTGTAAATGAACGATAGTTTCTGATGCACTTCATCTATCATTTCCTGAGCGACTTCTTTACGACACATTTGTTGTTCAACATGTAACAATTACGGAACAAATTTTGCTTCCACTCGCCTCATGCCTGAAACATTAGTCAAAATTTCTTCGCATGAACCAGACCATATACCAACTACTTCAGCAACCTCTCTAATTGTAATCCGACGGTTATCAAGAATTTTTTTCTTAACTTCTACCACGTTTTTTCCATTGTGTATTCACGGTCATCTTGAAACAGTTTATACGTTTTGTAAATTAGTCGTTCATTCATACTCGACTTACCAAAATGACTTCTTTAACATTTCCACTACTTTACAGCACTTGATTTAATTTTTCACGCAAAATTGAATGCATATTCTTTGATCCCTCATTGCGAAAATTAAAATTTATCGAATATACCAAAACACAACCTCTTGAATTAGCTGTTAAATCTAAAATAAACATCCAATATAGCTGCCAATTGAGACAGTCGTCAAAGACAATTTAACAAACATGACAACAAAAAAGTTTATCAATCCAACAAACATAGCGCGGGAATTTCAAAAATTACACGGACTTTTTGATCACACCTCGTATTTAAATGCGTGCTAAAAATCGTTCATAATTTATTTCTGTGAGTTGTTGAAATAAACTAACATAAAAACATGAACAATATAAAAAATAACTTGTCGAATGCAACATACCAGGTCTACAAGTATGAAATGCGGATTTTTTTCAAACTTGCCGCGCAAACAGTGTATATAGTTCAAAGTTTCAACACATATGCCGTTTTGTTAATTTATCATTAAGTGTCAAATGCGTATAGGTTATAATTTGAAAAGTGATCATATAGTTTTGTTTTACTGTGTTAAAAATGTCAATTTTTGTGCCAAATAAAGAGCATTCGCGGACAGTACTACTGTTTTATTTTCATTTGAAAAAAACTGCTGCTGAATCATACCGACTGCTTCGAGAAGCTTATGGTGAATATGCTCCATCGCAAGATATGTGTGAACGATGGTTTCGGCGTTTCAAAAGTGGTGACTTTGATCTTACAGACAAAGAACATGGAAAACTTCCAAAAAAATATGAAGATACAATATTGGAAACATTGCTACAGGAAGACGATAGTCAATCACAAAAACAACTAGCAGAGCAGTTAGGCGTTAATCAACAAGCTGTTTCCAATCGTCTACGAGAGATGGGTAAGATCCAGAAAGTCGGCAGATGGGTTCCACATGCATTGAATGAGAGGCAGATGGAAAAAAGTAAAAACACTTGTGAAATTTTCCTTGCACGATACAAAAGAAAGTCTTTTTTGCATCGTATCATTACTGGCGATGAAAAATGGATTTATTTTGAAAATTCCAAACGTAAAAAATCATGGGTCAACCCAGGCTCACCATCCACATCAACTGCAAGACCGAATCGCTTTGGCAAAAAGACAATGCTCTTTACTTGGTGGGACCAAAAGGGTGTGGTCTATTATGAATTGTTAAAACCTGGTGAAACAGTTAATACCCAACGCTACCAACAACAACTGATCGAATTGAACCATTCGCTGCTCATAAAACGACCAGAATAAGAAAGAAGACAACACAAGGTAATCTTTCTTCACGATAAGGCTCCATCACATAAGGCAAAAGCAGTTTGCAACACATTGGAGTCACTCAAGTGGGAAGTGCTACCCCATGCCGCTTACTCACCAGACTTGGCCCCTTCAGATTACCACTTGTTCGCATCGATGGGTCACGTACTTGCCGGGCAGCACTTTTGTTCATATGAAAATGTGAAAGAATGGCTAGATGAATGGTTTGCGGGGAAAGGGGAAGAGTTCTACTGGCGAGGTATTCACAAATTGCCTGAAAGATGGGAAAAATGTATAACTTCTAATGGAGCATACTTTGAATAAATAAACTTTTACTGTTCTTTTGAGTTTAATGTGTTTTATTTAAAAAAAAAATCCGCATTTCATACTTGTAGACCTGGTATGTCTAGCAAATGAAAAACTGCAAAACTTAAGAAGCAATACATAAAGCTCGCAAGGTGAAATGTGTAGCCATATGTTAAAAGAATACCCCGTTTCTCCGTCACTGTGTAGTGTCATTTACCTTCAGTACATAAAATATGAATTATTATTAACTTAATTGTTAATACCTACACTATCTTATGTCTCAAGGTTAACAAATGTAGAATTTCTTTAATTTAATATTTAATGGCACTAGTTAATTAATGATTATTGTAATCAATAAATATATATAAATAGTGAAACGAGCAGAAATTTTATGTTGGATTTTTATGTTCTTGTACAATGTTAATAAAAAAATTTAATTTATTAGAAAAAACTTTATGGTATATTTATAATTAGTGTACAGTTAGATGAAGCGTTTCTCAAAGATTTTACGGCCGTGGACCACTTCAGAGCCAGAACCGTAGCAACGCCCTGGCGTCGTGGTAACTGCCTTTTTTTATTTTTTACTGCAAATGTCAAAATTTTAGACCTTAACCCAGAAGTAAACATATATTTATGATCTAAGGCTTAAAATGTAGAAACAAACCAATTTTCAAAAAAATTTAAAAAAAACCTATTTGCCTAAAATTTTGAAATTTTGATCAAAATTTTTTTAACTCCGATTATAGCCAAAATATATTTTTAAGTTAAGTTTGAAGTGATGATTATGAAAAAAATATTTAAAAATTCATGCCTTCCTAGTTTTTGAGTTAGAGTCAATACACATACATACATTTTTAATATACATTTTTCTGTTGTCTATTGACTTTACACACGTTTTAGATGATTATAAGACAATATCCGTAAAAAAACTCAATTTTTGTCTGTCTGTCTGTCTGATATTCACACAAAAACTTCAAATACCACGTCGCTCAATAAGTCTCCGGTCTAACTAAGAAAAACATTTTTTTTTAAGAGTTGGTGGGTTTCTTTGCAGATCTGGAAGCAAAATACGGCAAGAAAAAAACGTAAGAGTTTATCAAATGGTGAAACTCCTCCCGCTAAAAGAACTGGTTCGTCAAGGAGAAAATAAAATTATTTGTACATTCATTCCGAGGCTCCTTTAACTTTTCGATGCCTTCTTTGTAGAACGATTTGTCTTTGCCTTCAAAATAGGCTTCGGTTTCGGCAATCACTTCTTCCTTACTGTCAAATTTCTTTCTCTGGAGCATCTTTTTGAGGTCTGCAAAGAGCCAGTAGTCGCTGGGGGCCAGATCTGGAGAGTATGGTGGGTGAGGAAGCAATTCTAAGCGTAATTCATTCAATTTAACCATCGTTTTCATCGACTTGTGACACGGGGCGTTGTCTTGGTAAAAGAGCACTGTTTTCTTTTGCATATGAAGCCGTTTTTTCTTGATTACTACACTCAATCGACCTTTATTATTTTTACCTTTCTCAAGATAGTCGATAAGCAAAACACCATGCGCGTCCCAAAATACGGATGCCATAGCCTTGCCAGCTGACTTTTGAGTTTTTGGTCGCTTTGGACGACTTTCACCGACTGCTGTCCACTCAGCTGACGATATTTTTGATTCATGTTTCATCCATTGTCACATATCGACGCAAGAAATCCTTTTTATCTCGCTTGAACAGCTCCAAACAGCGCTCTGAATCGTCGACGCGTTGTTGTTTTAGGTCCGGTGTAATCGAACCCAATTCTAAAGCAATTTTCGCATGCTCAAATTTTCGTGTAAAATTGTAAACACACTACCTTCTGATATCTTTAAGGTGTCAGCTATTACACGCAACTTCACTTTACGGTCTTTCCAAACTATTTTGTGGACTTTTTTATGTTTTCCGGAATAACTGCCGATTTTGGGCGACCAGAGCCCTCATTCATCATCATCGATTTTTCATCATCATCGGTGTTTGTACGACCGCGTTTAAATTCGGCATATCAATCAGTAATAGTTGATTTGCCTGGTGCAGAGCCTCTATAACGCTTATCAAGCCACTGTTTGGCTTCAACAGTATATTTTCCCATCATAAAACAATGTTTAATCAACACACGAAATTCTTTTTTATCCATTCTCTTGAAAATTACAAACCTGGAGTCACTAAAATCGCTGTAACCTCTAAACTAATTGTCAGAATGTCATGTAATTTTCACACGTATAGTTTGAAGGTTGGTACTATCCAGAAATCATATGGGTCTGTCAACAGTGTTGCCATATATATGTCAGACGGGAGACTTATTGAGTGAAGTGTTTAAAATTATTAAAAATTATTATTATTCTTTATTTTTAGCCTTCGGCTATTAATGTACATAAATATTATATCATACATACATGGTCTATATACATAAATACAAATATAATAATATGTGAAAAACAATGTATTATATATAATTTACCTAAATTTCTTTACTTCTATACATTTTTTTTACAGTAACCTTAAATTTTTTTATGTTTCCAATAGCTTTGATATCATCTGGCAAGTTGTTATACGCTTGCAGGCTTTTAACATAAAGCGACTTATCTGTACTAACTTTTCTAGTACGCCAAATTCTAAAATTATTTTTGATTCTTGTATTATATTTGTGAATGCTACTATTTATTTCTAAAGTATTACATAAATATGATGGCAATTCGTATAGTAATATCTTGTGAATAAATATTACACAATCTATTTCTAATTTCTTTTTTATACTAAACCATTGTAAAACATTTAACATATATTTTACACTAGTATATCTGTTACAATTTAATATGGCGCGCATTGCTCTATTTGGTAATAATTGCAATTTATTCATCTCTGTACTAGTTGATAGGTACAATAGCGTACTACAATAATTAAAATGTGGCATTATTATTGTTTTATAAATATTTAGTTTTATAAAGTGTTATCTCCCTTATTATTATAGTTTTTAGGGTTTTGTAGGTATGACCAAAAAACCCTTATACCGTCATTTTGTCGTCTGTCTGTCTGTCTGTCTGTTCGGTAAAAATTGTAGCCAAACGGCTAAACCTAGAGAGTTGAAATTTGGCATGCTTATACAACTCTTTGACCCGCACATAGGAAAAATACTAAAACATCTAAAAAACATATGCCCCTAAAAATATAAACAAATATGTGCTTATCGAAAAAAATATATATATTTTTTAATTCTGAGTAGGGTATCAAACGAAAGCCCTTAGTACGTGGATTAACAATCAAAATTTTTTGCAAAATAAATTATTTTGATGCGTTTTTTGCCAAAATTGTGCAAAAATTTTTTTGTCCCACACCCTGTAGCCCAGATGATTTAAACAAAAAATTTGAAAAAATTCTAAGTAATGTACATTGGTGTGAACCAGAATAGTACAACAGAAATTTTGGATCAGATTATGTTTTTGGAAAATAACGTATTTTTTGTGTTTTTAACTAAAATGTGTTAAATATTTAATTCGCTATGTAACACAGTAGATAAGTAAGCGCTCGTAGCGTAGTGCGTTGTGTCGTCGCTTTGTAATTTGCAAACTAGAGTTCGATTCCTGTCAATTTAATTTTTTCAGTTTTTTTCCCCCCTAAAAATATAAACAAATATGTGCTCATCGAAAACAAAAATATTTTTTTTAAATTCTGACTCAGAATTGCAGTCTGAAAGTTCCGTACTCAGAATTTAAAAAAAATATTTTATGCGTATCAAATGAAAGCCCTTAGTACATGGATTAACGATCAAATTTTTATTTTTGCAAAATAAATTATTTTGATGCGATTTTTGCTAAAATTGTGCAAGAAAAATGTTGTCCCACACCCTGTAGCCCAGATGGTTTAAACTAAAAATCTAAAAAAAATCTAAGTAATGTATATTGGTGTGAACCGAAATAGTACAACAGGAATTTTTGATCAGATTATGTTTTCGGAAAATAACGCATTTTTTGTGGTTTTTGGTTCACAAAGTACAAAAGTTATACCAATGTAAGACATTCACATGCAAGGCGTGTGATAGCGTAATGGGTTAGAGCACTGGTGTCGTAAGCTAAAATGCGCTGGAAACAAAGGGTTTCGAGTTCAAGTACGGAGTGAATTTTATTTTTTCTGTTTTTTTTTTTGCATTTTTATTATGTTGCAATTATTTTGTCAAAATTCTAGTTATATTTTGACAAATGTTGTATTTAATTTTTAAGAGCGTAAATTTAATAATTATCTTATTATATGATTAACAGACGATAAATTATTTTAAAAATATCGTTCATTTTGCCGTGATTACTACAAAGTAAAATTTGTCCTACACTCTCAGCATACCGCCTTCACATATTATATACCTGCGAAACCCTGAAATGTGTGAATATTCACACTTCACATCAGTTTTTTTGTTATTCTGCTAACTGTTAAGAAGAATAAAAACTAACACTATTAGTATTGTTATATCACAATAGATGGCGCTTATATTTTGTGTACTAATATTAATAAAAATTTAAATTTTAAGATTCCAGCGCTCTAGCAGTAGTTTCTGAATTTCAAAGTTTAAACATCGACATCGTTAGTAGACATCGATGTTTTATCGATACTATTGCCATCTGACCATCATATTTAATTTTTAAGAGCGTAAATTTAATAACCAGTCTTATTATATGATTAACAGACGATAAATTATTTTAAAAATATCGTTCATTTTGCCGTGATTACTACAAAGTAAAATTTGTCCTACACACTCAACTTCACATCAATTTTTTAATAAACAGTTTTAACCCAGAAACGCCCCCCTAGAATATAATTTTAAGTTGTCTTATGGCCAATGTTCTAATCCTGCTTTTATTCTATCATCATACCACATTACGTGAAAATATGTCCAGCCGTTTTTGCGTGAATCTCGGACAGACAGACAGACAGACAAAAATTGATTATTGTTTCCATAAGCCAATGAATTTTTTCTCTCATATCTTGAATTTATTCTTGATGTTAAAAATTATTTTCTACTCCACTGTGCTTCATGTATGTATTACAGGAGACACACATTAAAAACTCATAAATAAAATTAGATTCGGTTGCAAATAATAGTCGAAAAGACGATTTTTTACGGTACAGTTTCTCATTAGCATATTATGAATTCCCTTGTTATTGTCCAACAAGTCTTGTAAGTCAGACATTAGAAATTAATGTATTATTGTAAACTTAAATTTATTTCAAATAAACATGTATGTTGTTCCTATTTAAAAGGTTGGGTAATTTTATGATTGAATGAGTAATAAAATTATGATGAAACCACTTAGATTTTGTTTACGGAAATGATACTCTGTAATTCATTTTTTTTGAATACCCTAAACAAAATGCTGTAGAAAAATCTCAGTTTTCATGAACTAGGCACAGATTAAATTATAAAATTGATTCCCCCTCGGGCAGAATAATCTGTGGGACAAATTTGTTTAAGGAGAAAGAGAGACAAAAAAAAAGCTCCAAAACGCCCAAAAAAAAAATCATGTACTGAACATCACCCGAATTTTAAGGAGAGGTCATCATCATCTTCAGTCCATAAACGTCCAACAGTAGTCTCACCGAGCCGTAGTTTTTCACTACCGTACTGCTACTTTTATGTTGGGCACGAGCCTTTCACTCCGAGGAGTGAAATTTCCGGACTACAACTCCCACGGTGACCTAATCCGGGTTGGGAGCGGTGATATATTAATGATATGATGCTTTTTTTAATTTTGTTTTGCTCTTTACTTGAAATTTAGAAGTGAGGACCTTCGGTTCGGTTTCAGGTTCAGGTTCAATAACTTTTTTTAAGTTCAAAAACCTAAATTTTTTCAGGTTCGGGTTCAATGAAAATTATAAGTATACTCTATTTCACTTTGTAATACATAACTAAGAGGGAAACTTCATTTTTTATGTTGTATATTTATATCATCTTAGGGTGGTTATCACCTTTCAAAATATTTGACAATTAATTGACATTAATGACAATCTTTCATTTGTAATTTTTGAATGAATATAACCTAAGAAAAATCAAAGCCATATTTACAAGTCCATTTACAACACAACACCAAAATCACCAGATTTTGTAACGTATTTAAAATAAAGTATACCAAAAGCAGTTCACTTTTGTAAGAACAAACTAAGAGGAAATATTGTTTTTAATAGTTTGCACAGTGAACAGCTTATATAAGCTGTTCACTTTTGTAAGGACAAACTAGATCTAGTTATTTTGGTTAGTGTTATACGGACTTTAAATGTCAATTAAAAATATTCCTTACGCTGTAAAACCGACTTATTGGTTCTGATAATTATTAAGAAAGTGACATTTTTTATAATATCTTAATGCCAAAATGACATACCGTTTCAAATGTGCAAAATATTGGAACAATATTTCCTCTTAAAATCTGTTGTTGGTTTAGGCAGAATTAGATTTTCAGTTCTGTTACTTTTACCGATTGATTGAAGCTTTTGATCATTTTGTTCAGGATAAGCCAACTTCAATATATAAAAAAATAGCTAATGACAATTTACAAAAATGAAAATTCCGGTTAGTTCCGCCTAATCATTTGGAATAGACTGTAGTTTGTTCTTACAAAAGTGAACAGCTTTATATGAAACAATAATTTTAAAATGTAAAATATACAATAATTACCATAATAAATAATAAGTAAACAATAATTTCCTGAACCTGTTAAAAATACATTTTTACCGGTTAATCATAAAAGGTTTGGGTTCAGGTTTTGGTTTACCGACCTTGAAATATAATGGTTCGGTTCAGGTTCAGGTTCACGAAAAATATAGGTTTTTTCGGGTTTTCGGTTCGGGTTCGGGTTCAGGTTCAGCTCCAGGTCCTTGGTCAGTTTTTTTTCTTTTTTAAATTAAAATTTAAATATAGCTCTAATTCAGCAGAAAGTCTACGGGCCCCCTAGAGCAACGGGCCCCTATGCGACGGCATAACTTGCATACCTCTATTACGCCACTGGTACTAGGATAAATCGCCCGCATACAAGTGAGAATTCAGGGTTTTGTAGGTATATTAAGTGTAAGAAGCCAACATAACTAAGGATGTCTAAGAATATTTATTTAACCACATCAAAATCAGCAGTTTTTTAAAATCATTTTTATTTAATTTTTTTAATAAAATAAATTGAGAAAATTCGTCACAATAAAATTTAAATTAAAAAAAAACTACGTTTTTTTCTGCACTTGTATTACTTCGCGTCGATAAAAAAAATTCACACACTTTTTCGAATATGAACTTTATCTTCACACTTTACTATGTATTCATTCGCTCTAAAATTGAATATTGTTCAATAGTATGGGATCCCATTTATGAGGTTCAAAATAATGCCATTGCAAAAGTGCAACATAAATTCTTAAAGTTCATCTACTTTAAAGTTATGGGATCCTACCCCCCTTTCGATCTCTCATATAGTACTCTTCTTAATATTTTTCCACCAAATCTTTAAGTGAGCGTCGTGAGTTAAGCTCCACAAATTATCTGAAAAAAATATCAAATCTAATTGACGATCCACTTTCCTTTCAACAATTAAATTTCCACATCCCATCTTTCCATACAAGGCATTCCTCACTTTTTTATCTTTCCCAGGCACATACTAATTTATTCCTTAAATCCCAATTGAAAAGGATGTGTTCATAGTATGAGCAGAATACAATAATTGAACTGTTCTAATAATCACTCATTTTTGTGTATTGTATTTTCTTATGTTTAATAGTTTTTAATTTTTAAGTCTTAATATTGTTAATTATGTTCCTGTCCAATTTTGGCTGTTGTTGGGACAGATGTATTAAATAAATAAATAAAAAATGTTAATCTTTCTTTCAAACATCCTGTAAAAAAGTGATTATTTTATTTCTGTTCAGTTTTGTAGTCCAGGATATTGTCTCAAAAGCGAAGTAATCTGAAAAAACAACCCTTATAGAATTATAAGAATATCACCCTCGAAGCCAAAGAGCAGAAGAGGGTGACAAATGCAAGAAACATGTAACAAAAATGATGTACATGAAAGATTTTCAGCCCATTTTCCTCACGAAAATATCAATAAACTCGACAGTCCTAGAAATGCTTTCATTCAGACTGCATTTCAGACATTAACAATACGTACGTATCTAAAACTAACAATCTGAAATAAAATAGTAACAATCTAAGCATCAAAATTCGCAACGAATTTTTATCTATATATTAAAATATTTTTAATTGTAGAAAAAAGCTGTTGCAGTAATGTTATTGCTCAATATCTTAAGAATACCTAGCATAAATGTTAAAGTACATTCTCAGTTTGGTTAAAATTGTTATTTATTTATTTTTTTTAATCTCTATTTTTAACCAAATCACCGTGTAAATCTTCATTTATTAATAAAGTGTTATTTTTACGAAATAATTCTTTTTCACTGTTAAAATTAACACTACTTTAACACTATAATTTAACCAGTATGTAAGTGTAAACTTTACACTAAATTTAACGAAAACCGAAGTGTAAATAATTAACACGAAAAACTAGGATCTTCATATATATTGTGTCTAGAGATGGGTCGTTCATGAACGAACCGGCTCACTGAGCCGACTCAGTACACTGACCGAAGTGACACGGTTCACCAAATTGAAATGAGCCGGCTCACGGCTCACTGTATAGTTTCAAGTTTCAAGGATACGATTGGTCGGGCGATTGTGAGCAGTGACCGGAGTGATCCGGATCTGGATCGATGTCATGTTGAACTTCGCGAGAACTCGGCTTGTAATGTATTATCATAAATTGTATTATTTATTGTCATCAATTTGTAGGGCAGTTTATTTGAAACTAATAGGCTTAGTCTGTATTTTCTTACAACCATACTATATAAAAATATTAAAAATATTGCCCAAATTCCAGATGTCCGATTTATAAGGGCAATAAACATCGCCATAAACTTAACACATCTGGTTTAAAATACAGTAGCTACATATAGTGAATTGTTTGTTTCAAAAATGTTAGATAAGAACCGAGGCTAAGCGACGTTCTACCTACGAGCGAACGATCGACAACTGACCGGGTCTAAACGACGTTCTACCTATGAACGAACGACCGACAACTGACCGGGTATAAGGAAGAGCCGGGTCTAAGGAAGAGCCGGGTCTAAGGAAGAGCCGGCTCTAAGCGACGTCTACCTATGAGCGAACGACCGACAATTGACCGGGTCTATGGAAGAGCCGGCTCTAAGAGACGTCTACCTACGAGCGAACGACCGACAACTGACCGGATCTAAGCAAGAGCCGGCGCTAAGCGTCGTTCTACCTACGAACGAACGACTGACCGACCTGTGTCTCGAGATCATGTTTACAGTTCATATATTGCATGAACCGGCTCTAAGCGACGTTCTACGTACGAACTAACGACCGACCTGTGTCTCGAAAACATGTTTACTTAACCGGATCACTGAGCCGGATCAATGAACCGGCTCAACAAACTGAACGACCTCCACTGATCCGGTTCCGCAAATTGAGCCGAAATTCCCATCTCTAATTGTGTCCTAGATCTTCTCGCTGGAGCATAGGACCTTTATGAACTTACGCCATCTGGTTCTGTGAAGAGCAAGCTTCTGGATTCCACTCTGCCATTCTGGAGACATCGTTTATTGCCCAGAGGGTATACCCAATCCAATTCCACTTTCTTGCCTGGATTTCCAAGTGGATAGGTTTTTGTGCTGTCGATTCCCAAAGATGAGTGGGAATATGACCATGAATCTGACCAAGTATTGCGAAAAATTCTGCGCAGACATCTGTTAAAAAATCTGGAGTTTATGGGTACTTTCTTTAGTGACTTTCCGAATTTCGTAGCCATCCCAGCAAACATTCAACTAACGGCCGAATGCCGGCAAACTGCTTTTACTGCTGGTAAATTGCTGGCACCAAAAGTAAGTGCAACGCCAGTATTAATAATGTATTTCACATTTGTATTTCGCACTCCGTCTATACGAAGTACTTTACCAGCATTTTATAAGCACTCCTTATTTGTATTAATCCAAGCAAACATTTTTATACGGGCCAGTACTGTTGAAGCACATACTCCCCGGCATTGAAAGTAATGGGCCAGTGCTGGCATTTCGCACTGGGCCAGTACCCTGGTGTTCCGGTGGCCGTTAGCTGGGCCATCAATGGCCATTGATGTATCGTCTCTTCTTCACTCATACTGTTTTCTTAAAACTATACTTTTTTTGAATGTAATAATTTGAAAAGTCAGATTGTTCTTAGTCATAAAACGCCCTCACGGCGTGGCCTTGGAGGGTTAGCCATTACATGTTGAGACGTGTTGGTGGACAGTTTGTCAAGATGTGTATTTGAAAAGTTATTGTTTTGTGAGCGCATTATACAGTTTTTTTATTGTGATTTGTGTGTGTTTTATTACATTTAAGGACGTAGATTACACAAACTGTTTCATGTTAAATTGTTTAATTTTTAGTTTAGTTCAATCATAGTTTTTTTCATGTAATAAAATTTTCAATTATTAATAAATCTGATACAAGATTATAAATATGTCATTTAAAAAATATAATTTGTCATATTTCATTTTGAATAGTGACATCTTAAATATTTTGTAAATATAATACTAACCTAAAATAATACAAACTTAATCCAAAACTGTAAAGCTTTTTTACAATATAACCAAGTTTCTAAAAGTCAGTAATACACTATAAAAATCACCAAAATAATCAGATCTAGTTTGTTCTTACAAAAGTGAACAGCTTATAGCATTAATGCTTATAAAATTTGATTATTGAATTTATTTTAACAAGTATGATTTCTTTAGGTTGGCACTCTTCAAGTCAGGATGAAAAGATGTGGTAGATAATACAAGACGAATATTGGCGAAAATTATTAGTCACCCCTTATCTTTAGGATGCAATTGGTTTCACCGAAATGGCAGAAAACCATTTTCTTAAAATTCTTCATTAAATTAATAAATTAAATAAACTAATTCCTGTTATTCCTGAAATTATATTTATTTAATATTTATAAATAAATCAATAAACTATAACTGTTAATACAATTTACAATCGGCCAGTTTTACCATCGTTGAATAAATTTATTTAACAACTTAAGTTAACAATATCGCATCATTCTATTGACAGCAATGTTAATTTCTTCATTAATAGTTTAAAACCGATGCGATATTGTCAAATTTATTTGTTAAATAAATTTATTCAACGATGGTGAAAATGGCCAAATGAGTATTTATTTTGCACCTAACCATTAATTTATTTTAATACTGGGTAAGTACACATGTGTTACATTTGAAACACTACAGAGTTGGTATAATATAAGCACTGGTTCGTCAGAAATAAATCTTGCAACTAATGCGATTATTTTGCACTTTACCGTTGCTGGGCCAGCAACTGATACATCAATAGGCTAGCTAACGGCCACGGGGACAGCGGAGTACTGGCCCAGTGCAAAATGCCAGCACTGGCCCAGTGCGAAATGCCAGCACTAGCCCAGTGCGAAATGCCAGCACTGGCCCAGTGCGAAATGCCAGCACTGGCCCATTACTTTCAATGCACTTTTCCGTTGCTGGGCCGGCAACTGATACATCAATGGGCCAGCAACGGCCACGGGGACACAGGGGTACTGGCCCAGTACGAAATGCCAGCACTGGCCCATTACTTTCAATGCCGGGGAGTATGTGCTTTACCAGTACTGGCCCGTATAAAAATGTTTGCTGGGATATATCAGAACTGATTTTACATTGGTTTTAAATATGCGTACCTTAGTGTCACGAGAGATCTTATTGGATTTCCAGACTTCTTTCAACAAGCCGAATGCTTCTTGAACTTTAAGTATTCTTCTTACTGGAGTTGGTGTTTTTTAACGGGATTTTAGGTCATAAGAAAAGACATCAAATTATTGAATATTCAATACCGGTTTCGATAACTTTATTATCTTCCTCAGTTGATCTACGTGGACAAAAACACAAAGAGAGAATACAATATAATGCAAATATTGAACTAATGAGTGTACATTACAAAAATTTAATATAAAATAAGTAGTACTTTTAATATAATAAAAGTAGTACTTTTAATATAATACAATTGAGTAAGTCTTATTTTATATTAAATTTTTGTAATGTACACTCATTAGTTCAATATTTGCATTATATTGTATTCTCTCTTTTTGTTTTTGTCCACGTAGATCAACTGAGAAAGATAATAAAGTTATCGAAACCGGTATTGAATATTCAATAATTTGATGTCTTTTCTTATGACCTAAAATCCCGTTAAAATACACCAACTCCAGTAAGAAGATATATATATATATATATATATATATATATATATATATATATATAACTCTCTAGGTTTAGCCGTTTGGCTACAATTTTTACCGAACAGACAGACAGACGACAAAATGACGGTATAAGGGTTTTTTGGTCATACCTACAAAACCCTAAAAATGTATACTGTTGAAATTTGGCATGCTTATACAACTCTTTGACCCGCACATAGGAAAAATACTAAAACATCTAAAAAACATATCCCCCTAAAAATATAAACAAATATGTGCTCATCGAAAATAAAAGTATTTTCTTATAATTCTGAGTAGGGTATCAAATGAAAGCCCTTGGTTCGTTCTTTCAAATTTTTATTTTTGCAAAATAAATGATTTTGAAACGATTTCTGCCAAAATTGTGCAAAAAATTTTGTTCCACACCCTGTAGCTCAGATGGTTTAAACTAAAAATCTGAAAAAATTCTAAGTAATGTACATTGGTGTGAACCGGAATAGTACAAAAGGAATTTTTGATCAGATTATGTTTTTGGAAAAAAACGCACATTTTGTGTTTTTTTGCTAATAATGTACACAAGTTATAGCTTTGCTCAAACGGAAGGCTTACTCCTGGTGTAGTGGTACTTGCGCTGTCTTTTTCACCCAACTAAGTCAGTTCAATCCCCACGAGAAGAGATATTTTTTTTTTGCTTTTTTTTGCATTTTTATGTTTAAATTATTTTTTCAAAATTCTAATTATATTTTGGTCAATATTGCATTTAATTTTTAAAAGCGTAAATTTAATAACCAGTGGGTAAAAAAACCAGGGGCGGAACTTATAATAACCAATGAAAGCCATAGGCGCAATTTTCAAAATCTTAAAGAACCTTGCTATATAAAAAAAAAATACTGCACATATTTAGAAACCTAAGTAATGGTATTAGGCGTTCGAATTAAACTTGACAAAAGAAAAATTTTAATATAAAATTTGTTTTGGCATCCCTAATAATCATCATTCACTTACTAAATACCTGCAAAACCCTGAAATGTGTGAAAATTCACACTTCACATAATTTTTAAGTATTCTGTTGTTCACGTCCTTTGTAGTTCCTCCATCTCTCGTTATTGCACTACTGAGGTATCAATTCTTCCACATCTTCTAAGTTTTCGCCGTTAATGGAAAATCTGTTGATGTTATTGGCTCCAATCCGCATTACTTTGGTTTTCGCTTTATTTATGCATAAGCCAACTAAATTTGCCAAAGAACTTATACTTTCAAGTTTGGCTTGCATATCTTCATAATTATGTGACAGAAGGCATAAATCGTCTGCATAAATCAAAACTTCCAAACGGTTTGGGAAGTTCCACTGAATGCCTCTGTGTTCTGTAAGAGCATTACGAAGAACCCAGTACAACACGGTATTAAATAGTAGAGGAGATAGTAGGCAACCTTGCTTAACTTCGCTTTTGACGGCAATACTTTTACTTCTCATCCTTTCACGATCAATTACGATCTCGCTGATGGCGGGGTTCGTAAAAAGTCACATAAATACATGTATTTCTTCGTAATTGGTTTGAAAAAACAGAGATGTCACAACATTCGTTACGCTAATTTTCAAAGCTGTGAACGGTTTCATTAAACGTTAAAATTTATTAAATTTATCCACATCTCACAGTGCATAGTCTACTAATTTCAGAGCTGTGAACGTAGCTTTACAGGATCTAGACATATCTAGAATGAAATATTGTTTCACTATGGGAAAAGTTTAGACACCACTGGACTATGCTGTTGATAATAATAAGAGTTTTATAAAGTAAGTAACATAATCGTAAAAAAGTTCTAAATAATTATTGTATGAATCATTAAAGTACTCATTAATAATTTTATTTCCCCGAATATTTTTGAAAGACGTCATGCCTGACACATGTCTAATCCGAAACTCCATTAATTTTACCCTCAAAAAACAAAAAACCAACAAAAACAATTGAACATTAGCGCATCTTTCATTTTTTTCATTTACATTAACAGTAGGTCGCTTATTCTTGGAAGTACGAAAACAAAAGAACGCCATTAATACCCCCTTAACCGCGCATGCGTCCTGCGAAATCTTGGCCTTGGATATGTTTAACAGTACCTAAAAGAAAATAAAACCTAAACAGGAATAAAAATAAAAGAGTTTGGCGCATAGTTGCCAGTCTACACCATATATAGGTCGGTGGGTTATATAAGCTTCGCGCTGTTTTTTGTTTTTTTACTTTTGGATTTGTCCGCTAGGGACAAATACAGTGGCGCACGAAGGGACATGAAAAGGATACCATTGAGAAGTGACATTACCGCTGTGATCCAAGACAATATGGCTGTTGGCTCTAGTACTCAGTAGGGATGGGAAAAAAACATCGATGTCTTTCCTGAAAACATCGATGTTTTTACTATCGATGTTCAGGTGGCGACAGTATCGATAAAACATCGATGTCTGCTACCGATGTCGATGTTTTGAACTTTTAAATTCAGAAACTACCGCTAGAGGCGCTGGAATCTTAAAATTTTTATTTTTATTAAAATTAGTGCACAAAATATAAGCGCCATCTATTGTAATACAACAATACTAATAGTATTAGTTCTTATTCTTCTTAGCAGTTAGCAGAATAAGAAAAAAATAAGAAGAAACTTCTAATTTTTGCAAATAATGACAACGACGAACGAAACCAACACTTGTTGCTCTTTGAGTTTTGTTATCGAGCCATTTTTTGTATAAGTGAACGAGGTAAATAAAGTGAAATTTAATAGAAATAATCTATTGTTACTTGCTAAAAATGACGCCAAAAAGTATATATTGGCAGTATTTCAGTAAGAACGCCAACGGAACGGCAATGTGCCGTCATTTAAATGTCATTTAAAAAAATATCGTTTGTCATATTTCATTTTGAATAGTGACATCTTAAATATTTTGTAAATATAATACTAACCTAAAATAATACAAACTGTAAAGCCCTTTTTACAATATAACCAAGTTTATAAAAGTCAGTAATACACTATAGGGGAAAAATTTTAAGATCGTAGCGCCACGCGGATTTTTTTGAAACCATTCTAAATCAGATACCACTTGACATTTACTAGTAAATAATAGCGAAAAGTGTATCAAAAAACGACAAAAAATAAATAATTGTTTGAGATTTTCTGATTTTGTGAAGTGACAACACTTGTAAACATCTAAAATACTACATTTTGTGATCTGGTTTTAAGTTATGGCGGTTTTCCATTGTCGATTATTTTAACTATATTGGGGGAAATAATAATTCCCGTGTTGTTTACCAAGGGATAGAAATCTACAATGCTGGGCATATAATATTGTGTGGAGTCACTGAAAAAAACAGAGAGTTCATAAAGATTTATGCATTATGCCTACAAACTTGTGCATTACAAACCCACACACAATAACAGGAATTTTCAAGATATGCGATAATAAATACAAAATTGAAAATATTTTGTGTAGTCACTATCATTAAAATGTAATGAGCAAACTTTGATATAAGGGCTCACTTTTTTCCAATTTTTAAATTGTTTATCTAAACATCGCGTCGATTCCTAACCTCTTGCTTTCCCAATTTTGTTTCGAACCGTACGGTGTCTGATATTAGTGGAAACAAATGAAACGATATTTCCGGGTTTCTTCTTTTCAATGAATTGCACATAGGCACACAACAATATGTATTATACATTTTTCAATGATTATAACAAAACTTTAAAAACAAACTTCATACAAAACCAATACACAAAACGAAATGTTATCTGATGTACACAAGTTCATGAAACGCTCACCAGATGGTAGGGTGCTTAGCTGCAAATCCCTATAAAAATCACCAAAATAACCAGATTTAGTTTGTCCTTACAAAAGTGAACGGTTTATATAAGCTGTTCCAAACGGTTATAAGCAGCGGCGGGACATTTGAATGTGTCTGTTACACAATCTATTTAAAAATTTAATAAATGCTTTTTGTGTATTATATGTTACTTTTTTTCGTATTTTATCTTTATATTATTAAATAAAACCTATATAATATAAAAAAATAGTTTTTTTTTAATATTTAATAAAACATCGATGTTTCCGATACATCGATGTTTTTTCAACATCGATGTTTCAGCGCCGATGTTAACATCGATGTTCAACATCGATGTTTTGCCTTCAATTTACAACCCTAGTACTCAGCTGTAAATATTCTTTGTCCTGTCTTGAATGACAGCCAAAAACACTACAATATATTCTGCTTTTATAGTTTTTACAATTTCTGTCGACGTTCTAACAAAAATTCAACACTAAAACATACGTATTAAGTTCAAAACAGTCCTAGAGTGTCTAGTACAATATTTGACCACCAGATAGCGTATTCGAGCATGTCAGTTCTCTAACAATCTGAATTAAAATTAGTATCAATCCATACATCCAATTATGAACCCATCCACCGAATTTTTATCTACGACGGTAGGTTAATAGGTCCTTACAAAAAAAGTGAAAAACACATTATTTTGTTTGGATTCATTTTTATTTCTCAATATAGTCTCCTTTTAGCTCTATACACTTCGTCCAGTGTTTCTCCAACTTTTCAATCCATCCAAAAAGTAAGATTTTGGAAGGCCCTCAAAATAGGAATCTGTTTCGATGATGACCTCCTCGTTCGATCTGAGTCTTTTTCTGGCGAGCCATTTCTTCATGTTTGGAAACAGAAAAAAGTCGCTGGGTGTCAAATCTGATGAACAGGTGGATGCGGCAACAATTCGAAGCGTAATTCGTACATTTTCAACTGCACGAGTGTGCAGCCATGCATTGTCTTGATGGATTAGCACTTTCTTCTTTGCCAAATGTGAGCGTTTTTTTCTTAATTTCTTCGCTCAACCGGTCCAATAACAACGTATACTCTCCATTTATCGTTCATCCTTTTTCCAAGTAGTTAATGTGGATGATTCCGCGTGTATCCCAAAAAACCATACCCATCATTTCGCCGGCCGATTTTACCGTCTTCGCCTTCTTTGGAGCCGGATCGCCTCGAGACTTTTTTCGACTGTTCTTTTGTCTCTGGAGTATAGTGGTGGATCCATGTTTCATCAACGATTTTGTATCGATGCAGAAACTCGTTAGGATTGCGATGGAAAAGCACCAAACTAGCCATTGAATCGACCACACGATTGCGTTTATTCTCCAGTGTGAGCAAACGTGGCATCAATCTTGCCGATATCTTTTTTATACCCAATATTTCGTGCAGAATTGAAACCATTGAGCCATGTGATATGCCAGTGGCCTCAACAAGTCGACGCACTTTGACTTGATCACTCCAGACCGGTAACCGACGAGTTCATCGAAAATCAATTCATCGAAAACCAATTCATCGAAAATCAATTCATCGAAAATCAATTCATCGAAAATCAATGCATTGAAAATCAATTCATCGAATGATCAATTCATCGAATCGTCAATTCATCGAAAAAAAAATATTTTGTAAATATTTGAGAGGAATGCCGAGGGGATCGGAAAGTCAAAAAAGCAGTAGTCAATAAAAGTAGACAGACTAAGAAATAATTGCATAATTTTTTTTATATGGTTTAAAAAAAGGTAAATAAAGTGACATAGTGTTTGAATATAAATAAAGAAATATAATAAGAAAACTTATATAATAAAACAAATAAATGTTTTGTTTTTAAGGTTTAATAAGACAGGTTATGGGCAATTGCACGCAAATAATTTTTATAAATTCATACACAATGATACGCATTTTAATTGGGCTAATATGGGAGAAAATAATGTGCAATGCATCTAAAAACAAGGTAATTAGGTTAGGTTTAGTTAAAATTAAAAGTCTAAAACCGAGCGGAGCGAGTTACCCATCTTCTGGTTTAAGGAAAAAGCACTATTTTAGGTTAGGTTAGTAAGGGTTTTATTAGAAGAAGCCGAGCGAAGCGAGCTACCCATCTTCTAGTTTAATGTCAAAACACTATCTTAGGTTAGATTAGTAAGGGTTTTATTAGAAGAAGCCGAGCGAAGCGAGCTACCCATCTTCTAGTTTAATGTCAAAACACTATCTTAGGTTAGGTTAGTACGGGTTTGGTTAGAAGAAGCCGAGCGAAGCGAGCTACCCATCTTCTAGTTTAATGACAAAACACTATCTTAGGTTAGGTTAGTAAGGGTTTGGTTAGAAGAAGCCGAGCGAAGCGAGCTACCCATCATCTAGTTTAATGACAAAACAAAATCACTCTAACATAACAATGCCACTGGTTTAGAATCACCGTACATTGAACAAATCATGTGTGGTATGACGCGGTGTGACACATGCGTAGTTGCGTTTTTTTTTAGTCAACTTTTATTGACCACTGCTTTTTTGGCTTTCCGATCCCCTCGGCATTCCTCTCAAATATTTACAAAATATTTTTTTCGATGAATTGACGATTCGATGAATTGACGATTCGATGAATTGATCATTCGATGAATTGATTTTCGATGAATTGATTTTCGATTAATTGATTTTCGATTAATTGATTTTCGATGAACTTACCGTGAATCCTCCAGACCATATCATGGATTTTGTCAATCATTTCGGGCGAAGTCACCTCAAGTGGACGTCCCGAACGATGATCATCATTTGTGGATGTACAGACACGGTTAAACTTCTTTTGATATAAAAAAATTTATATATACATTTAATCTTTTGACGTTTATTTCGAGATTCTCAATTTAAACTTGTAAATACCTCTATAACATTTTTATAAAAAAGTTTTAGTAAATGTAGCAGGTGTTTAGAGTAAAAAGTAGAAAAAATATGTAAATTTTAAAGACCATTATTTGATTATTGACATCCATTCTACCTGCAGTTTGTAAACATATTATTGTAAATGAACCGATGCAATGACTGGTATTCAAGAGTCAAAGACTTATTTGGACAAAACAATTTTATTTTCAACCTTAACTGGTTAATTTTAAAGCAACAAAAATTATTCAAGAGTGACATGTATAAAAAAATAAGGCAAATTGTCATCAAGAAAGTGTATCACTCAAGAAAGAAACTTAAAATTAGTACAAATTTTTAGCCCACCTACATAGAGAATATAGTTCATCGGTCACAGCAGATATCTTATATTTTCATGAAAAAATATTTAGACAACCTATTAGAAGGCCACGAAATTAACCCTTTACCGCATCGTGTGCCATATATGGCACATTCCAATTTTTATTTTTTATTTTACTTTTAAAACTGAATCAGTACGTTACTTCATGAATGTTCATATATGCCAGATACACAGCAATGGATCCTGCAGTATCTCAAGTAATGGGCTACAATAGATTTGAAGATATCAAATGGAATTTGCACTTCAGCGATAATTCTGAATTTATTGGGAGAGGACAACTAGAAGATAGGACCTTTTCTTTCAAAAATTCGAGGACGACTGCTTTTAATCCCTAATGAAGAACACCTAGCAATTGACGAGCAAATAATACGGAATCATTTTCTTTTGTAACATAATGTAGAATCATAATATTCCATGTATGGCACAAACCCTAAATTATTATTTTAATTATTATTTTTTCATAAAAATTATAATTAATATTTTAAATATATTTTTTTAATTAATTTTTTTATCAATAGGAACCAATTCCCAATGCTCGTGAATCATTTCAGCCAAAAATAAAAATTCATGCAGTAAAGGATTAAGAAAACTAAAAGGTAGGTTTTATATGGTTCTGAAATATGGTTCCCTAATAAAACAGGGAGAAAATGCACTGTGCTGTTTTATGGGGCAGCTGTGAAAGGGATAGATGACGCCGCCAATATAATTTCGAGCTGTATCAAATAATTAATAAAGACTCAGATATAGTCTGAGAGATAAAAATCAATAGGGTAAGATGGTTAGGACGCCTAGAGCGAATACAGGAAAGTGACCCAGCTAGAAGAATCACCAAATAACAGGCACTCGGAAAAAGAAAACCTGGAAGGACAAAGAGGATATATATATATGGATCAGTTGGAGAAAGACCTAAAAGAATAGTAATCGTACATATATAATTAGCTAGTGTGTGTTAGTGAACTGGGTAACACTGTGACGTCATTTTTTCCTAAGGTTCTCATGATTGGCTGACTGGGGAGTCTTCAGGTCTCTTGATTGACAGGTATTTTGCAGATTTGTTCTCTAAGAATCTTCGAATATAATTACATATAGAAATGTGAAGGATTTCGTAGGCATAAACAAGAAACTCTAGATACTCCTATATCCTTTGATTGATATCAACAATATTTTGCAGTTTTATTCTGTAAGAAACTGCGAATAAAATAACATATAGAAATGTCTAGGGTTTCGTAAGCATAAACAAGAAACTCTAGACACTCCTATATCCTATGATCGATATGAAAAATATTTTGCAGATTTATTCTCTAAGTATCTACAAATATAATTAGATACAGAAATGTTTAGGGTTTCGTAGGAATAAACAAGAAATTCTAGACAATCCTATATCCTTCGTTCGATATAAACAATATTTTGCAGATTTCTTTTCTAGGAATCTACAAATATCATTACATAGATAAATGTCTAGGGTTTCGTAGGCATAAACAAGAGATTCCCTATCCAAACATGTCACATCCACTTTTTGAAAATTAAAATTTAAAATAACTTGGCTGGAAATCTTTATATATAAAACTGAATATTTGTGGGTATGTCCGGAAATTCTAACCCACTTCCAGATATGCTACCGAATTGAAATTTTGCATACAGGTAGGAAATGCCTTCATCATACCTAGAAAAATCTCAAAAAAGTCCCACTAGATACAAAAAATTAATAATTTTGTTTTTGATTATATTGGAACATTGGAATATCTATTAAATATGCAGTGAGGGGATAAGAATTTTCGTTCAATAGTTGATCGGATGACTATATTTTGATAGGGGCTCTTCGAGCGGCATCGGAAATGTTCGGCTCAAATGTTAATCGGTATTAAACGGTAAACAGCACTGATCTTTATTCAGTTATTTAGCAAACCTATGATTAGTCTATGTAGAACGAGACAACATCTATATTATATTTTTTTATTTTTGCCGATATTTATGAACTTTATTATTTTGATTTATTTATTTTTGCTTTTGACGAATTTTTTAGGAACAGTTTGACATATTTTAACCAAATTTAGTATGGTAATAGAGTAAAACCAGGCTTCGAACAGATAGCATCTCAAAATTCTAATTCTAAGGGAGTGTTTCGGGATTAAAACTGTTAACTTAAAAACTTAAAATATATTTTTAACATATTTTTTTAATTGCACCCCGAAAAGAGTAAATTGCTATTTTTTATTCTATAAAACGTCCCTTGGACATAGCTATGAAATTCGGCAAGCATATTTTCTCCATGATGTAAGCACCCACAAACAAGACATTTTTTGTAATTCGACCCCTAAGGATTATTTCAATATTTCAAGGATTCCTCAGTGTATCTTGGAACCAATAAGATATCGACTTAGTTTTTGCTTATAAAGGTTACAAATATTTAAGAACGAATTTCGGAATTTTGCTCTAAACAACCCTTAAATCTACATTCGGGGTCAGTTGTAGAACGCTTCGCAATTCCTATGTTTATTGAGATAAAATTCCGTTTTGGCATATAAGTGCTTTTTTAAAATCTTTAGAAACTTATTAAGATTTTTTTTTAATAATTTCACCCCTAAAGGGGCAAAATGCTTTTTCACTTTTTTATTCTTTTTGTTTTCTTTTCTTTTTTTATTTCTTTTTTTTGCTATTTTGCGCCCCACTCCAAGTGGCGCCCAGGGCACGTGCCATGCCTGCCATACCCCCAGGTACTAGAGATGGGAATTTCGGCTCAGTTTGCGGAACCGGATCAGTGTAGGTCGTTCAGTTTGTTGAGCCGGTTCATTGATCCGGCTCAGTTATCCGGTTAAGTAAACATGTTTTCGAGACACAGGTCGGTCGTTAGTTCGTAGGTAGAACGTCGCTTAGAGCCGGTTCTTGTAATATATGAACTGTAAACATGATCCCGAGACACAGGTCGGTCAGTCGTTCGTTCGTAGGTAGAACGTCGCTTAGCGCCGGCTCTTGCTTAGACCCGGTCAGTTGTCGGTCGTTCGCTCGTAGGTAGACGTCGCTTAGAGCCGGCTCTTCCTTAGACCCGGTCAGTTGTCGGTCGTTCGCTCGTAGGTAGAACGTCGCTTAGCCCCGGTTCTTATCTAACATTTTTGAAACAAACAATACACTTTATGTAGCTACTGTATTTTAAACCAGATGTGTTAAGTTTATGGCGATGTTTATTGCCCTTATAAATCGGACATCTGGGATATATTTTTAATATTTTTATATAGTATGGTTGTAAGAAAATACAGACTAAGCCTATTAGTTTCAAATAAACTGCCCTACAAATTGATGACAATAAATAATACAATTTATGATAATACATTACAAGCCGAGTTCTCGCGAAGTTCAACACGACATCGATCCAGATCCGGATCACTCCGGTCACTGATCACAATCGCCCGACCAATCGTATCCTTGAAACTTGGAACTATACAGTGAGCCGTGAGCCGGCTCATTTCAATTTGGTGAACCGTGTCACTTCGGTCAGAGTACTGAGTCGGCTCAGTGAGCCGGTTTGTTCATGAACGACCCATCTCTACCAGGTACGCCTCTGAGTGTCATTGTTAACACCGTAGTTATGCCTTATGCAGCTATATTATGCGACTACTATAAACAAAAAGTTGTGGTTTGAGCGCAAAAAATGATCAAGACCACCAACATTTTGTCCTACGAACATATTTTCAACTACATGACTATCCCAAGCAAATTATTTCGCAATGCATCTAGCACCATCGATGACGCTTGTTTTACTACGTATCCAAAATCGTTAAACCATAGATAAAATCGAATATATTATTACAAATTTTATCCAAATAACACATATTAAAAGCAATTTTCTTATTTTTTATCATTTATCTTCTCATTAATAAATCTTTTGTAGCTTTAATTGTGTCCGCCGCCGCTGTTAACCCGAAGGCGCTTCTGCTGGCCGTCTGTTGCAATTCCCGAATCAGCAGCTGGTGTATAAGCACGTGGCTAGCAATATGGGTAAACGCGTGGATATCTGCCTTTTATTTTAACAAACGATTTTATTTTTTTAATTAGTAGATGGTTATCTTATAGACTAGTTAAGAAATGTGAAATATAAGAAAACATTTTGGTTTGCTTGTTAGGAATATTTTAGAAATAGCAAACTTACAGGTAATTTTGTATTTTGTTGAGAAAATTTGTTAAAGATTTTTGAAATAAATCAGAAAAACACAGGTATAATCGCAGCGCCATATGCGGCAAAATCTAGAACACTCGAGAGTGACATTAAACTGTCACTTGTGTATTTGTTTACATGGTGAAAATGAACAAATGAAGTATTTTCCTATTTTCCGAGCTTTTTTATTTAAAGGTAATCTATGATTTACAAGATATCTTACATATATAATTAGCAAGTATCTGTAACATTGTGACGTCAAATTTTCCTAAGGTTCTCGTGATTGGCAGACAATTATATATCCTTTGACCGATATGAACAATATTTTACAGATTTATTCTCGAAGAATCTACGAACATAATTACATACTTAAATATCTAGGGTTTCCTAGGCATAAACAAGAGACTCCTATATCCTTTGACCGATATGAACAATATTTTGCAGCTTTATTCTCTAAGATTCTGCGGACAAAATAACATACAGAAATGTCTAGGGTTTCGTAGGCATAAATTAACGTCTGAAATTATTTTTAGTTTTAACAATATAAATGTAATGTACTGAGTAAAAATGAATCGTTTTCCCATCTTAAAAAGTTTATGAATAAATAATATAACTATATAATTAGAATTTATTTGAATGTGGTGTCGGTAACATAGTGACGTCAATTTTTCCTTAGGTTCTCGTGATTGGCTAACTGGGGACGCCCTGTCTTTTGATTGAATGACAGGCGACACCCTCTCCCGTGATTGGCTAACTGGTGATATCCTCTCCCGTGATTCGCTGACCGACGACGAAATTAAGATACATTAAAAAATGAAACCAAATACACATACTAAAAATTGGAATTTTTATATTATTAATCCATCATTGTTGACGGGTAATATCCTAGAGCAGCGGTTCCCAAACTTTTTGACCGCGACCCGGTACGAGGTTTTAAAATTTTTCACGACCCACCTTATAAAAAAAAACATTTATTTACAAAACAAATTTTATTTTAAAGCAGTAGCTTTATAGTAATAAAGAGTAATAAATAGTAATAAAGAGTATAGTATAGTAATAAAGAGTATAGTATAGTAATAAAGAATATAGTATAAAGAGCACAAATACACATTATTCTAGTGATTAACTGACGTAAAAAAAAATAATATGTACAAAAAAAATCTTTTTTGTGTTTTTACAATTATTTTCGCGTCCCGGCAAAAAATTTCTGCGACCCGGTGCCAGGTCACGATCCACACTTTGGGAAACGCTGTCCTAGGGTAATAATAATATACTATTCTAAAGAAATTTCAAGAAAATTATTAGTTTTTCATTGTATTTTTAATTCTTTTTGGCTGTCTGTCAATGTAATTGCAACAAAAATATGATAAGTAAATAAAGTAGTAAAAACCTAAAATCTCTGCCTGAAAAAGTGGAAGGGCTTTTTAATATATCAACTGATGATTTAGGCAAATTTTGGGTGAGGTAAGTGCCTTTTTCAGTCTTTTCTTGGATATAAAATCTCACATTCCACAAAATGCAACGAGCAAACGCGCACTTGTGGGCTTGGATTTTTGCCAACTTTTAGTTTTTGGATCCATAGAGACCTACGATCCACTTTCTCTCTACCTCCAAATGTCGTTTCAATTGATGCTGTCTACGATTAAGAGGGGGGGTAGGGTCTGATAACCACATTTTAAGCATATTTTTGTGATTTTTTTTCAAATCTATGGTTAAATTTATTCATTTTCAAACTATGTACATATACAAGGTGTCTCAAAAGAAATTTTATATTTAGTGGATCGATTAAAAAAAAAGTAAGCCGTATATAGAAAAAATGTGTATTAATTATTAAAATACACTTTTTGGGGATTTATTTCTTAAAAATAATATCGTCTAAATGTAGACCCTCGCGTTCTCGGTACTCATTTAATCGAACAGTAAAATTACTTATGACGTCTCGGCAGGTGGACTCAGGGATGTCAGGATATTTTCTTTCAAATGTGCCAGTGAAGTCGGTTTATTGGCGTAAACTTTAGATTTAAGATAACCCCATAGGAAAAAGTCCATAGGGGTTAAATCTGGACTGCGTGGAGGCCAATTTATGTCACCTCTCCGGGAGATCAATTTGCCTGAGAATTAAGTCTTTGACTGGCATCTTGGGACTTTAATTCTTGCACCAATTGAATTTTGTAGGGGTGCAGTTTAAGGTCTTTGTGCATAATGCGATGTAATGATGATCTATGCACATTTAAAGCACTTGCGCGCTTCCGCATTGAAAGGTTCGGGTCGTCACGAACAGACTGATTAACATTCTCCACGTTTTCTACCGTTCTTGATGACCTAGGTCGTCCGGATTTTGATTTATCCAGCGTTGTACCAGTCTCTTCAAACTTTTTAACCCAATGTCGAATGAGAGGAATGCTTGGCGCATCATTTAAGTGGCGAAAACCTCGAATACTGCATCAAAAAAAATCCCCCTAAAAAAAAACCTACAAATGAGTATATTTGTGATTGTTAAGTAAAAAAAAAAAAATGAAAAAAAAAAAATATCTCAACGTCGTTACCTCGGCAAACTCATAAACTAACAAAATCTTTTTGTATTTTTGATTTTAGATGATCCAGTGACGAGTTATGCTGGTCACCGCAAAATCTAATTTTTTTCCCGGAGTCTGAGAAGATTTGCCACAGCTGGCTCATTTCGCCATATTTTGCCTTCAAAATTTTTTTGTATCTTCTTCAAAACATACTTTATATATGTAATTAGTTTGAAAATTAATAAATTTAACCATAGATTTGAAAAAAATTCACAAATATATGCTTAAAATGTGGTTATCAGACCCTACCCCTCTTAAGGAAAATGATGGAATGTTCTAGTGAGATTTTCACGATTCTTAGATTCTTTAAAAAAAAGTTCTAGCTGATGTGCACTTGTAGAATTTCAACAATGATACTATCCATTCAAAACCTGTTTGGTACCTCTGTTAATGCAGACAAAACAATATTTTTGACTTGTTTTAAATGAGCCATTTTTTACGGCTGTAGTTTTTTCTTTTTTTCTTAAAGCCAATACAAATAACTATCGGTATATTTTACGACCATCAGATATTAAATCGTTCAGATCATTTTTATTAATCATAGGTTTAAAAGAGATTATTGAATGATATTCTTGTATATCATTTGGTTTTTTGCACCTAAAATTAATGCATTTAAAATATCTTTATAAGTGTGGATTAAAAAATAACTTTGCCTAAGAAAAAAGCATTAAAACAAGGATTATTTAAAAACAGATCTAATGAACTTGTTGAAAAAACTGTTACCTATTGAAAAGTATCTCTGGGGGTTTATTCTGTAAATTTTTCGGTATTTCCTTTTATAGAGTTCTGTCGAAAGTTGCAACAGTACATAATACCATAAGTAACGAGACAGTGTCCAAGTAACTGTCGACAAGGTAGAGAATAAATCCCCTTAGAGACAACCAATTGGCCGAAAACTGGGCAAGATTGAACAAATTTAAAATTTAGGAATCCGTGAAATGAAGAACGTAGGAACTGACATCCGGATAGAAGAAAATCAATTTATTTGGTTCATTAAGTCCAGCGAATTATGGAAGAAAAAAATCGTAAACGTCAGTGGAAAATCGAAGGCTTCAACGAAGCATCGCCATATGGTTCTAATCTTTGCAAGGTCCTTAATTTCCAGCCAAGATTTTCCCATGAGTCCAACATCGTGAATAATGGACCTACGCCAAATAATTGCAGGTCTACCTCTTCTGCTCGCTCCTTGAGAATTCCATTAAAGTGCCTGTTTGGAGATGGTGTTATGAGGCTTCCTCATTGTGTGTCCTATCCACTTCCATTTCCGGGTCATTATTTCTGTCGCAATTGGTTTTTGACTCGCTAAACTCCATAGATCTGTGTTTGAGATTGTATTTGGCTAAAAGTTGTTGAAGATTTTGCGCAGACACTTATTTGTGAAAACCTGTAACCGGGAAGTTATCTGATTGGTCACCTTCCCTGTTTCACATTAATACAGAAATACGGAAAGAACGTTACTACGAAAGATACGTAACTTTGCAGAGATAGAGTATTGCTGTGACTTCCATACTTCCTTGAGTATACCAAAAGCATGCCCGGTTTTGCAACGTCAGGCAAAGCTTCTCCTTGACCGCTAAATACACTGCCGAGGTAGAATTATTTATCTGTTTCTTTTATACGAAAATTTTCAACAATAAATTGATTCTGGTTGGGCGTATTGAATCTCAGCGATTCTGATTTTCTTGTAGTTAATACAAAGATCAATTTTCCTTGCTTCTGTATGCAAGAGCGAAAATTTTTTTTGCATATCAGCGAAAAATTGCGCATCAAGTAAAATATCATTTGCGTAATCCAAATCTTCGAGCCTAGAGGAGAGAGTCCAGTCCCAGTACAGTCCAGTACTTTCTTCATGACCTAAACCAATACCAATAGGCATTTACGTTTAGTCAGTCAGATTAATTTAAATGCTTCCGATTCGTTCGCAAAGTCAGTCGGATCGTACATAATAACTTATTTCTCCACCCTAATGATCTGTCAGAGCTCAATAGGAATTTTTGAACAGTTTAGTTATATATATATGTTAGGGTCAAAACTAGTTCTTGGACCTCCTTTGTAATATGTTGCGTTAGTAACCATAACATAATAACATATATGTGACAGATTGTAAATAGACGTAGTAATAAACGCTTATATGTGCTTGGATTTGTGTGTTTTAATTGATATTATCATGAACGCTATAAAGCGTTCTATCATCAGAAGTGGGATGCCTACACCTACAACTAATTTTGGCCAGTTTTTGTTGTTCGATACATAAAATATTTTGAAAATGATTAAAATGAAAAAAACAAAAAAATGACAGAAAGATTGACAGTTGCAAAAATAAATCGAAATGTCAAAAATTGGGTGACAAGAGTTTTTAAAATGGAAAACACAAGTGCTATATTATAATTCAACTGTAAAAAAATAATTAACCCCAAAACGTTGCGTACCCATATTATGGTGAGCCACAGTGATGCGTAGAAGTTGAAATGTTCTAGAATGAATTTGGATAAAGTACGTTAAAACTAATAACAAGGGCAGGAAAACATCCTACAAGATGCAAATAAATTTTCCGATAACATTGTAAATGTTAAATAAAGAATAAGCTTAAGGTCGTATAGAAATTTGACGCCAAGCAATAAGAGAATGATGAGGTATGGTATTTCTAATTTGTTCTTGATAATTTAGAAATTTTGTATAAAGACTTAACAAGGTAATTCAAAGAGTTTTTGTTGGAGACTAATTATATTCCTTGTATGGAATCATATTAGATAAGATTATATTTTGCATTGGCAGATGACAGATGACAAATGACAGATAATAGTAATTGTTATTTTTATTTTGTAAAACAGTTTTACCAAGTTTTTTGTGTAATTTTTCAAAATTTTGCATTAATGAATTACAGAATTATGGTCTCAATAAAAGTGTGTTATTTCTTTACGAAATATATTGAAACCTGCGCGTATTCGAAATATCACGGGTAGTGACATTTTAAATACGCAAATCGAACAGTTTTATTATTATTATGAATATGATAAAAAGAAAAGATTTTGTAATTTCAGAAAACTAGCTTTTACAGAAATGCAAATTTAAAAAAAATTAAATCAAAATGAACGTAAAAATTTTAGTTCTCCCAAGTTCAATAATACAATACAGTTAAGTTTTTAACTGATGTGGTAATTGGAAACACAGACAAAAATTGACAGCCGAAAGGTGTCAAAGTTGTCTTGTAAGGTGTCAAAGATGTCTTGCTCTTAGGTCTGTACTAATGGTACATATTGGACGAATGTGCTAATATAAATGACAGATTTTACAATTGATGCACATGCTATGTAATACTAAATGTGAACGATGTAATACTGTGCACATTGCTTGCACAGATCTTTTGTTACAGCTATTGCAGGTTTAGAACATATTTTAGAGGCGGGAGATAAATTCATTTAATGTATTCTTTGTTCTTTGGAGATCTTCAACCAGGACTAAAACAGTGGGAACCGTAGGGTTCTGCTTAATTTTACTTGTTTTACCAATGCGATTGATAACAGATCAAGGTGTAATTTACTTGAAATGGCAAATGTAATGATCTGAAGAGAAATAATAATAAAAAAATGTCAGAATGGACGAGCGTTTGTCTATTGACAGACAAATAGTACGAAGGTAACTAGTTAGATGATGATGATTAAAAGTGACGATGATTAAAGTGGTAAGAGACATATTATTGCTTTGATTAAATGAGAAGGCACGTTGCGTGTGGGATAATAAGGTGCTGAGTAGGAAGCAGCGACAGTCACTGAGCTTGTTGGGTACTGTAGACAACCTGTAATGAAATGAACTGACTGATAGTTGATTTGAGAATTGATAGCTTGTTGAGTACCGCAAGACACACTGGGCGTTTTTATTTTGTTGGCTCCGGATGGTCAGGGACCTCAAGGATTTCAGAGGAACTCTGAATGGTCAGGGACCTCAAGGAGTTGTTGGACCTAAAATGGTCGTGTTTGTTTTGTTGACTCTGGATGGTCAGGGACCTCAAGGAGTTCAGAGGAACTCTGGATGGTCAGGGACCTCAAGGAGATGTGTTTGTTTTGTTTGACTCTGGATGGTCAGGGACCTCAAGGAGTTCAGAGGAACTCTGGATGGTCAGGGACCTCAAGGAGTTGTTGGACCTAAAATGGTCGTGTTTGTTTTGTTGACTCTGGATGGTCAGGGACCTCAAGGAGTTCAGAGGAACTCTGGATGGTCAGGGACCTCAAGGAGATGTGTTTGTTTTGTTCGACGCTGAATGTTCAAGGACCTCAAGGAGTTCAGTGAAACTCTGTATGGTCAGGAACCTCAAGGAGACGGGCAAAACAAGCATTATGTTTTCGGTTACTCTGTTTTATTTTGCAGTTATTAAATTCTGAAGATGCCGCGAGGACGTGGCAGGAGCAGGACGGCCGTGTTAGGATAATAAGTTGTTTTATTTTTCAGTTAAATTTAGCTAATGCCACGAGGACGCGGCAAGATCAGGACGGCCGTGTTAGGGTCAAAACTAGTTCTTGGACCTCCTTTGTAATATGTTGCGTTAGTAACCATAACATAATAACATATATGTGACAGATTGTAAATAGACGTAGTAATAAACGCTTATATGTGCTTGGATTTGTGTGTTTTAATTGATATTATCATGAACGCTATAAAGCGTTCTATCATATATATATATATATATACAAAGTACAAAAATTTTAACACCTGAGAATCGAGTTCATGTGTGTAAGCTTCGCCTATGATTATGCCATGATTCAACCTATTGTTTGAATTATTTAAGTTATTAAATAGACCCATAGGTCTGTTATAAACCCCGCTTAAGTGTTTTAAAATATTCCATAACCCTTTTAAACCCTTAAGTTTTCTAACTATTCTATCAACCTGTCAAAATTTGATGTGTATCAAAATCCTAAAATTATCGAAATTATAAGTTGATCTGCTAATTGTCTTTTCTGGCGTAGTGCTGAAAACATGCAGTAAAGATGACCTTGCGCACGCTAGGGGTATTAATTCTAACCAGTTGGTAGACCTGACCACTGCAGTTGGTATGCGTGCTAAATAAACAACAGGATATCGTGTTTTAGTTGAAGATTTAAATTCTTTAACACTTTTGAAATATATCAAGAAATTTTGATGCTATCAGATATTTTGTTTGCACATTTTAGACAATTAGATGATTTTGTTTCTGTTAATTTTTTTGTAATTTTTGGGATTTTATTACAAGAATATAGCATGTCTAAATTAAAAGGTGTTTAAACTTGGATTAGTTCTTAAAATAAACAGAAAGAAGCAGTGTGCATTATTTTCAAGGGGCTTCAAATAAATGCAGCCATTTACTACGATTCATCCATAAGTTCTATTTGGAACAAGGTTGGTCAGGGTCGTCTTAGGCCATGCAGGGGCCCTTGGGAACATAGTGTTTGGGGCTCTTTTAGAAGGTCCAAAAAAAATGTGGATGATAACATGAGTATGCACTTTTACTTAGTGACTTTATTGGTTATTATGGTTAGCTTTATACAAATCAAATATTAGTGAAGTGATTACTATTTTGAGAATTGGACTTACATTAATGATGATGGTTTCTTCCGGGATTTCTGTTGTGCAAAATCTTCTATTATGTCCTCAAAGTCTAATTTTTGAAGGATATCACTTTCTATGCACATGACTGACAAATTAGTAAGTCGTTCTTGTAACATAGTCGTTCGTTATTCATTTTTAGGGCTTTGTAGGTATGACCAAAAAATCCTTATACCGTCATTTTGTCGTCTGTCTGTCTGTCTGTCTGTCTGACTGTCTGTCTGTCTGTCTGTCTGTCTGTCTGTCTGTTTGTCTGTCTGTAGTGAGTCTGTAGTAAAATTGTAGCCAAACGGCTAAATCTAGAGAGTTGAAATTTGGCATGCTTATACAACTCTTTGACCCGCACATAGGAAAAATACTAAAACATCTAAAAAACATATCCCCCTAAAAATATAAACAAATATGTGCTCATCGAAAAAAAAATATTTTTTTTTATATATATATTGAGTAGGGTATCAAATGAAAGCCCTTGGTAAGTGGATTAAAGATCAAATTTTTATCTTTGCAAAATAAATTATTTTGAAGCGATTCTTGCCAAAATTGTGCAAAATTTTTTTTGTCCCACACCTGTAGCCCAGATGGTTTAAACTAAAAATCTGAAAAAATTCTAAGTAATGTACATTGGTGTGAACCGGAATAGTACAACAGGAATTTTTGATCAGATTATGTTTTTGGAAAAAAACGCATTTTTTGTTTTTTTGGCTAATAATGTACCCAAGTTATAGCTTGGTAACACGCTATACTAGAAGGTGTATGCTGGTCTAGCGGTTATGACGCTGGCTTTTTACCCAACTAACTCGATCCGAAAGAGATCGAACCCTGCAAGAAGAGACAATATTATTAATTGTTTTTTTTTTTTTTGAATTTTTATATTGTTTAATTTTTTTTTTCAAAATTCTAGTTATATTTTGGCAAATGTTGCATTTAATTTTTAAAAGCGTAAATTTAATAACCAGTGGAAATTGTTTAAATTATAATTTAATTCTGTTTCAATGTACACGAAATCAGAGAGGCGGCGCTTATAACAACCAATGGAAGCCATAGGCGCAATTTTTAAAATTCTAAATGAACCTTGCTATATAAAAAAAAAAAATACTGCACATATTTAGAAACCTAAATAATGGTATCAGGCGTTCGAATTAAAATAAACAAAAAATATATATATATATATATATATAAAATTTGTTTTGACATCCCAAATAATCATCATTCACTTACTAAATACCTGCAAAACCCTGAAATGTGTGAAAATTCACACTTCACATCAATTTTTTATTCTATTTAGTCGTGAAAATGAGCGCTCTACTTTACAATTGGTGACCATTAAAAAGGAATATCCTTGTAGCAACTTCCACATTCGGTAAAATTTCTTCTAATTTACCTTATTAGAATATGTAAGGTTGAGATACTCAAGTCCGCCGATGCATTTGCAACGTTTATTATTAAAAGTAGTAAAATTGCAATAAAATTGCACTAAAAATTGAGCTCCTCTTTTTTCCATGTAAACAACGACCTCGGAATTTTGACGCCCCCATCAAGCCGTGGGCCCTGGGCTCGTGCCTCATGTGCCCTTATGAAAAAGACGTTTATATTTTTTCGGCGATGTGTTTTTTGAACTCTCTATAGTTTTCCTATATGACGTTATAAAAATTTTTTGCTGGTCATACCTAAAAAACCCTAAAAAGTACATGGTCTTCTTCTGGTTTATAAGTCAACAACTCGAACGTCAGGATATGAAATCATGCCCCAATTACCCAAATGCTCCTTACAAAATAATAATATGCAATAATAAGGAATGTAGGCTGGCCATTTATCCTTATAAAAATTTAAATCTGTGCCCCCAGTAAAAACCCATTTGTGGCGCTAATGTAAGTTAATTGTTACTAGCAAGACCCCCGTTGTGGCAATCAGAATTGTATAATACGAACAAAGAATAAGCGAATCTTTCGGCACAAGGTATATATAGCTGAACGGTTCCATCTATCGTCTGTTTCTTGCACTAGTACTTAATGGTCTGTCGAATAATTGAGCTTTTTTGTTTCAGAGACTCTTTCAAGGAACTTTTTAATTTGGATTTTAAGTTGTTGAATTATTCTACGCAATTAAACCATCTCTTTAAGACAATTAAGAGATGATAAAGTGTCGTTACTGAATGAAATTTGCGGAATTTTAAGATAATTTTTGTGGGTTTTTAACTTTTTACTACGGATATTTAATGAAGATTTTTAAAAAATTATACTTAAAAAATTTTAACTATAAAAAAAGTCAGTATAGACTTATAACAGTAGGTTATTTTAAATAGAAATGACAGCAGTTTTAAAAAATATGAATAATTTCGAAAACATTTTGTGTTGGGGAAGTTCCTCTGAATCGTCAAGGTTTTTGTAATTCAAAAACGTGCTATTCGCATAATAGCTGGTGCCCCCTTTAGATCATCTTGCAAATCCCTTTTGCCTGTTTTGTCTATATTAACTCTTCCATCTGTTTGTATATTAGAAGCCGTAATGTTTGTTAAAAATTATCCGCACATTTTCGCTACCAATTCTGATTTTCATTCTTATCATACCCGCAACTTTCTATGAGTATTGCTTTAAAATGGTCTGTTAAAATGGTATGGCCATAGAAACGCTTCACAAAATATTATGCCTCCACAATAGAATAGCTCCGTGGGGTACTTAGTCTATTAGAATATTGCATAAGTACTGATAATGGAAATTTTAAGAATAGCTTTATTTTTGGAAAAAGGTTTCTGTTTTATCTTATTTCAATCTTGACAGAACAAAATTATGACCTAATTTCTTACTTTGAAAACGGCAGTTTTGACATTCGAGAATTTCATTTTTATTTAATTAGGGTTTTGTAGGTATGACCACCAAAAAACTCTTATAACGTCACTCATGTGTCTATTTGTCTGTCTGCCTATCTATCTGTCTGTCTGCCTGTCTGTCTGTTTATCTGTATGGTAAAAATTGTAGCCAAATGGCTGAACATAAAAAATTTAAATTCGAATGTACAACTCTTTGACCCACATAGTATAAAAATAGAGAGAATTAATATATAATAGAGTGAAATACTTATAAATCTAATAAATCATTGTTAACCCAAGCTTGACCAAATGGGGTGTGTCACACCCCAGTATATTAATAGTGGAAATGATGTATCTATTGACAATATTTATGAATTAGTTAATATTTTACAATAATTTAATTTTTAATCGACAAAAAAATCAAAAACACCATTTACAAAATAATATGTCTAAATTATATTTGGCAACAGCGCATTTCGAACGAATTATAAATAAATAAACGTTGTTAGTATCTAATAGCAACTAATTCAAAATTCAAGCTTTGCTTGAGAAATGAGAAAGAAATTGTCTCCCCCACCAAAATACATAGACCAATCAGAGAGCTAGCTAAATTAGTATGTGTGAGAGTTGGTGTGAACGAGAAATGCAATGTTGTCAGTCAACACGAGACGCCACTTGAAGTATGATGCAATTTAGGAAAGAAACTGGCGTGATTTTGACCTATTGAAAAAATTATTAAAAAACCACTAAATAATTACTTTGAATTTTTTTTTTTTGTAATATTGTTCTATTGGCTTGACAGCATCTAACTGTATAAATTTTACCTTATATTAATTGATATTAAATGAGGAAAGTCTAGGGTATACTACACTCCACTTGGTTGGATGTGTATATTTTGGTCAAATACGGGTTAATAGTGACAAATATGATTCTGAAATTGAAAAAAATTAAGACATTTATCAATGTATTTCTTATTAATTTAATGCAGACTAAGATACAAAGCAAATGCAGAAAAAATTGCTGGGATTTTTTAATTTAAATTTTATCGTGACGATATTTTCTTAAATTATTTAATATTGTCAACCGAATAAAAAAATAGTTATCAAAAAATTATTGATTTTGATATGATTATAGAAAAAATATTGTTCTAGACATCCAGAGTTCTGGAAAATGCAGGAAAAACGTTGGGATTTTTGTCAAATTATTTAAATTTTGTTTTGAAAAAATTAAATGCAAGCTCTTAAGCCTGTAATACATGATGCGATTTCTCGTTTTGAATCTCGTACGATTTATCGTACAAGAATTATTGTATCGTGTACTACAGGATTTTCGTACGAGATCTTGTACGATATTGAAAACCATCCAATATTTATGCTCCAGACCTAAAATATTGTATAGAAATGAACAGATATCGACGCAGTAGATTATTGCGCATAGTCACGTGACCGATACCGTTAGGAATATTTATCGTACGATAACTCGTACGAGATTCAAAACGAGAAATCGCATCATGTATTACAGGCTTTAGTACTTAAATAACGAATATAAGTGATTATAAAAAGACTGTTTATTTTGATGTGGTTATAGAACAAATATTTCAACAACAAAGACATCCAGTATTATGTTGGCTTCAGTGCTGTATTGGTAAAATCAGCAGAAGGTATACGGTCCATTCATCGTAAAAATCAGCAGGTTTACGCTATAAACGGGGGGAGGGTGGTTAAAAAATGGAAAACATTTAATTTGAATTAAAACGTAGAACATAGTGTTATATTTCTTGAAATATATCCTAAAGGGCTTGGCGGATGAATCAGCACTAGTCTCACTGATTCACGGTAAGTTCATCGAAAATCAATTCATCGAAAAAATTTTAATATAAGAAGAAGTTTAAACGTGGTCGTACATCCACAAGTGATAATCAACGTTCGGGACGTCCACTTGAGGTGACTTCGCCCGAAATGATTGACAAAATCCATGATATGGTCTGGAGGATTCACGGTAAGTTCATCGAAAATCAATTAATCGAAAATCAATTCATCTAAAATCAATTCATCGAAAATTAATTCATCGAAAATCAATTCATCGAAAATCAATTCATCGAATGATCAATTCATCGAATGATCAATTCATCGAAAAAAAATATTTTCTAAATATTTGAGAGGAATGCCGAGGGGATCGGAAAGTCAAAAAAGCAGTGGTCAATAAAAGTTGACAGACTACACTTATTAAATAACTATCATACTTGGTCTATTAATAATTTTTAAATTTTCCATTCAGAAAATACGCCAGGTAAAAGATACCTGTTGGATTATTTTGAAATCGAACAGGGCTCCTTAGATCAGAAAAACCCGGTTAATGGGATCATAAATGTACATAATACACCCATTCTTAAAGGATTATAAAAATGGTATTTCCCCATCTGTTAAGTCTTAAGGGTTTTGTGTTATGTACATAGTTTTACTATTCATATCTACTATACCACACATGATTTGTTTAATGTACGGTGATTCTAAACAGGTGGCATTGTTATGTTAGTGTGAGTTTGTTTTGTCATTAAACTAGATGATAAGTAGCTCGCTTCGCTCGGCTTCTTCTAACCAAACCCTTACTAACCTAACCTAACCTAAGATAGGGTTTTGACATTAAACTAGAAGATGGGTAGCTCGCTTCGCTCGGCTTCTTCTAACAAAACCCTTACTAACCTAACCTAAAATAGTGTTTTATCCTTAAACTAGAAGATGGGTAACTCGTTCGGCTCGGTTTTAGACTTTTACTAACTAAACCTAACCTAATTACCTTGTTTTTAGGCGCATAGTACTTTATTTTCCCCCATATTAGCCCAATTAAAATGCTTATCATTGTGTATGAATTTATAAAAATTATTTGCGTGCAATTGCCCATAACCTCTCTTATTAAACCTTAAAAACAAAACATTTACTTCTTTTATTATATAAGTTTTCTTATTATATTTCTTTATTTTTATTCAAACACTATGTCACTTTATTTACCTTTTTTTAAACCATATAAAAAATTTTACGCAATTATTTTTTAGTCTGTCAACTTTTATTGACCACTGCTTTTTTGACTTTCCGATCCCCTCGGCATTCCTCTCAAATATTTACAAAATATATTTTTTTCGATGAATTGATCTTTCGATGAATTGATTTTCGATGAATTGATTTTCGATGAATTGATTTTCAATGAATTGATTTTCGATGAATTGATTTTCGATGAATTGATTTTCGATGAACTGGAGGTCCATAAGCGTTAATGAACATTGGATTCGACACATTTGAAATAAGCAGAGACGCTCGCAATCAGTTATGATATTATTCATTAAGCTGAAACCGCGTTCACACTCGGCTGTCGAACAAGGTAAAGTTGATACTGCTGTTAAAAGAGGTTTTAATTTCTTCGATACAGATTCTGTATTTTATATAAAGTCTCTTAATCCAATAAGGGCTTCTAGCTCATCGTTAATTCTGATTCTCCATAACGTATATTATCAGTGTTTATATTAATTGGATTTAAAGCAGAAATATCCTTAATAAATTGTACATTTTCAGTATTTGAATCAGAGCAAAGTCTTGATTTCATCCTATCAACCACGTTTTGAATAAACTGGTTTTTATTAATCGATACAATTTTGGTATTGCGAACCAAAGGGAAATTTTTAAATGTTAATTCCGCGTTTGCTATTAAAGTTAGTTGTGTTTTTTCGCCAGAATTTTCTTTGAAACTCTCTATGGTCGTATGGTTCTTATTAAATGTTCAGCTCTTGGTAGTGTTGTTGTTCGAGACTGTAGTTGTGTAGATAATATTGACAATTCTTGAAGGATGTCATACATGAGCCCTAAATCTAATAGAAATTCAGGACTTTCAAGTTTTTTCTTTAAACCCAGAAATGTAGTTTTAGAATTTTGATCTTCACATGAGTTTTTGAAGTGGCGGTGTAACGCTTCATATGAATCCCATATAGCTCACACTGTTTTAAAACTACTCGCTACCCACCGAATTCCAAGAATTCGTCCTACCTTTTTAAATTTTAGTCCTAGTTCATGGCATATACACTCTAACGCATGAGAATTTTTAGGAGACTGGCTATATAACGTATATAGTTTGTCTAGAAAAGATTTAAAATGGTTCATGCCACGTACATCTTTTATTGCATCAGATACAAATAATTCAAGTCTATGATTTAAACAATGTCCAGTTATTTTTCAAATAATCCTCGTGAAACCCATGTATTTTTAGGGTCGCTAAAAGTTTGTTCTCGATATGTTCTGCATCTTGAGAATCCAGCTCGCACAAATCAAGAAATACACGATGTCAGTAGTAATTCACAGCCGCTCATTTTGTTGTATTTGGTTATTACAGATAAAAATAAAAAATTTGAGAGCAAATATTAACAATTTAAAATATTTAAGTATTTGAAAATTTAATATCTTCGCATGTTTTGATTTTTCAATAAGCACAGGGTATACCTCACAAAATCCTGTTGGACAAGCTTGATTGTTATGGCATACGTGGTACTGCATACGAGCTCCTTAAATCTTATTTTTCTAACAGGTCACAATTTGTCTCGTTCAACGACACCGAATCATCAACGAGAAATGTTGATTACGGAGTTTGTCAGGGCGGAATATTAGGACCTCTTTTCTTCATCGTTTTTATTAACGCCCTTCCAAATATCTTTTTCGATAACTCCGCGGATGTAATACTTTATGCGGACGATACCACAATATTAACAAGTAATACATCAGTAAAAGAGTTACTCGACATTTCAGAAACTGCCCTAGGGAAAGTAAAAAACTGGTTTACCACAAACAAATTAACTCTTAATGCCAGCAAGACCCAGCAAATTATCTTTTTCCTAAACCGCAACACCGACGAAGTCTTTGATTACGGTGATCCTATTAAATTCCTAGGAATATATATATAGACGGTCAACTCAGTTGGCACCACCACATCAGCAATTTGGCCATTTCCCTGAAGAAATCTATCTTCGCTTTTGTCAGGCTAAAAACTTCGGTCTCTTTCGAGACTTTACGTATTTTTTATTTTGCCGCTTTCCAGTCTCGTTTGTCTTACGGTATAGTCCATTGGGGAGAAAGCTCATCGATAAACCGCATTATCATAATCCAAAAAAGAGCTCTTAGAATTATGAATAATGTCCCCTCAAGAACCCACTGCCGGGAACTTTTTAAAAAATGTAGAATAATGTCAGTGTACAGCCTATTTGTATATACAAGGTGTCTCAAAAGAAATTTTATATTTATTTAGCTTACTGCGTGAACGCAACGTATCCGAGGGGCGCGGGGGTTATGTCAATCGGTAGCCTGGCTCTTGGGAATTCAGTCGCTATGGAGCGTTTCTCGGGAGCAGACCGCGCGTTATGCGTGCGAGAGTTTTACAAAAACGGTGATTCGGCGACTGTAGCGCGTAGAAAATTCTGCAGTATTCGAGGTTTTCGCCACTTAAATGATGCGCCAAGCATTCCTCTCATTCGACATTGGGTTAAAAAGTTTGAAGAGACTGGTACAACGCTGGATAAATCAAAATCCGGGCGACCTAGGTCATCAAGAACGGTAGAAAACGTGGAGAATGTTAATCAGTCTGTTCGTGACGACCCGAACCTTTCAATTCGGATGCGCGCAAGTGCTTTAAATGTGTATAGATCATCATTACATCGCATTATGCACAAAGACCTAAAGCTGCACCCCTACAAAATTCAATTGGTGCAAGAATTAAAGCCCCAAGATGCCAGTCAAAGGCTTAATTTCGTAAATCAGGTGATTGAGCGATTTTCAACGTTTACCAACATTTTGTTTTCGGATGAAGCTCATTTTCATCTTAATGGCCACGTAAATAAGCAGAACTGCCGCTACTGGAGTGCAACGAATCCGAAACGCAAACATCAGAAACCCCTACATTCACCTAAAGTGACCGTATGGGCTGCGATGTCGGCGCGAGGAATTATCGGCCCTTACGTTTTTGAAGACGAAAGGGGGCGTGCAGTTACAGTGAAGTCAGAGCGTTATGTGGAGATGTTAGACAACTTCTTGGTACCTGAACTGCAAAACTTTCCTGGCTATAACCAAAGAACATGGTTCCAACAGGACGGAGCAACTTCACACACGTCCAATATGTCTCTGCCACGTGTTCGTGAAATTTTCTCAGGCAAATTGATCTCCCGGAGAGGTGACATAAATTGGCCTCCACGCAGTCCAGATTTAACCCCTATGGACTTTTTCCTATGGGGTAATCTTAAATCTAAAGTTTACGCCAATAAACCGACTTCACTGGCGCATTTGAAAGAAAATATCCGTCACGAAATGGCAGCCATCCCTGAGTCCACCTGCCGAGACGTCATAAGTAATTTTACTATTCGATTAAATGAGTGCCGAGAACGCGAGGGTCTACACTTAGACGATATTATTTTTAAGAAATAAATCCCCAAAAAGTGTATTTTAATAATTAATAAACATTTTTTCTATATACGGCAAACTTTTTTTTTTTAATCGATCCACTAAATATAAAATTTCTTTTGAGACACCTTGTATCTGCCTGGTGTATGTTAAAGAAAACGCAGCCCAGTTTGTCACCGTTTCCTCAAGTCATTCTTATAATGTCCGCTCTAAAGACAATATTCGTCTCCCTAAAATAAGACTTGAGAAGTCAAAAAACGGTCTTTACTCGGCTGCATGTTTCTTCAATTATTTGCCTTCTACTGTCAGAAATGTTAATAACAGGACCTTCAAGAAAAAACTTAGAGAGGTCTTTCTTGAAAACTGTCTGTACAGCACTGATGAGTACTACAGCATTAATTGGAGCAAATACTAAAAATCCTTTCTCCTTTTAAGTACCCATCTGGCAATTGTATTGTAATTTTATAATTTATATTTTGAAAAGTGAAAGCTTGTACAAGCACTAAATAAAATTATTATTATTATTATTATTATTATTAATACGCTATTCGTTAAGATCAAACCGCAGGGTATACGCCGTATACCGCCGTACACCCTCCAATACAGCCCTGGTTGGCTTTTTACATTTATTAAATACCTACAACCCTGAAATGTGGGAAAATTCACACTACACATCTTTTTTTTTTACTTAAAAGCGCTTAACTGAGAGAGACGATTTGTGTGAAGGGGGGGGGGGTCATAAGTCAACTAGACTAATAGTGCCTAAGAAGGGAAAGAGATAAATTAAACAAATATGGTTTTTGTCTTTTTGAAAATTGGACTAAGCACATCCTTGAATTTTGAACGCAAATTAGCTGTCAAGATTTCATTAGCAATTTTCAAAACAAAAATACTAAGAAATCTAATTCAAATTTTAAAGACCCATGTCTTGAAGTTCTTTTCATTTTTAATGGAATTTGATATCTCATCAGTCCAGTGCTATGAACTCTTAAAAAACTGTTTACACTCGATATAAAAATAAAGTTACCCAAATTAAAAAAAATCATAATTTATTTTGGTCTGCAAATGCAAGATAATAAATACCATTGCGGGAGACAGTGGCGTCGTAATAGGGTTTATAACAGGTATCCAAATTAAATAGCCATTGTACGCCACTGAAAAAAAAGATATAGTGCACAAAAAATATATTGTAGGTAAAGAGACTAATGATCAGTTACTCCCACGGCAGTTTTGGTCGGCGTCCGTTCTGTGGCAGCACAGTCGGTCAGTGGTGCCAACAACACTGCAAGTACCAACTGCACATCAGGGGTGTCAGAAATATAATTGCAAAAGGACTAGTGGAATTAATTATGTTGGCATTTGAATTAATAGCGTTGAGTTTGGAATCATTGAATCATTTAAATTTTTTTTTATGATATAGACACCTTTAAGAACAGCGTAATATGGTTTGTGGTTTTACATTTTTGCGGTTTTTGAAATTTATATACAAATTAGTGGAATGTACTGGATATACGCTGCAGTTCCGTTCCTAGGAGAACCGGCGTAAACCAAACTGGCGTAAAATGAACCCAACTTATAGTAAGGGTATAGGGTAAGGTTCCAAGTAAATAAACAATAGAAATAAAGGGTATCTATAACGCTATTTTATTTGACTTAGTACTCCTTGACTCGTACTTAGTGTTTACTTTTGTAGTTTGCTGAGCAGATTGTTTGATTTTATCTGCACTTTTCATAATGGTAGTAACAGTTGAAAGAGGTAAATTCATTATCCTGCAGACATCGGGACGTTTTTCCCCACTTTCCTTTCGTCTAATAGCTCCCATCTTCTTCTCAAGGGAGATCTTCTTCTTACCCTTTTAGGTCCATTTTGAGTTATCATTTCCTTTCTTCTCTTCAGACATGGTAGTTGTTTTACTTTAATTAGTAAATTAATTTAATTACGAATAATTAAACCCGATGTACGCCAGATGTGTAGAAAGATACTTATATGCAATGATACTGGAGCGCCGACCAGTACAGTTGTTGTGGTACTTTCCCGATCAGATCGGGGAATCCCAGGCGTACGATAGTGAATAAAGCGCAGGCGTAAAGGTGAATTGGCGTACATCAAACCGGTGTTTTTGAGTTCTATCTGTATCTCAAAATCACATTACTGTCACAAATTATGTTTTGAATGTTACTTCCTGAAATGTTCAGCCGTTTTTGAGTAAATCTCGGACAAACGAATAGACCTGATAGTTTTGCGGATATCGTTTTTTTCCATTTATTTGTTGGCTTTAGCTGCTTTGGCTATTAGCCAGGTATAAATGAAGAGACTGCAATGTTCTAAAAATTACATTTATAATTTGATATTTTCTGCTTTAATGTACTTATAAATCAGGGGCGCTCAGACTTAAACCATCGGCGATCGACCATAAAAACATTAGGCGGCAAGCGATCGACTAGGTAAAAATAAAATACAAAGTTCATAAATGGTTATATTTATTAATTGCAAAGATACAACAACTAATGTTATTTTCATGTCGATGAATGTCATCTGCATACTTTTCATAAAACGGCACATAATAAGTGCCAAACGCAAGCATGAATTAAGATGTTCGTCACTGAGCCCATTACGATATTTAGATTTAATTATTTTCATTTCGGAAAACGCAGACTCGCACAAATAAGTTGACCCAAATAATGTTGTTAACTGAAGGGCTATTTGTTTCAAACATGGATATTTTTCTTCAGATAAACAAGCCCAAAACTTGTTATCTGTTGCTCTGGCTTTGAGATGTATATCTGACATAATTTTCAAGACTGGAATGAGATCTATCTCATTCCAAATAATATCTATTAAATGTTAAATCTTAAATTATCATCGATTATTCTATCAGATAGTTTAACATTTAATGTTCGATACTAAATTAATAACTATTAAATTACAATAACTGTAAAAAAATATTTAAAATACTTTTTGTAAATATGTACGCGATCGACTGTTTGAGCGCCCCTGTTATAAATAATTTCATAAATATCTAGAGAGTTAGTAGCAAGAAACGTTTGAATATTGGTAGGTAAGAATATTTTTTGGACAACTAAATTTTGTATGAATAAGTTAGGATTGCGAAAATGAATTGGGCATTCAAACAATAAATGGTTCTAATCGCTGCCAGACAAATTATCACACGCAATTCTATGCTGATGATATGGAGAGAAAGTGTGATTAAATCTAACTCGGATAAAAGAGCATATAAAAGATCTGCTTTGGTGAGAAGAAAACCAAAGCTTTCTAGGAAGAAGAGGTTGAGTTTGACCATAGTATGATCCTTTGAACTGTAGTGAATCTATGTATTGTTGTTGCCATTGGTTAGGGTGACCATCCGTCCCGGTTTTAGGTTAATTGTCCCGGTGTCCCGAAAAATGTGTTCGGGACGGTCGAATGATGGGAGGTGAGGACCTTTTTTTTTGCTCTTCACTTGGATTTGAGAGATGGGCTTTCTTTTGTCTCTGTGTCCTGGTTACCCTTCACTGAAATCTGGTCACCCTACCATTGGTTGTATATGGAAAATTTTAAGATTGACATAATACCATTACTGTTTAGAGCAGTGGTTCTTAAAGTGGGGTCCACGTAGCCATTACCGGGGGTCCGCGAAACAAGTTTGACATTAACATCCCCCAACTTTTCGCTTTTATTCAAGTAACTCATTTAATAAAAATCCTACATGGTCAAGACTTTTTGTATTTGTTGTTATCTAACTAGTTATAGACATAACTAAACAATAATTAGTAAAAATTTAGTTATTTTTATTTAACTGCAAATTATTTACAGAAAACATATTATAATAAGATCTATCTTGACCAATATTTGACCAAGAAATATTTGTATGAGTGAAACGTATTATAATAACTTTTTTAATTCTTTTTACTACTATTTTTATTCATTTTATGTTTTTTATTCTATATGCTAATAATAATGTTCATCTCTATAAATACGCAAGACCATTTATTAAAATAACCAGCGATACATTTTCACCAATATTTATTATAATGTAGTGCCTATGAGATTATTGAGCCAGAAATTAAGTCTCAAGAACGACGTAAAATGCCTAGGGTTGGGATGGGGTCCGCGAAAAAAAGTTGTTCAAGAGGGGGTCCTCGGACTACATTGAAGTTTAAGAACCCCTGGTGTAGAGGAATATTTAATATGGAGACCCATTTATAGCTGCTTCTTTGGCTAGAAAATCGACTTTGATGTTGAACTCTGAGTTCAAGCACTCTCAGTGTTCTTTTTCTCAAATACAGGGCAATTTAATTTTTGGACGGCGCTTTTACAAAGAAAAAATTACAAATTCATTATGAAAGTGATTCTTTAAGTATTCTAAAGTCAATGCCACCATTTCCGCGCATATCGTTTTATTAACACGTTTTTATTTTATTTTTTTGATTAATTTAACAGCATGCCATCGTGGGGGCCAGGGCCGCCCCTAGCATTTGCGGGGCCTGGGGCAAAACTGGAATTGCGGGGCCCCATCTATATATATATATATATATATATAGTAAAATAAAACTTCTCAATCGGTCGTCATATACGTCAAGATTTACCTATTATATATATATATATATATATATATATATATATATATATATACAGTAGGTGGCCAAATTATTAGGGACAGTATCCCTCCCCTGTAATTTTCAAGTTTAAATGCATTTTGTGAGAAAATAAATTGTTTTAAATCATTTTTCTTCTATATTCTTGTTGCTGGCATCATTATTATTTTAAAAAGCGGGAGATCGCCAAAGAAATCATCACCACCAAGCGGCAATTTATAGAAACCCTTATCAGAGAGTGGCATCACAACCCCAGTCTCCGACATAACGCAAAAGTCTGCATAGAAAGCATTACAAAATATTAAGATTTTACTTAATTTGATAAATTAACACTTTTTATACAAAAATAAATGATTATGAATAAGCAATAATGTCGTTTTATATACTAAATAAAGCTAATGAATCAAAATAAATACGAGACCCAAAGCCACTTATTTCCTATTCATTTGAAAATTACAGAAAATCTGCACTGTCCCTAATAATTTGGCCACCCACTGTATATATATATATATATTGAATAACAATATTTTGTTTAATATTATTAACTATTAACAAAGTACACATACTTATATTCAGTGAAAATATAAATTTTTTCCAACTATTTATAAAACTTGGAATAATATTTTTAATGTATTTTATTATTTAACGGTCGAAGCGCGGGGCCCTTAAAGGCGCGGGGCCTGGGGCAGGTGCCCCACTTGCCCCCGCCTAGGGGCGGCCCTGGTGGGGGCATTCCAAGATGTGAATGAAATCAAGAAAACAGAGAAATAAGTCGATAAATGTACACAATGAAGTAAGTTGAAGCAGAGAAAATGATTCTATATATAAACAGATATATAACGATAGTTTTATTAGAAAAAATCCAAAACTTTTACTTTCTTTCCTGAGTAGAAACAATTATCGTGTCCAACTATGGTATTTGTACATCCCTAGAATTGTGCGGCATTACCTGCTTAGACTGCAGTCGACTTTTTATCGTTGTTGTTCAGTACAGGTAAACAGAGAAGTTGCAGGTAAAAAGACCCTCGTCAATGGTGGAATTGCGTTAAAGTCACTAGCTATTGCCTTACCATACTGTATATAATTACTAACACTGTTCGTTTGCTATTGTGCCCAGTGATCAGTGTCGTAGAAACAAGGGAGATAACAACATTTAATTTAAGCAAATTTATTTTTAATGTACTACACTTAGGCATAGAATCTTAGAAACTTTTAATCTATTAGCCACTATAAGTAACACAGATAATGATATAACAATGATCTGACATTGATTTAACGAAGATATGACTTAGAAGTAATGCGAATTGAATACAGTGTTCACTGCTTTTAAAAAATTTAGTAACAATCATATCCATGGACGAAGAAGCCTTCTGATTTAAAATGTTAAATGTATAGTAATTAATTACCAGTGAAAGTTATTAGTTTTTATTGGGGAAAAATAAGCAATTTAAATAAATCATATCTTAATCATAACATAACCAAAATTTAATCTTACAAAACTGTTAGTTATTTTGTAAATACGAGGGTTACCTTTTATAAACGCCACTAGATGGCAATATTGAAATGTGTCATTACTATGTTCGCAAAATTTGACATTTATTATTGTGAAATCAGTGGCAGCTTATAAATTGACCGACTAGTTTGTTGTTAGTGAGCGTTAAAAAAAACAAGTTTGTCAGAAAATGGATATTATTCGTGAAGGTTTTCGTTGGATGATTTTTTATGATTTTAGTAAAAGCTTAACTCAACAACAATGCATAGATTCGCTTCGTTCACTTTTGGTAATGAAGCACCATCAGAAAAGACTGTTTACAATTGGTTTGCAGAATTTCGTCATGGTCGTGCATCCATCAGTGATCTCATGAAGGTCTACCAAAAACGATTGTGATTCAAAAAACATCGATGCTGTGCGCGGAATGCTTGAAGAAGATCGGCATGTGACTTACCGTGAGATTAGAGGCATCCTTTGGCATATCGCCGACTGTAATACATTTGATTTTGCATGAACATTTAGCTGTAAAAAGATCTGTTCCCGATGGATTCCGCATAATTCGACCGAAGCTCAAAAAAGGATCGTGTTGATTAGTGTAAGGGAATGCTAAAAAAATTCAACCTAGGCATTGCAAAATCCGTATACAACATCGTTACAGGTGACGAAACTTGGATTTATTCATATTAACCAGAAACTGAGCAACAATCTACTGTTTGGGTCTTCCAAGATGAACCGAAACCCACACAAGTTGTTCGTTCACAAAGCACTTCCAAGAAAATTATCGCTTATTTTTTCGGTTGTACTGGACATTATTTTTTGACTTGTATTGTGCAATGATTTTTTATTTTTTGATATAATATATTCTTATTATTATTATTTTTTGACTTGTGTAAACATTCTTTGTAATGTAAGTAAGCACGAATAAAGATTATTATCATGTCGCAATCATTCCTTTAGAGGATCGGAGAACAGTTAATGCTGAATGGTAAACAACAATTTGTTTGCCAGAAGTTATCGACAAAATCAGGAAAAACAATCAAAAACGTCGTATCATTCTTCATCTTGACAATGCAAGCTCCCACACAGCACGTCAAACAATTGATTATTTGAACGAGAAAAACATCGAATTAATGTCTCATTGCCCGTATTCACCTGATTTATCCCCTAACGACTTTTTTTTGTTCCCCAATGTCAAACAATAAATGCGTGGACAGCGATTTCCATCACCTCAAGAATCTGTTGAAGCCTTCAACAACCATGTTTTTGAGATACCAACTTCAGAGTGGAAAAAATGTTTCGAGAATTGGTTTGAACGCATGCAAAAGTGTGTAAATCTTAAAGGCGAATATTTTGAAAGCAATAAAACAGTTTATTCAAAATGTTCTTAATAGGTTTTTGTAAAAAGCTAGCTCTTGTAGAAGTTTGTTATTAAACTCAATCAGTGAATAAAAACGGTTCTCAGTTCTAAGGTTTTTAAATTAAAAAACCACTTTTCCAACAAAATTAATTGGCCCAGAAGAATCCCAGTAGTTCACAAAGAACAAGAACTTATACAAAAAGATGAAATATAGTACGCCAATGTATTTTTAAGATTAAAGAATTCGTAATACCTGAAATATCACTGTATTTTTTATACGCCATTACTCTGTGGTCGTCTAAGGGTTGCCAGCAATAAAACTTGGCCGGAAATCATGAGATTTTTACACATTTTATGATCGGTCAATAAACGATTTATTTCGGGTTTTGGCAAAAAAATGCTACTGATAAAATCATTATAGTTTCTCCCATTCAATGTCATTTTTAACATGGGAAAAAGGGAGTGAGATATAATCTTTTTGACAATTATTAATTATTTTAACGGAAAGTTACCCTCTTCCATTAAGAATATAATTTTCAAACATAAAGACAGGGTATATATCACAGATTATAAATTTCCCATACAAATTAAATATTAAATAAAAGGTGATCCAATTTGGACTCTAGGATTTGTGTTTTGACTAAAACACAACATATTGGAAAAATCCGAATTTTATTGTTATTAGCGTAAAGTACAGACTTGGCAATTATTTATGAAATACTAGCAGTGTACCCGATGCTTCGCTACCGGAAAAAATACAGCCGTAGCCGGTTTAGACCGGGCCCATGTCGGAATGGGTTCAAATTAGATTTGGTGCGAATAGTTTTAGTATGGTCTAATTATATATTTTTTGTTTTACTCTACCATTGTATAAATATATGCTTGTTCACAAATAATTTAAGTGAGATAATTCTTTAGCGTTTTCAAGGCGAAATGTCATATTTCTGGAGGCCACAAACTGTTTTAAAGATGCCAATACTAATTCTCCCATCGGAGTGTCTCCCGATCTCCCTCATTTCCCGTGAAATCTTAAAATTTTGGTAAAATAGTAGACAGAGTAGGTACTATTTTTTCTGTTGTATACAGGTCTAATATAGTTTTCTTTAAAACTCCTTTATCAAAATCGTCTATATTTCTTTTGTTACGATCCTTTTGTACACTTTTCAGCCACTCAAGCAAAAACTGATTTGAAAGGAATAATAGGTTCCCCAGCCTCATAAAAGTCAAAATATAAGAAACTATTTCGCGACTGTGGCTAGTAATACCGCGACCATTTAACTTACTTTTAAAAGGCATATTTACTATTGCTAGATTTTCTACCGACTGTACTCAGAGCGATGTTGCCCACACGAACTACGGAGATTAAATGCGTCCCCACTCCTACATATTTGAGCCGTATACGGTTTTGACCGAACACTCCCGATCCCAATATAATTGTACAACCAACTATTGAAGGGAAATTCCCGTGTTCTCACTGACGGTTTAATAGATATTCCAATGGTCCAATATAATTAAAAACAAAATTATTAATTTCTCGTTTCTGATGGCACTTTTTTGAAATTTTCGATTTTTCTAGTTATGATGAAGGCATTCCCTACCTGTATGCAAAATTTCAACTCGGTAGCATATCTGGAAGTGGGTTAGAATTTCCGGACATAGCCACAAATATTCTCTTTTATATATAAAGATGATGTCGGCCAACTGCCCTCCACTACTCCGCTGACATGATACCATTCTATTAGCGAAGTTTTCCGTAATAGTTTCCAATAAAAGCGGTTCGATTTCAGTAATTGCACGTCTGGTGTTTTCTTTTAGTTCTGGAATCGAAGCAGGGTTTAAAAAAAAAAAGTTGTTTAGCATCTCCCGATAGCGTACACAGTAACAGCGTTACCAGCTTCGTCCTCAAAAAAGTAAGGGCCAATGATTCCTCCAGCCCATAATACACACCAAACAGTGCATTTTTGTGGATGCATTGGTTTTTTTTTGAATAACATGTGGATTTTCACTACCCCAGATGCGAAAATTTTGGCGATTAACAAACCCATTCAAAAGAAAATGAGCTTCATCGCTCCAAATGATTTTTTTGCAAAAATCAGCATCAACTTCTGTGTTTTCTAAAACCCAGTTCACAAATGTACGGCGTTTCTGTGTTAATGCTTTTCGTTTCGCCATATCGACGTCGATGACGTACCTTCAACTCGTAGTTAACCACTGAATGAATATGTTTATCTGTCGCGTTTCGCTTTTCCCTTTCATAACTCGGTTCTTCCCCTAGCCAATTCGGTACTACTCCGCCGTTTTCGCGTTAGGCAGTGGTAAAACGTCGTTATAAAAGATAATATGATCCAAATTTGAAACCATTTTTCGTCGTTATATTAATTTTTTCATAATATCCGATGTCGTTATAAGCCGTAAGTCTCACGTATAAAAAGATAGTTTCTGGCAAACGTAGTAGACAAAATTTTTGGTCGGGATTTTGAAATTTCGTCGCAAAAACCGATATGTCGTTATATCAGATGTCCAGGACCGTCTTATGAATTGTAAGGGTCCTAGGCCAGGGGTCGGCAGAACGCGGCTCTTTGAGGACATTCGTGTGGCTCTTTAAATTAAATTGATAAGGAATAAAATTTAGAAAATATTCAAAAAGTAATAGTAATAAGTGTTTATTTCCATATGAATTTTTACAAGTTATCTGGAATTGTCTATATACATAAGTATACAATTAGAAATAAACATTAAACATTAAAAAAATGAAAATACATGCATACATACATACATACATACATGTGCACATACACATGCACATATAAGTATATACATATACATACATACAGCTACATACATATATAAAAATTTTACAAGCAAATACACCATCACATGTTATTTCAACAGACAAGCTTAGATAAATTTAAATTAAGGTAAATTAAAGTCGGGCAATGAGTTTGGTATATTTGAATAAAATTCCTTTACACTATAGGGACCCATTCTTGAAATTATATTATTAATGTTATTTTTGAAATGCTTTTTATTTTTACAATTTTTTAGTTCTTCAGGAAGACTATTAAATAATTTAGCCCCTTGGATTAACGGCGATTTGCTAGAGAAGGTTAAACGGTGGGCTGGAATATGGAGGTTATAGTATCGGGTGTTATAATTATGAGAGTTAGTTGAATTTAGGGCATCTTTGTTATCAAATATATGTAATAAGATTTGAGTAATGTATTAAAACATAAGTCATGTATTAGTCAGAATTAGTCAAAATTAAACATAAGTCATGTATTAAAACAAAATTATGGCTCTTTAAAATGTTTCAAGATGCCGTAAAGGGTGAATTTGGCTCTTTGGCTTCTAAAGTGTGCCGACCCCTGTCCTAGGCCATAGGTATTTAACGGGCCCTCCTCCCAGGAGAAGTCAAGTCAAATTAAGAAAAAATATTGCACTTTAAGCCATTACGATTTTAAGACCTAATTTTAAACCTTGATTATTCATTACTGCTATATTTAATTTTACTAAAATTATTGGTTGATGCAAAATTAACGACGATTTTTTTGGAGTTTTTATTTTGAGTTGAAAAATGACGCTGGTTTTATGTAATAATTATAAAAATATTCTTGTTTTTAGATGAAAAAAATGCGTGTCGAAAATCGTATTCATGTTCGTCACATAATGCTCTACCACTTCGAGAAAGGATGGAAAGCGGCACAGTTATTTCGTGATCTCAACGAGCTTTTCGACAAAGGAACAATCAGTTGAAAATAAGTTGAAATATGGTTCCACAAGTTCAAATCGGGTGACACAAGTCTTAAGGCTGATGAAGGAAGAACACGGCCATCGGATTTCGACGATCGGGCACTTTTGTCAGCCGTGTAAGAGGACGATAGCATGACAACCCGGCTACTGGCCGAAGACTTCAATGTCGACCAATTCACGATCGTCTGTCCCCTAGAAAAGCTTGAAAGGTGTGCAAATTGGCTGAATGGGTGCCTCGTGAACTCTCCGACAGCAAAAAAGCCGATCGTGTTCAAATTTTCACCGAATTGCTGCAGAGAAACGAGCAATCGTCATTTTTGATGAATCTTTTCACTGGTGATGAATCGTGGTTGCTCTTCAAAAAACGTCAAAAGAAATAAAGTTAGTGTATCCCCGGGTGAAACACCGAAAAGAATAGCAAAAATGTGCCCACAGTAAAAAGACAATATGGTGCGTATGGTGGGATAGAAACGGTATCATCTATTGGGAGATCATTGCAAACGGCATTTGATTTTGGTGGAATGAAGATGATGTGCGTCAACAGAAGCGGATTCCGGACAAAAACGGCAAACGGAAATTCAACATCAACAGCGACGTCTATCTGGCTCAGCTCAATCGTCTCCATACAGCAATAGATCGTCTCCAAAATGCAATTTGTTTTGTTGAATAAACTTATATACAGAAAAAAATCGTAATTAATTTTGCACCAACCCAATACATGTTATATACATAAACTCTATAATGCCGTACAGGAGTTCGTCTGAAATATGAATTTCCTGGTATATTTACAATATTAATGTTATTCATTTTGTTATTTATTTATTTACTTTTTTTGTAAAATCAGTAACTTTACAAAATAAAATTGGCCCTAGGCCATGGCCTCGTTGGCCTAAGCCAGAGGTCGGCAACCTGCGGCTCTTTTAGAAAATATTGTGGCTCTTTGAAAATTGGCTGGTTTTTATTTTAATATAATTTATTTTTTAATTTTCAACTTTCTGCCTGTACTATACAGATTTTGTATTGTTCTACGGTGTTTATATGTTTTACGGTGCAATCCACACCTGGTAATTCCCCGAGTTGCTGCATATTCCCTTTTAGAAGAAGTAATTTCTGATGCATGATATACGTGCAGAAACATTTTTACATTTTATTAATTTTCAAAAACATAAGGACAATAACAACGTTATTAATGCCATTTTTTTTTTTTTTTGCACAAACTATTGTTAACATGCAAGAAGCTTTTGGAGAAAGATTTAAAGAGCTTAGAAAATATAAAACTACAGTAGCTTTTTTGACAAAAACAATTGAAGCAGATATGCAGCATTACATTTATCATCATTCCCATTGATTAATCAGGTACAATTTGCTCTTCAATTATTGGATTTGAAATCCAAAGATTTATGGAATAATATATTCATAAAACTTATTTCTGAACTGGAAAGTTTAGAAACAGAAAAGTTCATTTCATCCAGCATAAGTGGCTCGAAATTCGCAATCTTCAAGATGTAGATAAAGTTGTTTTCGAAGCTTGGAATCGTCTTCCAGAATCATTCAATCATTTACAAAATTGTGCTTTTGGACTACTGACAATTTTCGGATCCACACATTACTGTGAGCAAGTCTTTTCACATATGAAATTAATAGTTAAGAAGTAATCTTAATGACCTGAAACTTGAGTGCTGCCTTAAGTTGAAGATAACTGAATATTTACCAGATATTGAAGTCTTATCGAACACTACGCAAGTTGCCATCGTCCCAGTATTAAAATTATTATATTGTAATATACTGGCAAGTTAAATAGGTATCACAAACTAAATGTATAAGTAAATATTAATTTATTTATACATTATATATTAATAACAATTTTTACGTTTTTTTCTTAAATATACCATATATTTTTTAACGGCTCTTCCATGTTATTGTTTTTGTTTTCAATATAGATTTGGCTCTTTGTCACTGAAAGGTTGCCGACCCCTGGCCTACGCGAAAAACCGGCCCTGCAGATGTCGTTATAAACGCTATCCACTGTATATCCTTATTGATGGACCACATGAAATTACTCAGCGGGCCACATGCGTCCCGCGGGTCGTTGTTTGCCCACCCTTGATCTAAATGATTCATAGTAAACACAAAATTATTACTAGATCAGATAAAATACTAATGGTTAGTAATAACGATGAGCTAACACTTGATATATTGCCAGCACGCAAATCTTTTATTACAGACAAAATTTTAATAATCCAAATATAATTATCCTTTATTTGGGTACCATCAGGCAGACGAAATTCTAAAAAAACCCTGAAATTATATTCAAAATATTCTAAGAATATGTCAGATAGAAACATGAACGGTCTATAATTACAATGCCGGGCAATTTCTTAGTACTTCGGGCATACTGTTGCGCATCGGTATTAATATGACTCATTTTCTGTACCAAAATACAATTATTGTGTCTGTTCAATTGTGGCGAGGGAAGGGGGGAATTTATGCGGCATTTCCGGAGCCGCGAAATTTAAACTTGGCACGAGACACGAGACTATTACAGGGACGTATTAAGGTATATTATTACTGGCGCCAGGTGGTTATTTTTTGTTTCTCTACAGATAATTTTAACTTTTTAAAGTATATGTTGGTACATTATAATGTATAGTTGGTGGCAGGGCCGGATCCAGGATGTGGCGAGCAAGGCACTCGCCTCGGGTGCAGAGTTGGTAAGGGCGCAAGAAAGAAAATTGAGGCGCAGAAATCACGCCTTTTTTGGTCATTACTGCGAGCCGTCTTCTTTTTATTTAGTTAAGGCGCAAGATTAGTACTACGAAGGCTGCCTTTTAAGTTTTTACAAAAACTAAGAAAGAAAATAATTTTTTGGAACAAACTGTTTTATTGCTTATCAAAACATTCGCCTTTAACACCTATACACTTTTGCACGGTTCAAACCAATTCTCGAAACATTTTTTCCACTCTGAAGTTGGTATCTCGAAAACATGGTTTTCGGAGACTTCAACAGCTTCTTGAGGTGATGAAAATCGCTGTCCACGCATTTTTTGTTTGACATTGAGGAACAAAAAAAAGTCGTTAAGGGATAAATAAGGTGAATACGGGCAATGTGACATTAATTCGATGTTATTCCCCTTCACATTGTTTGACGTGCTGTATGGGAGTGCATTGTCATGAGGAAGAATGATGCAACGTTTTTGGATGTTTTTCCTGATTTTATCAATAACTTCTGGCAAACAAATTGTTGTATACCATTCACCATTAGCTGTTCTCCAATCGTCTAAAGGATGGTTGCGACATGTCCAATACAACCGAGGATACAAACGATCATTTTCTCGGAAGTGCTTCGTTAACGAGCAACTTTTGTGGGTTTTGGTTCATCTTGGAAGACCCAAACAGTGGATTGTTGCTTAGTTTCCGGTTCATATGAATAAATCCAAGTTTCGTCACCTATAACGATGTTGTATACGGATTTTGCAGTGCCTAGTTTGATTTTTTTTAGCATTCCCTTACACCAATCAACACGAGCCTTTTTTTAAGCTTCGGTCAAATTATGCTGAATCCATCGGGAACAGATCTTTTTCACAGCTAAATGATCATGTAAAATTGAATGTATTGCAGTCTACGATATGCCAAAGGATGCCTCTATCTCACGGTAAGTCACATGCCGATCTTCTTCAATCATTTTGCTTACAGCATCGGTGTTATTTTGAATCAGAACCGATTTTGGTCGACCTTCATGAGATTCATCACTGACGGACGCACGACCACGACGAAATTCTGCAAACCAATTGTAAACAGTCTTTTCTGATGGTGCTTCATTACCAAAAGTTGAACGAAGGGAATCTATGCATTGTTGTTGAGTTAGGACTTTACTAAAATCGTAAAAAATCATCCAACGAAAACCTTCACGAGTAATATCCATTTTTTCACAAACTTGTTTTTTTCTACTTCGTCAATTTATAAGCAGCCACTGATTTCACAATAACAAATGTCAAATTTTACGAGTTAGTAATTACACATTTCAAAATTGCCATCTAGTGGTCGTTTGTAAAAACATAAAAGGTAACTCTCGTACTTGATCCTGTACCTTCCTGAATCGATCTCGGTAACAGGGTAGTGGACAAAAGTCTTTTGAAACATTTTTGGCGTTCTTTTCAAATTAAAAACTGGTGATTAATTAAAGGGAAAAAAAAGTTGAGTACAGACCTGTATCTCGTTCACATACACTGTAATCTGGGGGTACTTTTACCTGATTCACACTTTCAATTAAATCTTTGTTTTTCTGAGAACTGTTTACAAAAATAATGCTTCCATATCACTTGAACGCTAATGGTGCACAAGCAAAAATTGATGGTTGTACTTTAATTTTTTATTTTTATAAAAAAATAAGACCATTTTTTATGCTTACCTTTTCATTATTATAAGCAAGACCAGGTAGAAAAAGATGCATTAGCTCAAGTTTTTGTAAGAAATGTTTTAATTGGCGATTTTTTAATTTTTAACTATAGATTTCACATATTTATCAAATTACAATTAATAGGTTCTCAATGGATCCCAAGGTGACCCATAGGGACTAACTTTTTTTGTTTTTAGACTTGTGGCACTATAAGAAAGCCATATGTCTCTCCAAACAATCCACGCAGCACAAACAATTAATTATTACCTATATATCTATATTAGGAGATTGCATTGAAAATGGCTGTTTTCTTGTGTTATTTAAGAATTTATTTCAACAACAAAATGCGTGAATACATTAATCAAAGTATTTGCGTCCGGAAGCTATGACTTTTCCCCACTTTTCTGGTTGAAGTTGAATCCCGCAACGGAAGAATGGTCTGTCTTTTGAGCCAATCCATTCAGCAATACAATTTTTGACTTCTCCTTAGTTATGGAAATGTGTATCTTCCAAAGCATGTTGCATCGATTGGAACAGATGTGATTACCCATTGGGCCAGGTCCGAAATATACGCTGGGTGCAGAACTACCTCCCATTCAAGCTCAATCAGTGTTTTTTTCACTGCTACTGCAACACGGGGACGAGCATTGTCATAGAGAATCACTTTCCGGCGTTATGATGTATTTGATGATCGTTTTCGCATCAAATTGTAATTCAAACGCTCCAATTGTTTCTGATAATAATTAGTGGTGATGGTTTCCTTTGATTTTATAGAACATACCATATTATTTTTGAAGATCGGCATAAAACAATTATTCCGTATAACTATAATCACATTGTTAAACTGCAAAAGAATTAGGGTTCATGTTTACAACCACGGTCTAAACAATCAACGGTCAGTTTAAGTACTAACTATAAATAAGTATACTTGTTTTTGTTAATTCTTTAAGTAAGTTGCGTAATGTGAAAAATTAATCCCTACGGCTATGAGTTGACACGCCTACTTATATCACTTCTATTGTAATTTTATGAGTTCCCTAACTTTTATTATTTTATTGCGATCTTCAAAACTAATTTGGTACAGCCTATAACGGTTCATAATACACGACACCCTCCATATCCCACCAAATAGAATTACTTTGTGACGGTGGATGTTTCGCTTGAATGTCAACGTTGATGGTTGACCAGGATCAACCCATGATTTCTTGCGTTTTGGGTTATCGAAATAAATTCATTCGTCATCGCCAGTCACAATAACCACAAGAAACTCTTCTTTCTATGTATCTGCTATGTCTCTTCGATGTCTTCACCCATCTCCTTTCTTTCTGGATATTTCCTATGTCTTGTAAACGTTGTCTAATGGTTGATTTAACGACTTTGAGCTGTTGATCCAATTCTGAGAATATTTGAGCAAGGTTTTCATCTAAAAGAGTTTGCAATCTCTGTAACCGGGTGGAAGCAGTAGCGGCGGAAATTCAACAAGGCATGGGCCTTGCACCATACGCTCATTCATGGATATGCCGAGCAAGGATTTGCAAACAACAGCAGAGTGATAACTTCGATTTATTTTTTTTTTCGTTTTCTTTTGATCCCATAAAAAATAAAAACTTTAAAAATTAATATCTTTTTTATTATAAAACTTTTACTGAGGTGTTTTAAGGTTTTTCGCCGGTTTTTGACCTGGAGTATCACCCATTAAAAAGAAATAAGAAGACCGTAAACACCCTGTATATATAGGTGTTTCCCTGATATTAATAATGCTTCAACCTTATTTATAGTCCCACTTTTCCCAATCAAATCTCACTTTGAGCAGAGTACGTTGAGTATGTTCCGTTCTATTAATTTTATTATAGAATTGTAGTTTAAAATAGCCAAAATATGTACTAATAATCATAATTAATAATTTATTCTGCATGATAACATAACTGTATTAATCATTTTAAGATCTGTATCTTGGAACGTGATTTAGAGAAAAATGTTTAAGATTATCAGTGCAACTAAACGTTCTTAATAATTCATTAAAATAAATTTATAATAGTCAAAAAGTTACAGTTAATCATGAAAAGAACATGAATGTATTATATATGGTAATGTAGAACAATGTTTCTCAACCGTTAGGGTATCACGGATCCCCTGTAATGTCTTTTGAAGTTGGCGGACTGCTGTCCAAAATGTTCATATAGGTATACATCCATATAGAATACTGGCTGGCGTAACCGTACTTAGTATGGTTATTATAATGTATATTTTTGTTGAAACGTAAATAATAAGCGAGTTCAGAGCCGGACAAATGTATTTCAGCGCCCGAGGCAAAATACCAGTCTTGCCCCCCATCCTTGATAATAACTAAATAACAAAGAATGCCTGGTCAAAATTATGATCAAAACAAGTATGCCGAAATATTTCCGGCATACTTGAGATACATACTTCGGTAGTGAGATACATTTTTAGGGTGGGAGACACTCCAAAAATAAACCCCAGTAAACCGAAAATATTCATTAACACAAAAAAATATATAGAATAAAAAAGTTTTAAATTTAATTATAAATAATTTTTGTTGATAAGTCAATAATAAAGGAGACATTTCAAAAGTTTAGCTTTAGGGTGTCCCTCCGTAACTTCTCAAATATTGCATCTAAATGAAATAAAAGATTTGTTTTCTTATTCTAAACTATTTTTGTCATTTATAATTTTGCTGTTATCAAAATAAAGGTCTCCCTTCGTTTTGTAGCATATTTTTCTAAATGAAAAAAATCAATTAACAAAAAAAAAAAAGAAATGAAATTCTTACTATAGACAATTATTAATTGGAATGAATGCCTTACAGCCTATGTTCGAATCTTGGTTTTACTCTATTCTCATGCTAAATTACGTCAAAATATTTTGAGCCGTTTTTGCATGAATCTCGGACATAGAGACGGCAGTAGCGGGGGGGAAGGCAACTATTGCTCTGGCCCCTACTTGCCCCCCCTCAGAATTTCTCGGAGAAAAATATGTGTGCAACAGGGATTTGTCTTTTAAGTCCATTCTTTATTTTATCATTGATATTTTGATTGATTTTAAAGGTGAGGACCTTTTTTGCTCATCACTTGTATGTTAGAGGTGGTGAGCACCTTTTTTTTGCTCTTCACTTGTGTTTTAGAGGTGATGAGGACCTTTTTTTAGGTCACACTTGTCCATTACGACATTATCAAAGATGATGATGATGCCTTCCTCAAATATTTCCTCCCCCCCCCCCCCAGATTTTCCTCAAATATTTCCTAGCCGCTCCAGATTTTAAGAGCCACCACTGAGAGACAGACAAAAATTATTTTTTTCGATATTGCCACAATCATCTGAAACGTTTAGAAACCAAATATGAGACCGAAAAACTAAGAAAACAGATATAGCCAATTTTATTAATATAGATTAGAAATTCAGGGGTCAAAAATTATATTTTACGAGCCGGATATGACTCGCGGATCGTCTGTTGGATATCCCTGAGATGGTCTAAGTACGAAATTTGACAAGTTAGAACCTACGTTCCTTTTATTCCAAACAATTAAACAACAAAAAACATAAATATATGTTGCAAAAACTCAATCGTAAAACACATTTTGATAACTACCAAGAAACATGTAATTCTATCCCCTATCCACCTGCTAAAATCAAGTCCAAATGCAATGTCCTTGATGGTTTTTTTTTGTTTGATTCTGCGCTACGTAGTTCAGGTATACTTACCCGGTGGTCCTTCCGATAATTGATCAGTAAAACTTTATCGGATGAATTGTTAACTAAATTCGACAGTTTTTTTGAAAATATTTTCCGGTATTTGGTTTTCTGAATGATTGTCTTTGATGTGATGTTGATATTACGTTTTTACGTTTAAAAACGTTTGCTTACACCAGTGTTTAAATAATCTGATTCGTTATTGAGATATACATATTTTCATAAAGGACTTATTGAATTACACTAAAAAAATAAAAATAAACACCAGTGTTTCTCAAAGAATGTTAGGCGTACCACTGTTGGTATGCGGCTGTTCAATAGGTCAATGATGGCGAATGTGTGTTTCGAGTAGGGATGGGAATTTATTTTTAAATATCGATATATGCGCGATTCGATGTGGACTTAAAATGTCAATTAAAAATATTCCTTACGCTGTAAAACTGACTTTAGATTTATAGGTTATAATCATTATTAGGAAAGTGATATTTTTTATAATTTTTTAATAGCATATAATATACACCATACATGCCATACAATTTCAAAGGTGCAAACTATTGAAATTAAAATTTCCTCTTAGTTAGTTTTTCTCAACAGTGAACAGCGTATATTTAAATGTAAAAAATATACAAGAATACCGATATTTTGTGCGAATATCGATATTTGAAATGCGATATATCGCGAAAAATATCGATATTCGCACAAGACATTTTGGGTGACACGCAGTGTTGTCAACGACGGGGAAAAGTCGCCAAATCTAGGGTATCTGAGAGGCCGTTTAGCGACAAGAAATTTGCATTTGGGATTAGCGACATTTTTAGAGTATTTTAAAGTCATCTGACAACAAATTTGGATTTCACTTTTTCTGTTTTTCTTTATATGTAGTTCTACACCGAATATTAACTGCGCACCAGCGCTGGCGCTGACGGGCATGCAAGGCATGCGGTGCATGCGGGCGCCATTGCGAGGGGGGCGCTGACGTGAGATTCGAAAGGGCTCTAAATGGCAAAATGAATATAAAAGTAAGGTAGTGAAATGTAATTTTAGAAGTGAAGACCTATTTTTTTAGGGCTTCACTTGAAATTTAGAAGTAAGGACATTTTTTTAAGTCTTCACTTGAAATTTAGTGAGGACCTTTTTTTTAGGTCTTCACTTGAAATTTAGAAGTGAGGCCCTTTTTTTTGAAACTGCGGATAAAATTACATATACAAATGTCTAGGTCTTCGTAGGTATAAACGAGAATCTCTAGACACTCCTGTATTCTTTAACCGATATGAAAAATATTTTGAAGATTTATTCTCTAAGAATCAACAATTATAATTAAATATATAAATGTTTAGGGTTTCATAAGCATAAACAAGAGACTCTAGACACGCCTATATCCTTTGACCGATATGAAGATTATTTTGCAGATTTATTCTCTAAGAATTTACCAATATAATTACATACAGAAATGTCTAGGGTTTCATAGGCATAAATTAACGTCTCAAATAATTTTTAGTTTTCACAATATAAATGTAATGCACTGAGTAAAAAAATCGTTTTCCCATCTTAAAAAGTTTATAAATAAATAATTCGGAATAATACTTATTATTTGTCCAGTTTTTAATAATGGGTGAAGAGTTGATTCAATTTGAATTGAATGAAGTAAGGCGTATAGCTAGAGAAAGAAGTTAGAGGCGTCGAGCAAGTTCCACATTAAGGTAATTATGTCTGTTCAAAATCAAGAAGTAGTAATCATGTTCTCGTGATAATGTTGCTGAAATCTCGTCGTTCGTTGGTTGTTGAGGCAGTAATGTATGCGATAGTCATTAGGGTAGTGCATTTCGAACAGGGTTTATGTTTTAACAACAAGATAATCATTCTGCTCCCTCAATAACTTTTAACATTCGAACTTTGACTGGATTTTACCAGTTCCTTTTTCTACGAATTCAAGTAATTTCATTTTATCTATCGCATAATTCAACTTTTAGTTTATATTAAAAAAACCGTTATTTTCCTAAGCATCTACAATTCTTGTGCAAAATAATGTGGGTATCCAAAATATCTAACGGTTTTACCAATAAAATACCGCAAAGATGCATTGACAAAACAAGTTGAACGTCTTTTAAATGACTAAAAACCAAATACAGTTTTCTAAATTCTCAAAACCATGTAATATACTAAATGATTTTTCAAAAAAAAAAGTTGAATCAAGACATAACATGTCAGCAGGTTTTTTTATGTATAGATTTTTTTGTGAATTCGTATTAAAATAAATGGCAAACAGGAATTTTCGGTTGCAGAAATCTTCTTTGCTAATGATATATGCAGATATTTTAAAATTTAATCCTTTATCATTTTTCAAATTTGAAATTTGAAATGTTAGAAAAATGAGTACATGAAAGTATTTAAATTTACAACAGAACATATGTTTCAATGTTTTTTTTTTTCTACAGACTTTAACTTTTATTTCCTTTTACAACTTCGGGTCACTTTTAAACGAGCTATAGTGATTATAACCTATAATAATTTGTACCTATAAAAGTTGTAACCCTCCCATTCCTACAGCATGAGCGACCACTGCTGCAGATTGTATATCTTCTTAATACATACCACAAATGTTGAATCAATGTTAAAATTCCTCACCTGAAAAAGAAGAATATATATTTAAAAAAAAATATGATATAATTTACAATTTTAATTAATTAAAATGATTTTATTTATGAAATAGTTACAAGTATCTAGTAAAATAAAGAATAGGGGATACGCATAAAACTTGTATTTCCTTTAAACTACATTATTTTGATATGTTAATGTTAGTTATGTCACCTAACAAAACAAAATTCACATTTTAATTAATATTATAGCCAAATTTTTTAATTAAAATGTTGTAAATTTGAAATAAGCCGACCACGCCGCGAAGGTTGCCGAGTAAGAACGACTGAGTATGACGTCAAACGATAGGGGTTTCACGTCACAGATACAGCTACAACATAATCTTTACACGTGTGTATATTGTATTGTTCGAGAGTTTTGTATTTGTTCAATTTGAACAATTTTTCACGCATTTACTATTAAAATGGCAGATAAAGATTTTGTTAGGGCTCAGAGTGATAATTTACCCAACATTGATGCATTTATGCACACAACATAAAGTTTACTTTTTTCTGAAATATCGGTTTTATTTCGCCTCATAGCTTTCAGCCACAAATTTCGCCTTTTCTGTTGTTTTTCGCCATCAGGTAATGATATAAATTGTTTTTTTGGATTTCTAGTTGAACTAATTGTGCACATCGGTACTGAACAATATTTTCGATAATGTTTCGAAGTACTGGGGCCTGGATCTTCCATATTTTATATATTTTAATATAAAATTTAATTCGGTAAACATGTATAAATTGTTTTTATAGAATTAAACTTTATTTTAATTAAAATCACTCTAACTTTACATAACCTATAAAAGTTATACAAACAAATAAGTCCAGAGCAGACTATGTACGCCGGTAAGCTAGTAGTGTCATGCGTCAGTTAGAAGGGGTATGACGTCACACGTCGTTTTCGCGCGCTACATACATTTATGATTTTTTTAAGCCTTCAAATAAAAAAAAAAAAATTAAAAACTGTTTTTTATGTTTATATGCAACAAGAGGAATATAATAAAAAAAATTAAAAAAATCATGCCTATCCCCTATTATGCAAGAAGTTTTAATTTAACAAGGACGTGGCTGTCTCCACAGCTTATATGGAACATGATAATCAGACCAATTCTGTAACTCAGTTACTATGATCATAGTAACTAAATTTGTCACTATGAGCAAGGTCAGTTACTATCATAGTAACTTTGGGGTATTACGTATTCCGTAAGATAAAAGTTACTACAATATTTAGTAACATGTTACTATAAAAGTTTCTGTCATAGTAACTACCAAATGCTGGTGTTTATAAGAAATAACTTAGTTCTTATGAAGATAAAAATGGCGGACATTTGATTTTAAGTGTAATTTTTAGATATAACAGAAAATGAAGAAGATACTAAAAAAATTATATAAATTAAATATATATAAAATATGTATACATGAGTGTAGGTAAATGTTTATATTGCAGGAGATGAAATATATTAAAGATCAAAAAGTCTTTTCTAATTCCTCATTTTTAATATGAATGTTTTTTTAAATTATTTAAAAAAAATTGTTTTTATTTAAGATAAAAATAACAATAGTTCTATTCAGTTGTGCAGAAATAGTTTCATGAGGGGGAGTGTTATAAAATGAGACGTATGGAAGTAATGACAAAACAAGGAAAATGCATCGAAGTAATAAAAAATCCAGCTTCATGGGAGGTTCTAACAACAGATTTTTATCCTATTATAGAATGACTATACTAACCTAACCTTACATTTATATATAACATTTACAATTTACAATTTAGCGAGAGTTCACATTATGACAATATTTTACAAATGAACCACAAAATACATCAAGTACACTGTCAAACTGGTTATAAAGACTAAACATAGAAACTATTAAAGTCACTATAAAAGTTATCTTCTAGTAACGTTACTAGACGGTAAATATTATAGTAACTTTTTAGAGAATTGATCTGTACGTTGTTTGTAATCGTCCCTTACGATGAAGTTTTGCCTTATTAATGTGCGGAAACTTATAGGCATTACCTACTTTTACTAACATGGTTGCTTCTAGACAAGTTTGCACTGTTAGGAAAACATTATCAAGAGTTTTTATATGTTTAATGCATTAAATGCATTTTGTACGCATTCAATCAGTTCGTCGATTGCATTTGGTGAAGCTGTATGTTATAAGAATTGTATGGATTGAAAAAGCCAAGATCCAATACATTAAAATCTAGACTGTTTGGCGGTTGTGATTTAAGTAGATTTGGAACTTCCCTGCAATTCGACACAATTTTGATCAAAATTCGCTATTTTGATGAAAAGAAAAATACTGTTCCGCACCCTATAACCCAGAAAAAAAATGTATAATGCTATTATAAGCACCGGTCGCAAGAGCTTGGTGCGGCAAAAATTTACATCGAAATAATGTTAGAAATCTTCTGGGAATTTATGAGTAAAAGAACTCCCCAAAGATGGTTACAAATTTAAGGAGAAATAAAAATGGGAATATATCACACTAAAAAATCGAATCTTTTTAAACTGTATTAATAAAATTGGACACTATTTTTATATTTCTTTATATTTTAATAGGGGATACGCATAAAATTTGTATTTCCTTAACACTACATTATTTTGATATGTTAATGTTAGTTATGTCACCTAACAAAACAAAAATTACATTTTAATTAATATTATAGCCAAATTTTTGAATTAAAATATTGTACATTTGAAATAAGCCGACCACGTATGAGTATGACGTCAAACGATAGGGGTTTCACGTCACAGATACAGCTACAACATAATCTTTACACGTGTGTATATTGTATTGTTCGAGAGTTTTGTATTTGTTTTTAAACAATTTTTCACGCATTTATTATTAAAATGGTAGATAAAGATTTTGTTAGGGCTCAGAGTGATAATTTACCCAACATTGATGCATTTATGCTCATGGAATATATGAAAAATAATGAAAGCTACAGTGCTGAAGAAATACGTGGTGTCAAAGCAGACCTGTAAGTAATTTTTATTTTATATACTATAACTTTATGTAAACAAACGCTGCAACTCTGTAAAATGTAAATATTTATGTAATTTACATGTCAGAATTTTACTACATTGTTTACATGAAGTTACAAAACGTTAGAGGCATAATTGAAATACTGCAATATAAGTTATCTATTTTAATATAAAATTTAATTCGGTAAACATGTATAAATTGTTTTTATAGAATTAAACTTTATTTTATATAAAATCACTCTAACTTTACATAACCTATAAAAGTTATACAAACAAATAAGTCCAGAGCAGACTATGTACGCCGGTAAGCTAGTAGTGTCATGCGTCAGTTAGAAGGGGTATGACGTCACACGTCGTTTTCGCGCGCTACATACATTTATAATTTTTTTAAGCCTTCAAATTACAAAAAAAAAATTAAAAACTGTTTTCTATGTTTATATGCAACAAGAGGAATATAATAAAAAAAAATTAAAAAATCATGCCTATCCCCTATTGATATATTAGTTTATATATACAGGGTGTTTGTTTGAAAGGCCGAACCTCGAATAACTCCTTTATTTTAAGAGATACAAAAAAAAAATTCAGAAGAAAAGTTAAACTAGACAAGAGGGCTCACTTAACGACTGTAATAAGAATTCTGCATCACTTCCGGTTTCAGCGGAAATTGTTTCAACTTTTTATCTAGCATAGGGAATCGGTACTAACTTTTTTGTCTTGAAAGTACATTAAAAAGTTTTACAAATATATCAAAATATCATACTTTAAGTTTAACCATTTCAAAATGGCGACCATTTATTTACAAAATAATAAAGAACATAAAAATCGTAGAAATTAAATTATAAAAAGATATAACATTATGTAACTAGGAAAAATAATAAAACAAAATATGTCTAAAGTTAGTAATAAACTAAGGAAAATTTACAAATATTCAATATGACCGCCATTGTTATCCACACATTTTCTCATTCGTAATAAAAACTCTTCCATTACATTTAGAACGGTATACTCTTGAATTTCACTGATGGCTGTTCTTACCCTATGTTTTAACCTTTACCTTCAGGATGTCTTTCTTGATAGATTTGCTGGGCCCTAACGGAATTTATTTGATATTCCCCGAATGTCAGAACCATATATATCATTTCTTCATTTGAATAACGTACGTAAGAAATAATTACAAACGATTTGATGTTATCACATTTAATATCAAACTCGTACTAACAGGCAAGAAAATTTGCACGTTTTATTTGGTTTCTTTATGTAACAAAATCATTTTCAAAGCTTGTTATGTTTAACTTTGTACGATTTATGTTATTTATTATTTTGTAAATAAATGGTCGCCATTTTGAAATGGTTAAAATTAAAGTATGATATTTTGATATCCTTGTAAAGCTGATTAATGTATGCTTATTTATGAAGATAAAAAGTTGAAACAATTTCCGATGAAACCGGAAGTGATGCAGAATTCTTATTATAGTCCTTAAGTGGGCCCTTTTGTCTAGTTTAACTTTTCTTTTGCAGAATTTTTTGTCTCTTTTAAAATAAAGAATTTATTCGAGGTGCGGCGTTTCAAACAAACTCTCTGTATAATAAAATAATGAAATTTAAAAAAAAAATAGCCCTAGACCAATCTCCATAGTAGTAATGGACCAAAATAAATAAAACAACGACAAATAAAAGTCATTATAAAAAAAATTTATGTGAAGTGTGAATTTTCACACATTTCAGGATTTCGCAGGTATTTAGCAAGTGAATGATGATTATTTGGGATGCCAAAACAAATTTAGTAATAAAATATTTTTTTGTTAATTTTAATTCGAATGCCTAATACCTTTATTTAAGTTTCTCAATATGTGCAGTATTTTTTTTACGTAGGAAGGTTCATTCAGATTTTGAAATTGGCGCCTATGGCTTCCATTGGTTGTTTTAAATCATAAGTTCCGCCCCTTTGATTTCGTATACATTGAAACATAGAATTAAATTATAAATTCAACACTTCCCACTAGTTATTAAATTTATGCTTTTAATAATTAAATGCAACATTTGCCAAAATATAACTAGAATTTTGACAAAATAATTTAAACAAAATAAAAATGCAAAAAAAAAACAGAAAAAATTAAATTGTGACAAGAAGCGACCTGTAGTTTGCAACTTAGTAAGCGAGATCTCTAACCACTACACCATGAAGGCATATTGATTAAGTGACTTTCATAACATATTAAATATTTACGTCATCAACAAAAAAATACAAAAAATTCGTTATTTTCCGAAAACATAATCTGATCAAAAATTCCTGTTGTACTATTCCGGTTCACACCAATGTACATTATTCATAATTTTTTCAGATTTTAGTTTAAACCATCTGGGTTACAGGGTGTGGGACAAATTTTTTTTTGCACAGCTTTGACAAAAATCGCGTCTAAATAATTTATGTATGTATTAAATAATATTTTGATCATTAATCCACGTACTAAGGGCTTTCAATTGATACCCTACTCAGAATTTTAAAAAAATATATATTTTTTTTCGATGATCACTTATTTGTTCATATTTTTAGGGGGATATGTTTTTAGTTGTTTTAGTATTTTTCCTATGTGCGGGTCAAGAGTTGTATAAGCGTGCCAAATTTCAATTTTCTAGGTTTAGCCGTTTGGCTAGAATTTTTACCGAACAGACAGACAGACAACCAAACGACAAAAGGACGGTATAAGGATTTTTTGGTCATACCTACAAAACCCTAAAAACTGATTTTAATGTGATTACAGCAATAATATTTTCTTTGACATCCAGCATTCTGTTGGCTTCTTACACTAATTAAATACCTACAAAACCTTTAAATGTGTGAAAATTCACATTATTTAGGCTTCTCAACCAAAGGATTAAGGCTCCATTAGATTCTCCATTTAATTTATTCATTAATCATTTTCCCGCATTTTTTCATTGTCCACAATTTTAACTTCTATATATTTTTACTCGTGATGAGAGCAATTTTTCTGTCATGCAACAATCTCGTTATCATAAAATATGAAAGTTGCGCAACTTTACCACCAATTATCTATCAAAATACCATCCCATAAACAAACAATTTTATTAACTATATATTCGTAAACATAAATATAATAATTTACGAACGCCACTGAGTAATCATTAGATTAAATTCGTGAAGAAATACCACGATATCAAATATCAAGTAATACTAAGCAAAGCAGTTAACGAATACTTATAAGTATGAAACGTATTCTTATCTAGACTGTACCTTAAGGGGACTCACGATTTTAGTTTTTGGGTTGAGGCACGCAAATATCGTGTTACATAGACCTAGGAATGGGCCAAATGTTATGGAAGACATTAGGTTTTAGTCAATGCATAATTGTTTCCGCTTCCTGTTTAAGAACAGGTCATTTTTAAACTTAAAATTTGGTTAAAGATATTTAAATTTTACCAAAATATGATTCTCTTAAAAATTTCACTAACTATGGTCTATTTCAAAGTAGAAAAATGTGTGTAAGAAGATAGGAGCTGTTTGTCCTTGCTTCGGATTGGTTTACATCGTCATCCCTATTACACTGTTAAAATATTGTTTTTAATCCAAGTTGACAGATGTTCAGTGTCGTACATTGGAAATATATATTATTTATATTATTTAATTTTATTTATATTCTCGGCGTAGATTTTATGGAGAAAATTCTCCATGTAATTTGTTTTTACGCAGTTATATATTTTTTAGGTTTTCTGACATATAAATATTTTTTGACACTTGACAATTAACAGATCAAGATAGAGGACTAATGTGAGGCTAAAAGGCAGATTGTGCCCAAAGAAGAAGTTATTGATAAAATTTTTAGACCTTCATATATACATACATTTTAAATTTTTATTTACAATAATTATTTAAATAAGAAATTTTAGCTCTGAAGATATATTGTTTGCTTTATTGCATTATTTAAACTCTTTTAGCCAAATCTCTCTTTTATATATAGCACATAATTTTTAAAATTAATATTTTTTTAACTTTTCCAAATTTCTCATGAAATTGAATTTATGTCGTATAAATAACGTAAGTGTATTATCTGCCTTCTTTATTTCAATATTTTATTAACCTTTTTTAAATTAAAAAAAAACTCTTGCTAACTCAGTTACTACGCTCATGCCCTAGTTGTAACTTATTTTAAATTTCCCGCTGTACTGTATTTGTTCAGTATAAATCGTACTCGGTTCGCAGCGCTATCTACTTTTTTTTTATTTGAAATAGACCATAAGTAGATAGATACGACGGTTCAGAGCCGCAGTAAGGAAAACTTGCGCTAGGGGTAGAGCAGTGTTTTTGGCGCCCTTGGCAAATAAAAAAAAAGGTCCTCACCTCTCAAAAACCAAGTGACGAACAAAAAAAAAAGGTCCTCGCCTTCGCAATGGCGCCCCTTAGTCAAGCCCGTCAGCGCCCTTTTCCTTAGTGCGCCCTGAGTCGTCGCCACCTTCGCCCCCCCCTTACTGCGGCTCTGCGAGGGTTACCTTTTATGTTTTTACAAACAACCAGTAGATGGCAATATTGAAATGTGTCATTATTATATTCGTTAAATTTGGCATTTGTTATTGTGAAATCAATGGCAGCTAATAAATTGACTGAGTAGGTTGATGACAGTGAGCGTTTAAAAGAAACGTTTGTGAAAAAATGGATATTACTCGTGAAGGTTTTCGTTGGATGATTTTTTACGATTTTAGTAAAGACCTAACTCAACAACAATGCATAGATTCGCTTCGTTCAACTTTTGGTAATAAAGCATTATCAGAAAAGACTGTTTACAATTGGTTTGCAGAATTTCGTCGTGGTTGTGCGTCCGTCAGTGATGAATCTCGTGAAGGTCGACCAAAATCGGTTGTGATTCAAAAAAACATCGATGCTGTGCGCAAAATGATTGAAGAATATCGGCAAGTGAGTTACCGTGAGATAGAGGCATCCTTTGGCATATCGCAGACTGTAATACATTCGATTTACATGAACATTTAGCTGTGAAAAAGAACTGTTCCCGATGGATTCCGCATAATTTGACCGAACCTCAAAAAAAGGCCCGTGTTGATTGGTGTAAGGGAATTCTAAAAAAATTCAACTTAGGCACTGCAAAATCCGTATACCACATCGTTACAGGTGACGAAACCTGGATTTATTCATATGAACCGCAGACTAAGCAACAATCCACTGTTTGGGTCTTCCAAGATGAACCGAAACCTACAAAAGTTCGATCACAAAGCACTTCCAAGAAAACGATCGTTTGTTTCTAGGCCATATTGCAACCATTCCTTTAGAGGATCGGAGAACAATTAATATTAAATGGTATACAACAATTTGTTTGCCAGAAGTTATCGACAAATCAGAAAAAACAATCAAAAACATCGCATCATTCTTCATCATGACAATGCAAGCTCTCACACAGAACGTCAAACAATTGATTATTTGAAGGAGAAAAACATCGAATTAATATCTCATTGCCCGTATTCACCTGATTTATCCTCTAACGACTTTTATTGTTCCCCAATGTCAAAAAAAAATGCGTGAACAGCGATTTTCATCACCTCAAGAGGCTGTTGAAGCCTTCGAAAACCATGTTTTTGGGATACCAACTTGGGAAAAAATGTTTCGAGAATTGGTTTGTACGCATGCAAAAGTATATGAATCTTAAGCCGTATATTTTGAAAAGAAATAAAAAAGTTTGTTCAAAAAATTTTTTTTTCTTTCTTAGTTTTTGTAAAAATTCTATATATTCTTCTCTCGTATATTAATTTTTTAGTATTTTGACTTTGGTTTAATATAGTGTTAGCTTAAACCAGTGGTTCCCAATTTTTTTTTACTTGCAGATTCCTTTTTAGAATCGATTTCTATGGCGGAACCCCTAGACCTACCCTATGTCATATAAATAAATGGTGTTTAGAAGTAATGTTACAGGGGAGGGGGTAGATTTTTTAGTTAATATAAATTCACTTTTCTCTTTCACAGCTTACATATTGATAGATAGACAGATTTTTATAAAATGAAGCAAATAATCAAAATACACGCAGATTATTCAAACAAAAATGCCTCTCACCAATCACATTCCAGCTAGTCATAGAGTCATAAACCGGCTAGAGTCACTCGGACATACATACAACTTGGCCAATTTTCTTTTAGAATGTAATTTCCAGTTTTCTTATATTGATTCTGTTTTTCATTACTTAGGTTTTATTCAAATTTTATTTATTTTATTTCCTGGAACGGCTGCGGAGTACAGGTTGGGAACCACTGACTTAGACGATTTTGACTATTATTATAATTTTTGTTTGCCTGACCGTCTGTCTGTCTGTCTATCTGTAGGCCATCTTCAGAATGATGGCCTAGTAAGCCAAAATACGTATAAATTCAATATATTAAATTTTTTGAGACAATAACCCAGTATTTTTATTTTCGCCTTGTTTGATAAAATTGTTTGAGGCTAAATAATTAATGTACGTAAGTAAACATATATATGTTTATATAAAGAAATAGAACGAGTAAAAAATTATAAATACTTAGGGTATACTTTCCAGCAATCGAACAATGAGAATGAGCATATAAATTATGTTGTAAAGAAAGCCATGGCAGCCATGACTCAGGTGTGGGGAGTAGGTGAAAAAAGGTTTAAAAACAGTTTCCCCATCAAACTCACTATGTTCGACAGAATGGTAAAACCCATTATGATGTACGGTGCGGAAATCTGGGGTTGGACGGAGCAACTTAAAATGCAAAGATTACATCAAAAATATCTGAGATGGATTTTAGGAGTAGACAGAAACACACCAACATATATACTCTTGGAGGAAACAAAAAGGGACAAGATGAGAATAGAGAGTGGCAAGATAGCAATGAGATATGAAGAGCGGTTAAGAAACATTCAGGAAGACACAGTTTTAAGAGAATGTTGGCGAGAAATAAGACAAAGAGAAAGGAATATACAAAACAAGTCCAGGTGGGAGATAAATAGAAAAAAATATTATGAAAGAAATGGGTATTCCACGATCTATATAGAGATGAGGCGAGAAAGAGGTGAAAATGTGATCAGCGAAATAGAGAATAGAGATAGAGATGTACAGAGTCAAATACAGCATGACAGAATAAGAAACTCTACTTACTTCCCAATGTACCATCACATTGTCACTCTTGATAAGCCAAGATATCTACTGAACTCCAAAGCAGAAAGAATAAGAATAATTGCCAGATTTACGCATTTACGCATACACGTGCGTGCGTGCGTGCGTGCGTGCGTGCGTGCGTGCGTGCGTGCGTGCGTGCGTGCGTGCGTGCGTGCGTGCGTGCGTGCGTGCGTGCGTGCGTGCGTGCGTGCGTGCGTGCGTGCGTGCGTGCGTGCGTGTGTGTGAGTGCGTGCGTGCGTGCGTGCGTGCGTGCGTGCGTGCGTGCGTGCGTGCGTGCGTGCGTGCGTGCGTGCGTGCGTGCGTGCGTGCGTGCGTGCGTGCGTGCGTGCGTGCGTGTGTGTGTGTGTGTGTGTGTGTGTGTGTGTGTGTGTGTGTGTGTGTGTGTGTGTGTGTTTTTTAAAGGGTATGGCAACAATATAATTTTTTGTTAAAAAATGTTAAACACACATAACTAGATTTTTTTAAATTTTGTAACATACTATGTAAAATTCGAAGCCTTAGGGCAAGAATAATAAAGTTCTATAAAGTTCTACGTAAGTAAACAAATATTTAAGTAGTCATATGACATGAAGTCAATGCCAAGTGACAGCTGACCAAAATCAATCTAGCAATCATCGTATGAATGATACTGCATTGAATGACATATTCATTTGCATGTTGCAACTTCAGGCTATAGTCTGGCAGATAACGTCATAAAAACACATTAACTGTAATTATTTTGATAAATCTAATTTCTTTAAGTATAGCATGTTTGTTTTTCTTTGTGGGAACACTTTTTGTTCAGATTTAAGATTAATCATTTTATAGTTTACCTGTCCATCATTCATGATTGAGTTATATCTTTGAAATTGTTTTAATATCTGTAACTGTTTCATATTTATTTTTTGTACGTGAGAACATCTTACAATACTGAATTATAGGGTTTTGTAGGTATGATAAAAAAAAACGCTTATAACGACACTCATGTGCCTGTCATCTGTACGGTAGAAATTGTGGTGGAACGAATGTACTTAAAAAGTTGAAATTTGGCATGATTCGATAGAACAGCGTTTCCTAACCTTTTATCATGGCGGACCGGCAAGCGACCTAGAAAAAATTTGCGAACGGGCAAGTTTAGAAAGTAATGTGTATCGCAAAAGTTTTATATTTTATATTGCACTGATGACAAACACAAACCAGTAGCGAAGGGAGACCTCCGCTAGACTTGCCCTCCCATAAAAAAAATAATATAAAAAAAATAATAATAAAAAAAAAAATATTAAAAAAAAAATTTAAAAGTAGATTTAGGTAAATCTTTAAAAATACATCAAATTAGGTCCTATACAAATTTTTGTCCAAGGCTTGGTTTACTAGTTACGAATTTTTTAAAATTTTAAAGTTTAATAACTTCCGTTTCCGGTCTCGGATTTTAATAAAAAAGAATAGGGTTCTTCCCAATTATTAGGAGAATTTTTTAGTACTAGAACTAGCTCTTTAAGTTAAACCGTTTTTGAGTTATCGTGTATACACACACACAGACACACACACATACGGATGGCACTTCGAAAATAGGTTTCTTGGATTCCCTGGACCATTAAACGTGGTCATCAGTCAAAATCTCGACATCGAAAATTTTTGCGATTACAATACTTGCCCCTTATATATTGAGGTCGGGCAAGTAAAAATGCAACAAATAAAAAATCACATATAACACTGCCCAACAAAATACATTGTTTATCTTGGTGCCGGAAAAGTAAGAACTGATTTTGGATATTTTTGATGTGCTGATTCCAAAAATACCTGACTCTTTTTCGTACCAATTCTAGTTTTTGAGATACAGACTAATAGATTTTAGTTTTTTATCTAAAAACGGTAAATTTCTTCCTTGGACAGCAAAGTGGATATACAAAATATCCTTGTTTTTTATGTCTTTGGACCAGCAGAGCTAAGGATCAGCACTGGGTTAACAGAAATTAAGTGATTTCCATTAGGAAATGTCATAATTCAAGAAAAACAAAACGTTGTCAACGAACCTTTGGTTGCGAGAGAGAAAATTATATTTCCACCCTTGCACACCAAGTTTGGACTTATGTAGCAATTTTTGAAGGCTTTAAATCGAGATGGACGGTGTGTAGGCTACTTGACACGTAAATTTCCTGGGATTAACTCTAAAAAACTGAAAGCCAGAATATTTGATGGTCCTCAGATAAGGCAACCTACTGAAGATCCACAATCCAATCCAACCGCATCAATGAACGAGATTAAATCTAATTCTTGGTGTTCATTTATTCAAGTAGTACAAAATTTTCTTGGAAATTATAAGGCAGAGAATTAGTGGAAAATATGCTTTCCAACTTTAATATTTTCGGTTGTATTATGACCACTTACCAGAAAACCTAGGTGATTTTAGTGAAGAACCGGGGGAAAGATTCCATCAGGACATAAAACTATGGAAGATAGATATCAAGGAAGATAAGATAGCTACATGATGGCTTACTAGTGTTGGAGTCTTCAGAAAGACTGTTCTGGTAAACTCCATGCTAGAAAGTCGTACAAAAGAACATTTTTAAGAGATAAGTGATGATTGTATATTTATCTACTATGTGAAATAAATACCTTACTTTCAGATCAATTCTGTAAAAAATTACTGTGTAGTAACGTTACTACAAGATAAAATATTATAAAAGTATAAATGACTTCCATTCATGATAGTAACTGACCTTGCTCATAGTGACATATTTAGCTCCTATGATCATAGTAACTGAGTTACAGAATTGGTCTGTTTGTCTCTTTTGTGTTTGTAATTGGCAGTTGGAGCAAATAGTAACACTAATAACGTGAAAAATACACAAGTTAAGAAATAAGATATTTTATTGTAAAAGAGGTCAATATAGCGTATCTCAAAATCTAGATCTGATAGACCAAATCTGACGGCTATTTTGGATTCTGTGCCCAAAAATTACCTAAAGACAGCTAAAAACTTGCAGGCACCAAAATGTTTATTGGGCTGTGTAATTAGTGAAAAAAGAAACATATTATTACTTAAGCAATTAACAGATAAGGACCAAGATTTTCATCTCAAAATTAAGTAGGTTTTAACTTATTAGGCGAATAGTTGCATAGAAAAAAAAAATCTCGCGGACCGGTGGTTGGGTAACACTGGCATAGAACACTTCTATACGCAAATACGAGGGTTACCTTTTATGTCTTTACGAACGACTACTAGATGGCAATATTGAAATGTGTCATTACTATATTAGTAAAATTTTACATTTGTTATTGTGAAATCAGTGTCAGCTTATAAATTGACCGAGTAGTTTGTTGACAATGAGCGTTAAAAAAAAACTTGTAGAAAAATGGATATTACTCGTGAAGGTTTTCGTTAGAAGATTTTTTACGATTTTATTAAAAAACCTAACTCAACAACAATGCATATATTCGCTTCGTTCAACTTTTCGTAACGAAGCACTCAGAAAAGATTGTTTACAATTGGTTTGCAGAATTTCGTCATGGTTGCGCGTCCGTCAGTGCTGTATCTCGTGAAAGTCGACTAAAATCGGTGGTGAAAAAAAAAAAAGATGGATGCTGTGCGCAAAATAATTGAAAAAGATAGGCATGTGAGTAACCGTGAGATAGAGGCATCCTTTGGCATATCGCAGACTGCAATACATTCGATCTTGTAACATTTAGCTGTGCAAAAGATCTGTTTCCGATGGATTCCGCATAATTTTACCGAAGCTCAAAAAAAGGTTCGTGTTGATTGGTGTAAAGGAATGCTAAAAAAAATCAACCTAGGCAATGCAAAATCCGCATACAACATCGTTGCAGGTTACTAAACTTGGATTTATTTATATGAACCGGAAACTAAGCAACAATCCACTGTTTGGGTCTTCCAAGATAAACTAAAACCCACAAAAGTTGTTCGTTCACGAAGCACTTTCAAGAAAATTATCGCTTGTTTTTTCGGTTCTACTGGACATGTCGCAACCATTCCTTTAGACAATCGGAGAACAGTTCATGCTGAATGATATACAACAATTTGTTTGCCAGAAGTCATCGACAAAATCATGAAAAACAACCAAAAACGTCACATCATTCTTCACCATGACAATGCAACTTCCACACAGCGCATCAAACAATTGATTATTTGAAGGAGAAAAACATCGAATTAATGTCTCATTACCCGTATTCACCTGATTTATCCCCTAACGACTTTTTTGTTCCCCAATGTCAAACAAAAAATACGTGGAGAGCGATTTTCATCACCTCAAGAAGCTGTTGAAGCCTTTGAAAACCATAGTTTTGGGATACCAACCTCAGAGTGGAAAGATCGTTTCGAGAATTGGTTTGAAGACATGCAATAGTGTATAAATCTTAAAGACGAATATTTTGAAAAGCAATAAAACAGTTTGTACTAAAAATTTTTTTTTCTTTCTTAGTTTTTGTAAAAACTTAAAAGGTAGCCCTCGTTTATGAAGGACAATGTTTCTCAACCGTTATAGTATCGCGGACCCCCTGAAATGTCTTTTGATGTTAGCGGACATTTTTTCTTTCTTAGTTTTTGTAAAAACTTAAAAGGTTGCCCTCGTAGATTTACAAATTTACGAACATACGGGCGAGATACTCGAGTTAAAACATAACTATTTTTTTAGCAATCAGCCACTAAAGTTTTAAAAATCTAATTGTTTTTACGAATAGAAGCATCGAAGTTCATTTATACTTTCACCCATTAAAACAAAATAAAACAAAAGAATATCATCTTTAAACAGTTTAAAGCAAAGTGGACGTAGTAACGAAACCTCTTGAATATGATGTAGCATCCATCACTAACGGGCTATTATCTTGACACTAAATCTATCGTCAAATGCAGCATTTAGTAGAATGACTTCACATAATTTTTAACACTTCGATCCAAAGAAAAATAAATCCTGGATTTTGTAAAAAATAACAAATATAAATTTCTATTGTTGTATAAAAGCAGGTATTTTTATGTGAATAATCGGGTATTGTTATCATTTCAACTAGAAATGACTTTCAAAAATCGTTCTTTCTTTTTTCAGCTTATTTACTTTTGGTAAATCCATCTTTATTCAGCAGGTATTAAAAGGTTTTCTTCTTCTGACATATTTTTTCTCTCTTTTTAAAATCACGTTTCTTTTGTTGGTATTCTTGCAATAAATATGATTTTTTTTCTACAATTGTTGAAGTAACTTATGGATATGTGTGGGAGAATTTTTGTTTATTGTATTCATGTATTAGATTTATTTTTGGATTTATGTATTATTTTGATGTAAATTTTGCTGAAAAAAATATTAGTTATTTCTATATAATTTTTAGACAATTATTAGAGTAGCAGCAGTCCTTTGAGGACGGGCATTTGTTACGTTTTTGGTTTTTCTAGGTATGACCACAAAAAAAAAACACTTATAACGTCTGTACGTCTGTACGAGGGTCAGTGACGAACTAAGGAAAATTGGGGCCATAGGCAAGAGTCTCATTGTGGGTCCTATCTGTCAAATAAATAATAAAATAACGAGAAAATCGATACAATAAAACGGTTTAACGGGCCCCCAAAACATACGGACCCCCGAAAAATACAGGCCCTAGGCAGCTGCCTAGTCTGCCTAGGCCTAATACCCTTTTCACATTAGAACTTTAAGACGAGTGAACTTAAAGTTCACCGATGTTTAACATCGGTTTGCTTTCACACTTGATGTTTACATCTCCAGTGCTGTCATCAGCTACAGTAATTTTGTCCTTAAGGGTGCGCACAACCGTACAGTTTCTTATACAAGACTAACAATCTGAAATAAAATTAGTAACAATCTATATATCAAAATTTTCAGCGAATTTTCATCTATCTAATAGGATATTTTTAATTGTAAAAAGAACTGTCATGTAATTGTAAATAAACAATTTGCGTTATAGACGCCATCTTGTAAACCATTCGACGCATATTTGTGTACCATGCGGCAAGTTGTAGCTAAAGCTCCATTCTACAAATATGTTTGGAGATAATTTGTTCTATTGTGAAATTTACTTATAGTTACTGTACTTGGTAATCTACTTTTGCCGCCACCTCGAATCTGCAGCGGTTCTTAATATAGGTGCTGCGGATAAAAATGATTTATTTTATGTAAAGAATACTTGTACCAAGTGGGATTTCATTATCATCAAGTATAATATTTTTCGACAAAGGCACTAAACTATAAAGAATCATGTCGAAAAAAATGTTGACGTATTATTTGAACATTTCTACACAAAACTATATAAAAATAAAAATTATTTGAAAACCTCAAATAAATTTAAAAAATTACAGAACATTGTTGTGTGATACCCATTATTAAGTTATTCAGCAATAACATTTTTACAATAATTTTTTCTACAATCAAAAATATCCTATTAGATAGATAAAAATTCTGTGCAAAATTTGATGTATAGATTGTCACTTATTTTACTTCAGATTGTTAGTTTTGTATAAGAAACTAATAATCTCTGGGGGTTGTACGTAGCGTTAAGTTACCGTCAGGAAATTACCAGTTTTGAACTGTCTGCGCAGACGCACATTTTGAATTATTATAAACAAATATGGATATTTCATTTCATTCTACAATAAAGAATATATTACACCTGTATTAACATGTAAGTCGATACATTTTATCTCAATTATTGTAGCTCTGTATTTTATTAAACACATTATTAAAATAAATAATTTTATTATAACAATAAGTATAAACTTCTTATAACGTCGATATAATACAGTATTCTTGTTTATGATAATATAAAATGTTGACAGCACAAATTCAAAGAGTATTTTTTTTATAATAGAAATTATGTTGGCAATGCGGACGATATTTAAGACGCAGATCTCTTTCTTAAACATCGGTTGTATTTAGACGAGGCCATACGGTTTCACATTAGCGTTTAAAGATACATTCACTTTAACATCCGATCTTAAAGTTCTAGTGTGAAAAGAGTATTAGTCCGCCCGTGACGAAGGTTACCATTTGTTTTTACGAACGACCACTAGATGGCAATATTGAAATTTGTCATTACTATGTTCGTAAAATTTTACATTTTTTATTGTGAAATCAGTGGCAGCTTATAAATTGATCGAGTAGTTTGTTGACAGTGAGCCTTAAAAAAACAAGTTTGTGAAAAAATAGATATTACTCGTGAAGGTTTTCGTTGGATGATTTTTTACGATTTTAGCAAAAGCCTAATTCAACAATAATTCATAGATTCGCTTCGTTCAACTTTTGGTAATGAAGCACCATCAGAAAATACTGTTTTCAATTGGTTTGCAGAATTTCGTCGTGGTCGTGCGTCCGTCAGTGATGAATCTCGTGAAGGTCGACCAAAATCGGTTGTGATTCAAAAAACAACGATGCTGAGCGCAAAATGCTTGAAGAAGATCGGCATGTGACGTGCCGTGAGATTAGAGGCATCCTTTGGCATATCGCAGACTGCAATACATTCGATTTTGTATGAACATTTAGCTATGAAAAAGATCTGTTCCCGATGGATTCCGCATAATTTCACTGAAGCTCAAAATAAGGCTCGTGTTGATTGGAGTAAGGGAATGCTACAAAAATTCAACCTAGGCACTACAAAATCCGTATACTACATCATTACAGGTGACGAAACTTGAATTTATTCATATGAACCGGAAACTAAGCAACAATCCACTGTTTGGGTCTTCCAAGATGAACCGAAACCCACAAAAGTTGTTCGTTCACGAAGCACTTTCAAGAAAATGATTGTTTGTTTTTTCGGTTGTACTGGATAAGTTGCAACCATCCCTTTAGAGGATCGAAGAACAGTTAATGCTGAATGGTATACAACAATTTTTTTGCACATCGGCAAAATCAGTAAAACAACCAAAAACGTCGCATTATTCTTCATCTTTACAATGCACCCACACAGCACGCCAAACAATTGATTATTTGAAGAAGAAAAACAAAATTTCGGGAATCGTGAAACGAAAAAGAATTGCTGTAGTTGCGGTTATAATTTTGTTATTAAAATTTAGTAAGAAATCACGATTTCGCTGATGGCGGGTTCGTAAAAAGTCACAAATGCTTTTTTTCCATCGTAGTTGATTTGAAAAACAAAGATTTCACAATATTCGTTACTCATTAATTTTCAGAGCTGTAAACGCTTTCGTTAGACGTTAAAACTATCTATTTATTTTATACACAATGCATAGTCTATAGTCGTCTAATTTAAGAGCTGTGAATGCAGTTTAAGTTTGGAAAATAATCGACGGTCGACAACGTCTATTAAATTTAGAGCTGTGAACGGTTTCTTGCGTAACCATATGCCAAACTTGTTAGTGACAATCAGTGATGTAACGTAAGTTACATGATGTAAGTTACCTCATTGTTGACGCGTAAACAATTGATGTAAAGTAAACACAAAAACTCTTGTAAACAATGTAAACAACGTAAACAATGTAAACAATGATTTAGACATGCGCACTTGTTTTGAATTACAGAACCTCATTATCAATACATTTTTATAAATAATAAAATTTTAATGAAACGTATTTAAATGAAAAAGTAAGTATATAAAATTAGGACAAGCCAATATACATATTAATAAAAATCGAATTTGCATCATTATACAGGTGTTACATACAAATTAGTAAATATGAATATGAAAAATAAAAAACTTTTTTCTTTAAAAAATTCAGTCTAATTTTTTTAATAACAAAATACATTAAATTTCACCTTTAAGAAAATCAGCCTATATTTTTTAATAACGAAAAGATTCATTGCAAATTTTAGATAACGCCCTATATTTTCTTTCATTTTCTTTAATTAAAACAAAACCTAGTTCTTCAGAACTATTCATTCGGCTTCTTCCCACCATTTTTTTAATAAATTTATTGTTTTGAACTGAATATACTTGTTCATTAACTCTATATTATTCGTATTAAATAACTAAAACTAACCTCATTATTTGACAGTTTACAAAGTTTAAATTGTTTACATTGTTGACAAGTTTACCAATTGTTTACATAAGTTTACGTGTATACGCCCATCACTGGTGACGATCAACAGTCAGTGTTGTAATGTATCTAGGTACATTTTAAAATTTGTATTTGTATCTGTATCTAGATATTTAAATCAGTATCTAAGTATCTGTATTTCAGGTACTTTTTTCAGATACTTTCCTATTTTGTATTTTTCAAGGTCTTTTTACAAAATATGTCCTTACGATTTTTCAAGTTGGTAATACATTTAGCATCATTCAGATATTTGAATTTTAAGTTTAAATTAACCAATCAGCGACCAGTAAACTCTTTCTTGCTTGGTGGAGAATTATGATAAAATACAAGTTCTATATGTAATTAATTAAATTTTGGAAAACATTCTTTTATTTTTTTTTTTTTTTCTATTTTTTATTTAAAAAAAAGGAAAAAAATAAAAGGGTGTTTTCCAAAATTTAATTAATTATATATAGAACTTGTATTTTATCATAATTCTCAAACTTAAAATTTATTTATTTATTTAATTTATTTTTATCTATAAAATTTTAATAAAGTGTAATTGTATTTCCAGCTCTGAATAAATTTAAAAAAATAATAAATAAAAAAAAATTAAATAATTTTATTAACAACGGTTAAGTAAAACAACCATTAAGTAATTATCTAATCTAAGAATAAGAATTAATTTTATAAATGTGAATTAAATAAAGAAAAATATAATAAATAAAATTGTTGTTTTATTTTTGTCATCCTAAATACTCATTTAATAATCAGTAATTTATTAGCGAACAAAAAATGTTCGAGATATCCGCTGAAATTGGAATAAAAAAGTGATTTTTTTAAAGATACATAGGTATATAGTTAGTTAATATTTCTGACACACAGCTTCAAAGGCTATTTGTGTTTATTTTAAGCGTAATAATAGTGCATAACTTATTTTTTATTGTGAACAAATATATTCCTTGCTCTAGTTATTTCTTTTTTTTTTGTGGTGTTTTCATTTTTCCGAAAGAATCTTAAAAGTATCTTGAAGTATCTAGATACATTGTAAAAAAAAATGTATCTGTATCTAGATACTTTTTAAAATTTGTATCTGTATCTGCATCTAGATACATTTTTCCCCAAGTATCTGTATCTGTATCTAGATATATTTTCAAACGTATCTATTACAACACTGTCAACAGTGAACAACTTATAGCGTATAGTCTATTAATTTAATAGTACAGGAAATGAAGCTCAAAAAATGACAAAACCTCGCAATTTTTTCGTCCAGCATCGATTTGGATAAAAATTTGGAATTAGGCTCATTTCACCCTCTAGTTCATTTTCTACATTGTGCCGTTGTACGCTTTTTGTTTTTTAAGGGTGAAAACTACCCCAATTGTAAAAAATTATAAAATAACATTTTAAACCTTAATATGGGTAAAATTTGGTTTGGATTAGCTAAATATGGATCGTTTTATGCTTTAGAATACAATTTCATAATGTTTCAACCCTTAAAAATCAATCCTTGTTGGATTAAAAAATGATTTCATCTTGCATCGATTTGCACCAAAATTTGAAATTAGGTTCGTCTCACGCTCTACTTCAAATTTTATATCATGCTCATGGGCACTGTTTATTTTTTAAGGGTGAAAACTACCCCTAATTGTCAAAAATTATAAAATAACGTTGTAAACCTTAAGATGGGTAAAATTTGGTTTGGATTAGTTGAATAATGATTGTTTCATGCTTTGGAATACAATTTCTAATGTTTCAACCCTTAAAAACCCACCCTTGTTAGAGCTTGATGTAAAAAAATCGCTCCGAACCGTGCTATTCGAATGTTTCGAAAAAAAATGTATTGGTTTTTTAAACATAGCTTCTTCATTTTTAGTGATAGAAAGTTTTTTCAAAAACGATTTTGTAGGGCTTTTCAAGAGCTATAAGACTATGTAAATTAAATTCTTTAAGATCCCTTAGTTTTTAAATGGGGTGAGTTTGAAGGGCTCGAATAAGGTGGTGTTCGCTTGTAAATAGAGGTTTTAAACGGCTATATCTCGCCAAATATTCACTGTACAGAAAATATATGCACAGGGAAATTTAAGTCATTAAAAAAGCTACAATTTAGTGCTCTATCATTTTTTTCGTATCTCCAGTAATTTCGGAGATATTTTGAAGAAAAGGGTGAAAAATACGAAATCGCAAAAAATCGTTTTTTCTTTAAACTCCAATTTTTCTAAAATTAGGCATTTTAAATTGGTCAAACTTCTTGGGTGTACTGAAAATACATATATGAAGAGAACCACAGAAGGGTCAGGATCAATTTTAATTAGGGGGGTAAATAGGGGGTTGTTTTCACTGATTTTTTCGTAGAAAAAAGTAGGTAGCGACCTTATTTTGATCATAAGTCGCTTAATTTTTATGCTAGAGACTTTTTTTTTTTGTTTTAAAGGTCTGATCGAATACTTTAAAAAAAATACAATGAGTTTTCCTCGAAAAATGCAAATTTTTCCTGTTATTTGAACTTTGAATCTTTCAAATTATGCATTTGGCGAAAAAAAGTTAACCATTAACATGCCGTATCTCGGTTCGTATTGGTCGTAGAAAAATAGTAAAAAAAAGGGTTTTGTTTGTTTTTTTAAAAGCTACAATTTTGCTTTCTACAGTTTTTTTGATAAAATGCATATTTTTCGAGTTATTCGCAAAAAACTTTTTAAAAACATCGAGATTTTCGTCGAAAAACTGTTACTTTCAACCGCGAATAACTCAAAAAATATTAGTTTTACGAAGAAAACGTAAAGAACATTTTTTTCTTAGAATTACTTTTCCCATCGATTCCTATAGTTAAAATGTAGTAAAAAATTTCCACCCCCGAGATGGGGTGGCAACCACCCCCAAGGTTTTAGCGTACACCGGCATGATGTAGAAAATGATCCTTGGGCTGTTCCCTACCTTCTGTGAAAATTTCACGTAATTCCATGTTGGACGAAAAAATTGCGAGCCAAAATGCTTCATTTCCTGTACTATAAGAGCTGTGAACGTAGCTTAACGGTCTTAAATAAGAATATTAAAATCTCATATACCAATTCTTTTAGTTTTCTTAAGTTGGCACCTGCAACAAAAATCTCACATGTTTCTGCAGATATTGCCTGATAAACGACCGTAGAAAAGTGTCGGGAGTTGCAATGGTTTTCTAGATCTGACAGCTGTTATTTCACTTGTTTCTTGCACATATTTCTAACGTGATCTGGGCGTGGTTGGGTATGTTTCTGACCTGGACCAAAAGTCCCTTTTACACAATTTTATTTATGTGTTAACTTGTGCTAAGCGTACTTAAAACCATTAGTTTTTACCGCATTTATTTTAAGAATATTTTAGGTTTGCTTTTAAGGGTTTGGTCATGGGAATTAATACAGGAAAGAAGAGTATTTTGTTTTAAGTTTAGAATGAAAAGATATTAAGACAATTTTGACTGATTTTATTATAAAAAAATTGATGTGTAGTGTGAATTTTCACACATATCAGGATTTTGTAGGTATTTAATAAGTGTAAGAAGCGAACAGTTTCTTCTCTAATCACATCAAAATGAACAGTTTTTAGGGTTTTGTAAGTATGACCACCAAAAAACCCTTATAACTAGACTTACCATAATATTTTTTTCTCAAACCGGGACAATTTTGAGATTTTGTTAAAAACATAAAGTAACCTTCTACGCTAGTACTTATGATTAAAAAGGATAAATAACGGAGTGGTTAATAAAAAACAAAATTTACGTAGTAATAATTTTTAATTACTCTTAATTGAACATAACTTATTATTAAAAAATTATTAATATTTATCACTAGCTTGAAATTTCTTTAAAAATTCGTATTTTTAGTTATAGACTATTTAAACTTTTAGGCGGAACTAAATTGAAATTTAGTTCTTTTAGGTTGTCATGAGAAGGGACCTTGCTTGGGTTATTTCATGTTTCACGTTTGGTATGTGAGAATTTAAAATTCCAACAGTGAAACCATGAAAACGAATGACATATGTCAAAAATTTTAATAAATTTTTCTATATTTTGAAGACAAAAAAATAAATAAATTGGAAATTTTTATTAAAAGTGACAAAAAATTCAAATGCAATGAAAAGGACATTTTATAATGACAATCAATTTAAACTAGAATTTGCAATGTGAGTAAGATTTACAAAGCTTAAACAAAATTCCTAAAAGCCCGATAAAATAGATAAAAATTCCTAGATTTCAAAATCTAGTTCCGTCTAAACGTTTTGAATAGCCTATAGTTTTCTAATCGCCATTTTCCGAGGCTGCACTTTTTGTACCGCGTGTATATTTTGCACTTTTTAATTTTTACGAAATATCCGGGACAAATCGACAAACTGGCCGCGACGCCTGGACCATACCTTCATACTGGGACAATCCCGGTCAAAGCGGGACGTATAGTAAGCCTACTTATAACGTCACTCATGTGTCTGTCTGTCTGTCTGACTGTACGGTAGAAATTGTAGCCAAACGGCTGAACATAGAAAGCTCAAATTTGGCATACTTGTGCAACTTTTTGATCTACATATAGGAAAACTATAGAGAGTTCAAAATAATATAGCGCGGGATAAATATAAACAAATATGTATTTAATGGAAAAATAAATATTTTTTTTTAAATTTTGAGTGGGATATCAAACTGAACCTCTTAATGCGTGGATGCACAAACAAATTTTTATTTTTGAAAAATCTTTCTTTTTTTATGGGGTTTTTGTCAATATAATGACATAAAGCTTTTGTCCCCCACACTATTTCCCAGAAGGGTTGAACTAAAAATCTGAAAAAAATCTCAATAATGAACATTGATGGGAACCGGAATAGTTCAACAGGAAATTTTGATCAAATTGGTTTTTCGCAAAATATTGATTTATTTGTGTCGTCGAAAAAAAATATTTTTTTAAAATTTATTGTGTGGTATCAAAAGAAAGCTCTTGAGACGTAGATAAAGTAACGGCAAGTTTTTTATTTTAATACGATTTTTTCCAAAAAAAGTACTAAAAATTAAATCCCAAAAATTAGTATCCCACACCTTTTAACCCCAAGAGATAAATAAAAAATCTGAAAAAATTCCAAGCAATGTATATTGGCTATGAACCGGAAACGTACGAGAGGAATTTTTTATCTGATTTCGTTTTTGGAAAATATTACAGTTTTTGTTATAGATTTTTTTTTTTTTTAATTAAATTTTATTTTGGTGATATTAATGGAACTTCTTTAAGTGCAAATTAAGGAACGGTAATTGATTTTTTAAATATATTTCATTTTGACTAAATTATGCCAAGTAATAAGTTTTTTTTAATATCTTAGCTAAAATTAAAAAAATATATTTGTATATACATGGATAAATTTTGTTATGAGTAGAAAAGAGGTACGTAAATTTATTTTGCAAATATCGATTAGGAAAATAAATAAATAACTGGCTGGTTGCTGGGATTGCATTTCTAGTAGAGAATCTGTTAGTTTTTCATATAGTCGCAATATAAACAATGTCTCTGTAGGCGTCATGCTCTTGCCTGACAAAAGATCGCCCGCAGTGTTGCCAGGTCTGGATTTGAAAGTTATTTTTGCAATTGTAAAAAAAAAAACTGAAATTTGTGAAAATTTACACTTTACGTAAATTTTTTGATAATCATTTTTATTAGTTATTTGAGTACAAGATCTTTCATTTATTGTTTTTCAAACAAAATTTGAATAACTATTCGTGATATTAAAATTTAAATTAAGAAATCCTAGCGATTTTTTCTGCATTTGCTTCGTATTCAAGCCTTCATTAAATTAATAAGAAATATATTGATAAATAGCTTTATTTTTTAATTTCAAATATTTATTTCTCACTGCTAATAATGTGTTATTTTATTTATAAGTAATTCATATCTATATATGATTAAAAACAAAAACATAAAGTAATTCAAACAATAGGTAGTAGACGGAACGTACTGAATACTACACACTATACACATGAAATCGATTCTCAACTGTTAAAAAAAAATTATTATATTTTTAATTTTAGAAAAAGAGACACACAGCTTAGACATAAATACAAAAAATCCATAAAATTACTAGCCATAATTTAGGTATGCATTAAAAAAAGAATTAATTTTGTCGAAAACAATAAATAAAATAATAAATAAGTTTTTCACATCCCAGTTACAGGCTTGTGATGTCAAATTAACTGACGATAATAAGTTGTTAGAAATGACTCTACGAACAAAACTAATATCACGCATACATCCGTGGTCTATCACGTGATAATATTGCCATGTGCCTCCGACTATAATACACGTAGCAGTAAGCGTTTGAAATCTACCCTAATTCCGTTACGGTAGATAAAAGACCATCATCCATAGCTGCGATGTATTCTACGACAAAATATTACAAACAATAGTATTCATCACGTAATATTTAAATTAAATTAAATTAAATTCATGAAATTTAATATTTTTAAAGAAAACTATATAAACAATGTTGTTTTCACACCAAAAGAAATAGTAATTTGAGAATATATCTTAATTTATTCTTAATTACAAAATTCTAAATTTTCTCTTATAATTTATCTTTCAAATAACACCTACTTTAAGTGTAGGTTAGTATTTAAAATTAAAGTATCTTTATATTTAAAAAGGTGAATTATGTCAAGTCATCTTAAATAATGTTAGTTGACTAATAAGACAGGTAGGATCACTTAAAGAATAAGATCTTACACTGATTTTTTGTACAATAGTACATTGTAAGAAGTAAATATGGACTTCCTGTAGTTTCTGCCTGTACAGTGTACAACAAAATATGTTTATAATCAAGCGAGTTTTGTGCAGTGACAAAACATTTCTTTTAAAAAATGCTAAAGATATAAAACGGACTTAGACAAATTTCATGGTGAGTTTGGTCCTTCTTATACAATACTTGCAAACTGGATTGGAGAATTTAAACACTGTTAATCAAGCACAGAGGATGCACCACGTTCTGGTAGATCAAAAAGCGCTACCGATGAAGAAACTGTTAGAAAAATGCATGGAATCATGATGAACGATCGCCGACTAAATAGGCATTTCATATGATCGCGTACGTTGCATTTTACACCTACTTTTGGATATGAGAAAGCTCACTGCAAGATGGGTGCTGCGTTTGCTAACAAACGATCAAAAGAAAGTGCGAATGACAATTTCTCAACAATGTGTAGACATATTAAAGCGCAATACAAAAGAATGCGACGATGTGTAACTGTCGATAAAACGTCTATCACACTCCGGAGACCAAAGAACAATAAAAATAGTGGATAGTACGTGGTAGTCCAACTCCGAAAAAACCCAAAATGATCAGCTTATATAATATATTCTTTATTCCCTAGGCCTTGCGGCGTTCAGGGTATTAACCATTGCAAATAGAAATAAAACAATCAAAAATAAATAACGTACAATATAATCCAAATTACAATATTTTTTCTCATTTCTTTATTCTTGCTCCAGGGTCCCTCTCTTTCTTACTATTCTCATTCTGGTTTCCCTCTCCGATCTCCTTCCTTCTTGCTTCCAGTTCTCCCGCCCATCTTTAATTTATTTTATTCCATTCTCTTCCCTCCCAACTGTTTATTCACCCCTCCTCCTATCTTCCTTCCTTCCTCCCCATTTCCAGGTAACCTCAGCCCCCTTCCTTCCTTCCATTTCTCCCCTTCCTGTTATCCTGCCCCAATCTCAATCCTTCTTGCCTCTAATTCCCTCGCCCACCTCTCCCTCCTTCCATCTTCGTGCAACAGGTTTAATGTGCTCCCCGACCATACTGTCATCTCTCTACACCTCTTCGCGAGGTGCTATATATCTTTTTCCTCATCCCCGCACATCCTGCACATCTTATCCTCCTGTTTCCTCCAATATCTATTTCCTCTATCTTCAGTCCCGCACCTTAGCCTCGCAATCCTCCTAACTCTCCCTCCTGACCTTCCTCTTTCTCCCTTCAAGTAGCTTGGTACCCCTATAGTTCTGACCTCCTTATATCTCCCTGCGCTCCTTGATTTGTCTATTCTGACTGTCCTTTCTTGCTCCCCCACTTCCTTATCTCTCCTCCACAACTCCTCAATCAGGCTTATCCTGTCTTTTCTTTTCCTTTCCACCTCTGTCGCATCCACTCCGAATCTCCAGTAATACTCTTACCTTATTTCCCCCCATGCGTACCATCTTCTTTTCTGTTCCTCTCTGGCTCTTTCCTCCCAGCATTCCCTCATTATTCTTTTGTCATTTTTATCAACTAGTTGCAACATGGAAGAAACAATAACAGGCTAATATTATGCGTATTTATTAGACAAAGAAATTGAACAAAGAAATCAAATCAAATAGGCCTCATTTGGCAAAGAAGAAATTCATGTTCCACCAATATAAAGCATCTTTTCACAAATCGGTAATTTCGATGGCGAAACTGCATGAATTACGTTTCGAATTAATCGAATATGCACCTTACTCTCCATATTTGGCTCCCCTCTATTTCTTTCTGTTCCCAAAACATAAAATGGTTGGTTGGAAAGAAATTCTCATCAAATACTGAAGTCTTCGAAGCTGGAAATGGATATTTCGAGAATTTAGATAATTCTTATTTTTCTGAAGGAATGAAAGGAGCTGAATGGAGAGAAAAATAGCAATTTTGCCCCAAAAATTTATATTTTCTATTTAGTTTTAGAAACTCTCCGATCACCCCTCGTATTAGGTTAGGTCAGTGGTATTCAACCTGTGTTCCACGGAACGTTTTCATGAGTTCCTCAACATTAATTAAATGGTTTTATTCTGTTTTTTTATGACTCTGTGTTTGGATTCAATGATTTTGGTAAATTTTGAAAATTGATTAACTTTAAATCTGAAGGTGATACAATTTTTTTAATCATCAGTTTCGTCATAAGTAGGTCATATTTCTTTCAAAACAGCTAATTTTACTCGACAAAATGTTCAAATTTGTTGAGTAGTGATTATTATTTACTTCTTATATCACCTACCATTTAAATATGTACTTTGTACTGTATTATGAATTTTATGTTTATAAATTACTATATTACTTTGATTTATGTTTATAATGATGACTAAAGAATGTTTATAATAAATAAATAAGATTCAAAGCAGCATATCGCTAATTATTCGATTCTATTTTTATTTACAATTTGTATTAAAAATTAGGTAGGTTTTGCATTATTTAAAAAGTAAAATAGTAAATCTACATTTAAACCAGTGGCAAAGGGAGATCTCCGCTAGACTTGCCTTCCCTTAAAAAAAAAAAATAAATATAAATAAAAAAAAATAAATAAAAAAAAAATAAAATATAAAAACAAAAATTAAAAAAATTAGGTAAATCTTCCAAAATACATCAAATAATGTTCTATACAAATTTTTGTCCAAGGCTTGGTTTACTAGTTACGATTTTTTTAAAATATTAACGTTTATTAACTTCCGTTTCCGGTTTCGGATTATCATAAAAAACAGTAGGGTTCTTCCCAATTATTAGGAGAATTTTTTAGTACCAGAACGAACTCTTTAAGGGTGCGCACAACCGTACAGTTTCCTAAACAAGACTAACAACCTGAAATAAAATTAGTAACAATCTATACATTAAAATTTTCAGCGAATTTTTATCTACCTAATAGGATATTTTTAATTGTCAAAAGAACTGTCATGTAATTGTAAATAAACAACTTGCGTTATAGACGCCATCTTGTAAACCATTCGACGAATATTTGTGTACCATGCGGCAAATTGTAGCTAAAGCTTCATTCTACAAATATATTTGGAGATAATTTGTTCTATTGTGAAAATTACTTATAGTTATTGTACTTGGTAATCTACTTTTGCCGCCACCTCGAATCTGCCGCGGTTCTTAATATAGGTGCGGCGGATAAAAATGTTCCATATTATGTAAAGAATACTTGTTCCAAATGGCATTTCATTATCATCAAGTATAATATTTTTCGACGAAGGCTCTAAAATATAAATAATCATGTCGAAAAAAATGTCAACTTATTATTTGAACATTTCTACACAAAACTATATAAATGTAAAAATTATTTGAAACCCACAAATATATTTAAAAAATTACGGAACATTGTTGTGTAATTCGTATTATTAAGTTATTTAGCAATAACATTTTTACAATAATTTTTTCTACAATCAAAAATATCCTATTAGATAGATAAAACTTCTGTGCAAAGATTGATATATAGATTGTCACTAATTTTATTTCAGATTGCTAGTTTTGTATAAGAAACTAATAATCTCTGGGGGTTGTACGTAGCGTTAAGTTAAACCGTTCTTGAGTTACCGTGTATACACACACACAGGCACACATACACACAGACAGACACACACACATACGGACGGCACTTCGAAAATAAGTTTTTTGGATTCCCTGGACCATGAAACGTGGTCATCAGTCAAATCGCGACATCGAAAATTTTCGCGATTTCAATACTTGCCCCTTATATATTAAGGTCGGGCAAGTAAAAATATAGAAATATAGCACTAAAATATCAATTTTGATCAAGACTAAATTCAATATTAACATCGAAGTCAGTGTTTCTCAACGGGTGGTCCGCGGAACACTGATGGTTTTTAGGAAAATTTCAGTGGTCCGCAAAAGGCTTATAAATGATTATTTTTGAAATTTCTTGTTAATTTTGTTCATTTTCTGTGATTTTAATTAATTTTCAATGATTTTTTATTACTGAGATATTATATGTAGAGTCCACATATACAATAAATATGTTTAATAGTACATTTATTTTTTGTGGTCCACGGTATAAAATTAAATATTTCATTGGTTCGTGGTACGTTATTGCGGCTTTTTACCTTGGGATTCCAAAGAAATAGCTTTTACACTGTAGGGTTCCGCAGATGTAAGAAGGTTGAAGACCACTGGCTTAGGTTATACTTTATAGCAGTGGTTCCCAAACGTGGGTGCCGGCACCCCCAGGGGTGCGGTAAAGCATTGTGCATGACGATTTATAGAAAAAAAAAAAATCATAGGTTCTCAAACTTTTTTTTTTTGAGTACCATTTATTTCAATTCCAGAACAGGCGCGTACCCCCAAAAAGGTAAAAAAAAATCGGAACAATTTGAAAATTGTTAAACAAAGCAGACTTGACTGAAAAAAACATACATGAAAATACACTTACCAACTTTAGTGGGAAGGATGAAGCTGCATGCTTGAAATAAGTGATTCAATATCGGGCTCTCGATTACTCAATTTTAACCGCATATTAGGATCGATATTTAATTTATTTCGATATTTGTTTTTTAAAATCACCATGGAGGAAAACCCACATTCACAGAGATAAGTTGTTGAAAAAGGTATTAAAAACAATAATGCTTGTTTGGCTAATTCTGGATATTCACTTTTAGCCATGAGCCAGAACTCTTCAAGTTTCAATTCATTAAACCTCATTTTTAAATCTCCATCGCCCGATATTTCAATCAATGACTCTTTATTATTATTATTGAGATTTGATGGATACTTTTCAATAGTGAATGATCTCGCGTACCCCCAATAGATGCTTCGCGTACCCCCAGGGGTACGCGTACCCCAGTTTGAGAACCTATGGTCTAGATTGATCAATTTTAAAGAAATATTCATGCGATTACCGTTTTTTTCAATTGAAAAAATCTGACCCCATTTTTTATAGGGGTGCGGGAGCTTATTTTCACATTCAAAGGGGTGTTCACCACAAAAAAAAGGTTGGGAATCACTGCTTTATAGTGTAGTTTAGTGTAACACGACCCATATATATTATTTCATCGATGCATCAAGCCCCCACGAGTTCAAATACATTTTTTCCGGTCCGTCATTTATTTAAGAAATTTGTGTCCTCTTTTAAGTAATTTTGGGGGCCTCTGAACTAACAGGGGTAAGATGTACGACACTGTTTTGAAGCAATGTAGTCCAAATATAGTTAATGAGTAATATTCTAACGCTCAAAGGTTTGAGTTCTCAGTAAATGAACTTTTTTTCAGATCGGTCATAAAATTTTCGGTCTAACCATAAAGTGTATGGGTTATAATAAATTTTGAAAATCTCACAGCTGGGTTCTTTCGGCTTGCATTATACCTTTTAAACATAAAGGAAATGTATTTTTTAATATTCATTTTAAGTGGTTACTGCTGCAATAAAATCTTGAACGATATTTTTTTGTTTAAAAATAAATTGATTTTTATTTTAGTGGTAATTGTTATATTATTTGATGACCTTGTATTTATACATAGTTTTATTGCATTGCTTAAAATATTCTTAGAAAAATAACATAAATTATCATGTTTTGTACGGTGTTGTATCATCGTAATTAAATTTGTTTGTGCAAATATTTTATGGTCATATTTAAATTACCGAATATTTTATTTATTAGTTTTTTAATGCTAATCCTACATTATTACCATGGGTGCCCAACAGTAGAGATGGCAACGATTAATCGAAAAATTGAAATAATCTATAATTTTGTTTCAGTTAGTCCATTAATCATATGATATTTTTGGTTTTGATTAATTAATAATTAATCAATTAATTTATTATTAATCAATAACATTTTTTTAAAAAAGAAATTACTTTGTTTTATTGTTGAAACACTGGTCGGTAGATGCCTTTGCTCTCTTCTTTTCAATAAAGTCCCTAGATTATTAGGGCTTCAGAACATTCGTTCTCGGCCATCTGGAGTCTTACCAGGTCTACAAGTATGAAATGCGGATATTTTTTTTAAAATAAAACACATTAAACTCAAAAGAACAGTAAAAGTTTATTTATTCAAAGCATGCTCCATTAGAAGTTATACATTTTCCCCATCTTTCAGGCAATTTGTGAAAACCTCGCCAGTAGAACTCTTCCCCTTTCCCCACAAACCATTCATCTAGCCATTCTTTCACATTTTCATATGAACAAAACTGTTCAGCAAGTGCGTGACCCATCGATGCGAACAAGTGGTAATCTGAATGGGCCAAGTCTGGTGAGTAAGCGGCATGGGGTAGCACTTCCCACTTGAGTGCCTCCAATGTGTTGCAAACTGCTTTTGCCTTATGTGATGGAGCGTTACCGTGAAGAAAGATTACCTTGTGCTGTCTTCTTTCGTATTCTAGTCGTTTTATGAGCAGCGAATGGTTCAATTCGATCAGTTGTTGTTGGTAGCGTTGGGTATTAACTGTTTCACCAGGTTTTAACAATTCATAATAGACCACACCCTTTTGGTCCCACCAAGTACAGAGCATTGTCTTTTTGCCAAAGCGATTCGGTCTTGCAGTTGATGTGGATGGTGAGCCTGGGTTCACTCATGATTTTTTGCGTTTGGGATTTTCAAAATAAATCCATTTTTCATCGCCAGTAATTATACGATGCAAAAAAGACTTTCTTTTGTATCGTGCAAGCAAAATTTCACAAGTGTTTTTGCGTTTTTCAGTCTGCCTTTCATTCAATGCATGTGGAACCCATCTGCCGACTTTCTGGATCTTACCCATCTCTCGTAGGCGACTGGAAACAGCTTGTTGACTAACGCCTAACTGCTCTGCTAGTTGTTTTTGTGATTTACTATCGTCTTGCTGTAGCAATGTTTCCAATTTTGTATCTTCATATTTTTTTGGAGGTTTTCCATGTTCTTTGTCTGTAAGATCAAAGTCTTCACTTTTGAAACGCCGAAACCATCGTTCACACGTATCTTGCGATGGAGCATATTCACCATAAGCTTCTCGAAGCAGTTGGTATGATTCAGCAGCAGTTGTTTTCAAATGAAAACAAAACAGTAGTACTGTCCGCGAATGCTCTTTATTTGGCACAAAATTTGACATTTTTAACACAGTAAAACAAAACTATATGATCACTTTTCAAATTATAACCTATACGCATTTGACACTTAATGATAAATTAACAAAACGCCATATGTGTTGAAACTTTGAACTATACACTGTGTTTGCGCGGCAAGTTTGAAAAAAAAACGCATTTCATACTTGTAGACCTGGTAAACTCAACCGCTACTCATTTCTACACAATATACTGCTATAGCAGTATACTAGCAGCAAACTATAGTTTGCGTCTAGTCAGTTCAAAGGTTCTCGAGCGAAACACAATTTTCCAACTCGATAATTTGCAAGAAAATCCTGGCAAGTTACAGGTCTTCTGGATACAAGTCCTTGTTTCCTCAATCGTTCGACAGTTCGTGAAGAAATTACCAAATTTCGATCTTCTTCGAAATATGCGAGAAAAGTTAAAGGCCAGTCACGACGCGCATAATAATTAGGGTAAAAAAAAGTCGTTCCGAGCGCTTGTGGTTCGTGGATGATTTGAACCAGGCTTTTAATGTAAATACCAGTTCGCGGATGACGCTTTATAGCGTAATTAATAGAGTTTTTAGCAATATCCAAAACATCAGCGATATTCCAATACTGCGGCCATCTTCGTATAATGGCGCTGCTCGTACAACGTCTTCCGGCCACATTTTAATTATATTCCACAAATAAGACTTTTGGGAATTTAGAAATTCTAGTTAGCCGGTAACTACAAAAAAGAGTCGGAGTTGGTGGTAACAAAAATTCCGGAGTCCGAGTATGCGGTTACAAAAAACGGAGTCAGTGTCGGAGTTGTAGGTAACAAAAATTCCGGTGTCGGACTTGGAGTCAGTGGTTATAGAAATTTCGGAGTTGAAGTCGGAATCGGTAGTTAAAAAAATATCGGAAACACTGTCGCTGTCGGAGTAGGAGTAGGACCTGGAGGTAAGATAAATTCTGAAGTTAAAGTCAGTGGTTACAAAAATTGCGGCGTCCGAGTAGGCGGTTATAAAAAACGGAGTCGGTGTTGAAGTAGGAGGTAACAAAAATTCTGGTGTCGGACTCGGAGTTAGTGGTTATAAAAATTTCGGAGTCGGAGTCGGAATCGGTAGTTAAAAAAATATCGGAATCAGTGTCGGTGTCGGAGTTGGAGGTAAGATAAATTCCGAAGTTGAAGTCAGTGGTCACAAAAATTGCGGCGTCCGAGTAGGCGGTTATAAAAAACGGAGTCGGTGTTGAAGTAGGAGGTAACAAAAATTCTGGTGTCGGACTCGGAGTTAGTGGTTATAAAAATTTCGGAGTCGGAGTCGGAATCGGTAGTTAAAAAAATATCGGAATCAGTGTCGGTGTCGGAGTTGGAGGTAAGATAAATTCCGAAGTTGAAGTCAGTGGTTACAAAAATTTCGGTGTCGAGTCAGAATTGGTAGTTACAAAAATTTCGGAGTCGGTGTTGGAGTTGGAGGTAAGGTTTCGAGGTCGGAGTCGGTGGTAACAAAAATTTCGTAGTTGGTGTAGATGGTAACTGAAATTTCGGAACCAATGTCGGATTTGGAATCGGAATCAGAGTCGACAATTTGAGCAACTCCACACTCCTGCTTTCAATTACTGACTACTGACGAGAAACGGAACAAATGTTGCATTTTCTCTCGTACAGTCCCTTCCACTTCTCTCTAGGTTTCTCTCTGTCTCTCTCTCTTGAATAATAATCTTTAATTAAAATTACAAAAAAAAACTGATATTCATATGTTATGTGAATATTTCAAACTTGATTTTCTCATATTCCAAAGTCTTAAAATTACCATACAAATTATTTAATAAAATTTGTTATATACAGAAGCAATAAAATTTCAAATTTTGTATTTATCACTTTTTTAGAAAATTTTTAAAGAATTTAATATTAAACATTAACTTTTAAGGTGATTTATCGAGCAGTGATATAGAATTTTATTAGCTTTTTATAGTTTTTATACAAATCTGTTTTGTGGCGTTTTTAGAAAACTATGGACAAAGCATATCTTAATAGGAATCATGTAAAAGACATAAAAATTAAATAAACTTGTAAAATTCTAGTAATGTTGTAGATTAATTTTATTATTGTTTTTACCCCTGATGTTACAACTTAATTGAAACAAAAAGCTTATTCGAAAATGACATGGGATTCAAAAACAGAATGGTCAGAGTAAGCCATTCAAGAGAAAGAAAGCAATATGGAACATGTTAGAGATAATCAAGCAACAAAAATGTTTATTACTGTCATTTTTGACAATTTAGCAAATTTAAAGAATTTGTGTGATCATTAAATTAAGTAACCGGACTGATTTTTAGGGTTTTGTAGGTATGACCAAAAAACCCTTATACCGTCATTTTGTCGTCTGTCTGTCTGTCTGTCTGTCTGTTCGGTAAAAATTGTAGCCAAACGGATAAACCTAGAGAGTTGAAATTTGGCATGCTTATACAACTCTTTGACCCGCACATAGAAAAAATACTAAAACATCTAAAAAACATACCCCCCTAAAAATATAAACAAATATGTGCTCATCGAAAACAAAAATATTTGTTTTAAATTATGAGTAGGGTATCAAATGAAAGCCCTTAGTACGTGGATTAACGATCAAATTTTTATTTTTGAAAAATAAATTATTTTGATGCGATATTTGCCAAAATTGTGCAAAAAAAATTTTGTCCCACACCCTATAGCCCACATGGTTTAAACTAAAAATCTAAAAAAATTCTAAGTAATGTATATTGGTGTGAACCGAAATAGTACAACAGGAATTTTTGATCAGATTATTTTTTCGGAAAATAATGCATTTTTTGTGGTTTTTGGTTCACAAAGTACAAAAGTTATACCAATGTAAGACACTCACATGCAAGGCGTACGATGGCGTTATTGGTTAGAGCACTGGTGTCGTAAGCTAAAATGCGCTGGAAACGAAGGGTTTCGAGTTCGAGTACTGAGTCAATTTTATTTTTTCTGTTTTTTTTTTTTGCATTTTTATTATGTTTTCAAAATTCTAGTTATATTTTGACAAATGTTGTATTTAATTTTTAAGAGCGTAAATTTAATAATTATCTTATTATATGATTAACAGACGATAAATTATTTTAAAAATATCGTTCATTTTGCCGTGATTACTACAAAGTAAAATTTGTCCTACACACTCAGCATACCGCCTTCACTTATTATATACCTGCGAAACCCTGAAATGTGTGAATATTCACACTTCACATCAATTTTTTATTTTTATTTTTATTCGAATAAAATTACAATTCAATATTGTCTCCCTCAAAATAATTTCGTTGGGAAGCCACACAGCGCTGGAGACGGTTCTTCCAATCATCATAGCAGTGCTGGAACTCGGATACTGGAATAGCTTTCAACTGGTCGGTTACAGACGTTTGAATGTTTTCGAGTGTCCCGAAATGACGTCCTTGAGGTGATTTTTTAATCTTGGGAAGAGGAAAAAGTCACAAGGACTCAAGTCAGGCGAATAAGGAAGCTGAGGAGCTACAGGAATGTTTTTACTGACCAAAAACTCGTTTATTGAAATTGCTGTGATTTTATCATCCCCAATTCATTGCTCAAAATCTGATGAAAAGTAGTGTGAGTCAAATTCAACTCTTCCTCGATCATTCTTACTCCAACCGACGATCTGAACGCACAAGATCCCGGATTCTGTCGACATTTTCACCGGTTCCTGAAGATGAAAGCCTTCCGCTGTGTGATTCATCTTCTCTGTTCCTTCTGAAAATGTCTTAAACCACCAAAAAACCTGGATCCTTGACAAAACATTGTCTCCGTAGGCCTACTGAAGTTTTACAAAAGTTTCCGTTGCACTGTACCCAAGTCTGAAGCAAAAACTGATGGCACACCGTTGCTCGTAATGAATGTTACTCATTTTTAGATCGCACTAGAAAAAACTGTTTTACGAAAAAAATCGCTACGGACAAAAAAATTACTCTAGCAAGTTTCAAGTCGTACTGAAGGCGTATCACATGTTCACATGACGCCACTCCCGCGTCTCTAATGTTGCCAGATCAAACACTATGTTGCCAGATCGGTTACTTAATTTACACACCTCGTACATAAATAACTATTAAGCATTTTGTGGAATTTCACTGGAAACTAAAGTACTACTGTCGCCAGTCATATTTCCTGCGATCACAGCGCCGACACCGATAATGTCCAGGGGCGGATTTAGCTTGTACGGGGCCCCTGGCTGAAAAATTTGTCGGGGCCCTAGTATTAAACTTTCTTAGTTTTTTGCCCTAGATTTTTGTTTACAATTAAAAAAGGTTATGTTTACTAGTATAATCATATTCTTGTCATATATATGTACATACTTATATCGTTCAAATACAGACATTACAATTTTGAGACATTATAAGAACATAAGACAATGAAAAAGAAAAAATGCATTTTATAAATGTGATTTTACAAACTTTTTCTTCTTAAACTATTATTTTGCTTTAACAAAGCCTGAAAAGTATAAAAATACATTTATATTTTTTTTTATTGTCTAACGGAAGCGCCCTGCCACTTTTTTTTACGACTACACCCTTGATTTTATTCTTATTATGAATCTACTCAAGTTAGTTAACGTATGTATTGTTTACAAGTATTAAGTTTATTTATTTAAGAAAAAAAAAAAATAATAATAATAATCATCTCTTAAAGTCCATCCCTTTCAACTATTAATGAACTTTGAAGTTATTTTTCAGGTAAAAAAGCTAATTATATAAATTAACAAAAACTCAGATAAAGTAGTACTTATTCTTAAGACAATTTTTTTAAAAGTCTGCAGCATACTACTACTGGCATAAAGTGACTGAAAAAATGTCAAAAAAACGTAATTTTAAAAGTAAACAACTTAAAAAGACCCAAAACTGTTTTCTTTTACTACTGCACAAATTCTAGTAATATAAATCAAAAACTTACCTTTTTAGGTCGTCTAAATCCAAAACCACAAATTCCCACCACATTAAGTGTAAATAAAACTGTAAAACTCAATTTTTTTTGTATTTGACGCACGATCTACAGCAATTTGTATATCAGTGACTAAATGTGCCGTTCGTATTTGTAACATTACAAATGTGACCATGCAATCTACGGCCTAAACGGCGCCCAGCGACGCAGTAAATGCAGTAGAGCCATTCCGAACAGGCTGATCGAACATCTTCATAATTTCACAAATTCTGTTCTTCATTCAATTGCATATAAATTATTTTCAGCATTAACTTTTCAATTGTAGTATATTTTTTTATTACATTGTTTGGGGGCCCCTAAATATCGGGGGCCCCTGGCTGCAGCCCAGTCAGCCCCCCCCCCCCCCTAAATCCGCCACTGGTAATGTCACTTCTCAGTACCTCCTATTTCTGTTGGTAATTTATCCAAATTAACTTAAAACCATAAACTTGAAACATCAATTGTCCATAAAATCTAAAAATCTGTTTATACCTGACGCCGATGTAAGATAGCACATGTCGCTAACTTCAAAGGAAATCTAACGAGCCTCTATGTCCAGTCGAGTATTTCCGCCAGATTTTAAATTTACAGCCGTCACTTGCGACAGACGTATACTGGTATATAGCGACAAAAGAGAAGTAGGTACATGCATATATTATAACTAGTTTTAAAAACCATATGGTTTTTGGGATAATTATTTTTAGTCATTGGCGGAGATGGGTGTTTAAATAAACAACTTGAAGATGGTTTAGAATTACGGAGACAATATTTCAGATTGAATAAGGAAGAAAATGAAAATGATCAACCATATAATGATAAGATGAAAATTTTAACATAGGATGATGTTTCTTTTCTTTAGCATAATTTTATATAACTTATTGAAGTTTTATTTGACTAGCTCTTGCAATAAAACTGTATATCAAGGCACAAAATTGATGTGAAGTAGGGTTGTACATCGAAGGCAAAACATCGATGTTTAACATCGATGTTAACATCGGCCCCTTACTATCGATGTTGAAAAAACATCGAAGGAAAAACATCGATGTATCGGAAACATCGATGTTTTATTAATATTAAAAAAATATATTTATTTATATTATATAGGTTTTATTTAATAATGTAAAGATAAAATACGAAGAAATTAACACATAATACACAAAAAGCATTTATTAGATTTTGAAATAGAAATATTCCTTTTTAATAGTAATTCATTTCACATTAATATTATTATACCCAATATAATAATACTAATTTGTACCTACAGTCTATTCCAAACGATAAGGCGGAACTAACCGCAATTTTCATTTTTGTAATTTGTCATTAGATATTTTTTTATATATTGAAGTTGGCTTTTCCTGAACAAAATGATCAAAAGCTTCAACCAATCGGTAAAAGTAACTAGAATTGAAAATCTAGTTCCGCCTAAACCAAAGGAACAGACCTTACTATTTTTACATTTCTAAAATAAAATATTGAATTTTATTACAATACTAATATAGTAATCTTAATGTTAATTTTATATTATTTAACATAAAAATAACACTGTCATACACAATTATTTTTACACTCTTTTAAGTTGAAATAAAGACTGTTCCTTTGTTTTAGGTGGAACTAGATTTTCAATTCTAGTTACTTTTACCGATTTATTGAAGCTTTTGATCATTTTGTTCAGGAAAAGACAACTTCAATATATAAAAAAATAGCTAAGGACAACTTACAAAAATCCAGGGATTGGAGGAATAACAACTGGGAAAGTGTGTTGGCGTCGTTGGTCGTTCGCATTGTTTGCAAAAATTAGAAGTTTCTTCTTATTTTTTCGTATTCTGCTAACTGCTAAGAAGAATAAAAACTAACACTATTAGTATTGTTATATCACAATAGATGGCGCTTATATTTTGTGTACTAATTTTAATAAAAATTTAATTTTTAAGATTCCAGTGCCTCTAGCGGTAGTTTCTGAATTTCAAAGTTTAAACATCGACATCGGTAGTAGACAGCGATGTTTTATCGATACTATCGCCAGCTGACCATCGATGGTAAAAACATCGATGTTTTAAAAACAAACATCGATGTTTTCGATACATCGATGTTTTTTTCCCATCCCTAATGTGAAGTGTGAATTTTCGCACATTTCATTAAGACGTAGTAATCTTTTAGTAGGATGCATTGAAAGTCGCTGCTTTCTTGTGTTTTTTGAGTATTTTCAATAACAAAATACGTGAATACATTAATAAAAGTATTTGCCTTCAGTAGCTATGGACTTCAGTCCCACTTTTCTGGTAGAAGTTTTATTCCGCGACAAAAGAATCGTCCGTCTTTTGAGCCAAGTCATTCAGCAACTCAATTTCTACGACTTCTCCGTAGTTATGGAAATGTGTATCTTCCAAAGCGTGTTGCATCGATCAGAACAGATGATAATCGCTTGAGGCCTACGCTCGGAGGATACGCTGGGTACGGAACAAAACTCTCATTCGAGCTCCATCAGTGTTTGTCTAACGGATATAGGGTTGCCAGGCGTCCGGATAAAGCAGGACATAGTTAGGCTTTTTGATTGCGTGTGCGGCCAAAATAAACGGTGTCCGAATTGTTCGGCTTTTGTTAGGCTTTTTACATTTCGCAAACGAGCGAGCGCCGTGCGAGGTCGATCGCCGACGTTAAAGTTGACGATAGCAAATGTTTTGATCAACTGCAAAACTTTAAAAGTTTTCTGAACAATAACAAAGAGAACGTTAATTTCAAGAAGCTGTTAGCACACAAGAAATGGGTAGCCTATTTTAAATCGATGAGTAATCAAGATTGCTTTTCAGAATTCCTAACTATTTGTCAGTATTACTTTGCGATCCCAGGACATAACGCAAACGTTGAAAGAATTTTTGCCTTGATAGGTCAGCAATGGTCAAATGTTGGTAGTAGAATTTAATTTAAAACATTTGACGTGTAAGGAGTTTTACAACTGCATTTTGAAAGAAACTGAGCTTTTAAAGCAGATTTCTGCCAACCAAAAATATGAATAATTATTTTTATTGTTTAAATTAAAGTTTTGTTTTTTTTTGTTTTGTTTAGATTGTTTTTTTATTTTTTTTTTGCTTTGGGAAGTAATAGCAAGTAAATAAGACTTATTTGTGCAATTGCCTTTATTTAATTTAAGAAGAATTTAAAAATGTTGATAAATGTTTATCTAGAATATAATTTTGACTGATCACTTTATTTGACTGATTAATAATAAATTATTTAGACTGATTTGGCGTTTTATTTATTTTTTTTTATTTATTTTTCATTAGAATTTAACAAGATTTATGGTAATAATCAAAAAAGCTTGATTCTACATAAAAAAAATTGTCGTACCTATTAATACTGAGAAACAAAATCCTCCATAATGTAGGGTGTCCAGCTTTTTTACCCTAACGTCCGGCCAAATTGGTTGGTCTGTTCGGCTATTAGGTTTGGCGACCTGGCAACCCTAAACGGATATAACAACATGGGGCCGAGCATTTTCATGGAGAAGAATCAATTTCCGGCGATTTGGTGCAATATTAGGTCGTCTTCGCATTAAATTATCAATCAAACGCTCCAATTGTTTTCGATAACGTTCGGCGGTGATTGTTTACTTTGTTTAACAGCTCATAATCTCACCAAACATAGAGCATTGCTTTGTGACAGTGGATGTTTTGCTTTGGTGTCATCGTTGATGGTTGACCAGAAACAACCCATGATTTCGTGTGTTTCGGCTTCTCGAAATAGCTCAATTTTTCATCGCCGGCCACAATACGCCACAAGAAACTCTTCTTTTTATGCCTTGCAAACAAAGAAGTCGAGATGTTTAAACGATTAGTAATTGCATTTTTTGCCAATTCATGTGGCATATTCCTTCTTTCTGGATCTTTGCCATGGCTTGTAAACGTTGTGAAATGGTTGGTTTATTGACTTCGAGCTGTTGAGCAAATTCTTTGAGTGCTTGAGCAGGGTTTTCTTCCAATAGATCTTGCAGTTGTTCATCTTCGAACTTTTTCAGTTGAGCTGACCGTTCACTCTCCAGTGTTCTTCAACCTTTTTGCTCCCGAGGACTGGTGAAAATAGGATAAATATTTCGCGGACCAGCTAAGACACAAATAAAAACTAATATAGATAGTATCTTATTATTATATAGGTATATGTTATAGAGTTATATAATTACAATTTTTAGTGCGACATCTGCTGCTGCTTCTTTCTTAGAAAATTTGATATACGTAGCTGCAGAGTTGTTTCTGAGAGACGAAGGGCTGCGTTAACATCCTTTCGATTTCTCTGTTTGATTTTTATAATTGACATGGCTGAAAAAATCTTTTCCCACAAATAGGAAGTCGAAAAAATTACAAATAATTTGATAGCCTTATAACTCAAAGATGGATATTATTTTTCTAGCGATTTCCAAAATTGAGACAATGATTGCATTTTATGTCGGGACAGCAAAGTGACATCAGAAGACAACTCGATCAGCTTTTCTTTTTCACGTGGATCAAGTGCACATGACTTTATATCTTCCAAGAATGGATTATTAATCCAGAGGTTACCTTTACGGGGATCCTCATTTTCAGAAATAATTATTAAAATTTTCAGCTAATGTTGACTTATTATGTTGAATATGACTATCTGGTTGACATCAGCAGCAATAAAAATTCTTCCAAAAGTGGAAACATTTCTATATCTTCCTCTTATAAGTAGAGCCCTGCAAATCCGCGGGTATCCGCGGATTATCCACGGATATCCGCAACTTTTCTGCGGATGCGGATAAATTATCATTTAAACCATGCGGATGCGGATCGGATGCGGATTAAATGTCATATCCGCTTATCCGCCATATCCGCGTGAACATTAAATCTTTGGTTACTTTCGGAGAAACAAGCAATTGTGTTCTGACTACGCAGTCCTCGGTTATTTTCGGTTGTCTGTATATACATGATATTTTGTAGCATTCAATCTCACGTTATTTTTATTAAGACAATTGTCCATGATCAAGACTGAGTTGAGACAATCAACTTAACTTTCTTTTTATTATTAAATATATTATAGAAAATAATATTTTGGACAAAAGTTTCCTGGTACACTTTCGACGTAATTCTTCCTACCTCTGCTCTAATTCTGGCTTTTAAATCTGATAGAGGTTTTTTTTTTTACATAAAACTGATTAGTAAGTTTTATTTAAATACCAAAATTTACCTACATAATTTTTTCTCGAAAATTTTATTATGTAACCTGCCAATTTTTTTATACTACCCGAAGTAAAAAGTCTTGCAGATCCCAAAAATTTGAAAAATGACACATGTTGCTATTTGAAAAAGTTGCAACGCCTAACTCATGCGCGAAATGGCGTAAGAGAATTACTTGATCCTAAAAATATGAAGCACCTTCTATCAAGTAACTTTTATGATTTTTTTTTTTAAATTCAATATCAAACAAAGCAGCACGCCACTTACTCCCTACGAAAAAGAACGCTTAGCCCCCCCAAAATTGTTATCTCTCTCTAGATGTAAATAAGTTATTAGCGCATCTAGGCCTTAAAACTTTTGGGGTCCCTTAGGTTAGGTTAGTAATAAATAAGCTGGTAAATCCAAAAATTTTCAGTAGCGTTTTAGAGCAGAGATTACCTAAACAGGCGAAATATGTTAGTTCTTTCCAAACTGACAGCAAAATCTGTAGTGCGGATAGTGCGGATATTTTTGCGGATGCGGATCGGATGCGGATTTGTTATTTACAAAAGCTGCGGATGCGGATCGGATGCGGATCGGATGCGGATCATGGATGTGCGGATGCGGATCGGATGCGGATACAGAAAAGCTTATCCGCGCAGGGCTCTACTTATAAGCTACTATCCCAAAGAATTAGCTTCTTCAGAAGTATGAAAAATAGCTGCGAGATGCGTTGTATTGGGGCTAGTGAATATTAAATAAATCATGGTTCAGACAAAAGTTTGCTTCTGCGTCGACTAAAAAAATATGCTATATACTCGTGAATAGAAGTGTACATCTACAGGACTGGGTCGAAATATTTCGCGGACTGGCAGGAATTTTCTGCGGACCAGGGGTTGAAGAACACTGCTCTAGACTACGAGCTTCACAAAATAACCCGGGGACATCTTTCTTAGCTCGGACAAGAGGTCCAGGTTCTCTTCTCGTCCTCTTTGAGAGTGATGTTCGTCTCAGCTGGACAGCCGAACATAAATAAATAAAATTCTAAATTACAGTGGACAGTCAGTTCCAAACTACTATTATAAAGGTGTCTCAAAAGAAATTTTATATTTATTTAGCTTACTGCGTGAACGCAACGTATCCGAGGGGCGCGGGGGTTATGTCAATCAGTAGCCTGGCTCTTGGGAATTCAGTCGCTATGGAGCGTTTCTCGGGAGCAGACCGCGCGTTATGCGTGCGAGAGTTTTACAAAAACGGTGATTCGGCGACTGTAGCGCGTAGAAAATTCTGCAGTATTCGAGGTTTTCGCCACTTAAATGATGCGCAAGCATTCTTCTCATTCGACATTGGGTTAAAAAGTTTGAAGAGACTGGTACAACGCTGGATAAATCAAAATCCGGGCGACCTAGGTCATCAAGAACGGTAGAAAACGTGGAGAATGTTAATCAGTCTGTTCGTGACCACCCGAACCTTTCAATTCGGAAGCACGCAAGTGCTTTAAATGTACATAGATCATCATTACATCGCATTATGCACAAAGACCTAAAGCTGCACCCCTACAAAATTCAATTGGTGCAAGAATTAAAGCCCCAAGATGCCAGTCAGAGGCTTAATTTCGTAAATCAGGTGATTGAGCGATTTTCAACGTTTACCAACATTTTGTTTTCGGATGAAGCTCATTTTCATCTTAATGGCCACGTAAATTAGCAGAACTGCCGCTACTGAAGTGCAACGAATCCGAAACGCAAACATCAGAAACCCCTACATTCGCCTAAAGTGACCGTATGGGCTGCGATGTCGGCGCGAGGAATTATCGGCCCTTACTTTTTGGAAGACGAAAGGGGGCGTGCAGTTACAGTGAATTCAGAGCGTTATGTGGAGATGTTAGACAACTTCTTGGTACCTGAACTGCAAAACTTTCCTGGCTATAACCAAAGAACATGGTTCCAACAGGACGGAGCAACTTCACACACGTCCAATATGTCTCTGCCACGTGTTCGTGAAATTTTCTCAGGCAAATTGATCTTCCGGAGAGGTGACATAAATTGGCCTCCACGCAGTCCAGATTTAACCCCTATGGACTTTTTCTTATGGGGTTATCTTAAATCTAAAGTTTACGCCAATAAACCGACTTCACTGGCGCATTTGAAAGAAAATATCCGTCACGAAATGGCAACCATCCCTGAGTCCACCAGCCGAGACGTCATAAGTAATTTTACTGTTGGATTAAATGAGTGCCGAGAACGCGAGGGTCTACATTTAGACGATATTATTTTTAAGAAATAAATCCCCAAAAAGTGTATTTTAATAATTAATAAACATTTTTTCTATATACGGCTTACTTTTTTTTTAATCGATCCACTAAATATAAAATTTCTTTTGAGACAACTTGTATACTCGTGAATAGAAGTGTACATCTACAGGATTGGGTCGAAATATTTCGCGGACTGGCAGGAATTTTCTGCGGACCAGGGGTTGAAGAACACTGCTCTAGACTACGAGCTTCACAAAATAACCCGGGGACATCTTTCTTAGCTCGGACAAGAGGTCCAGGTTCTCTTCTCGTCCTCTTTGAGAGTGATGTTCGTCTCAGTTTGACAGCCGAACATAAATAAATAAAATTCTAAATTATAGTGGACAGTGAGTTCCAAACCACTATAATATATCAAGATTCTTTTTACACTAAATATTAAATAGTTTTGGTGGCACTGCAATAATTTGCCTTGCTAATTTCTATCATTTTATTGATTTCTTTTAAGTATATTCGTATTAAGATATTCAAAATGACTTAGTTCTTGATGTGTGAGATATTATATTTTGAAAGGTCAAACGAGACAACACTTCAAAATATCGACCATTAACTTGTAATTTAGGTACTTCGCCTTAAAACATTAGTTTATTTACACAATATCATAGAACACAAATTGTTATTATGTAATTAATATAAATGTTCTTATTTATATGGTGCGGCAAAATATTTTATTTGTGGTTCGAATTATTTATATTATTTTAGATCAAAATAAGAAATTGCAAGAATGAAGATGCCAGTACTGTAGTGAAAGCCAAATAACACACAGAAAATTGGAGGAAGATGATTATAGTGGATAGCAAGGACCGCCAAGGGCGATTCCAGGTTCCGGAAAAACAGTATTCCCGTCCCCCCATCCTCGAAAACGATATTTATGAGCCCAATGAGTATTGATAATTTAAAAATTTGTAAAAATAAGTATTGAATGAATAATAAAAAAAAAATGATGGCATTTCAAATGAAACTTTTTAATACGTGAATCAACAATCACATTTTTATTTTGGAAAAATCAATTTTTTTATGGGATTTTCGATAAAAATATGTTACAAAATTTTTGTCTAACCCTATCAACCAGAGGGGTTGATCTAAAAATCTGAAAAAATCTCCATAATGAACATTAATGAACCGGAATAGTTCAACAGGAATTTTTGATTAGTTTTTCGAAAAATATCGATTTTTCTGTGTCGTTGAAAATATGGAAGCTCTTAGTACTCCAATAAGAAATAAAAGTCATTATCAAAAAACTGTTGATTTCAGCATTATCTTGGCTTCTTACACTTATTAAATACCTATAAAATCCTGAAATGTGTGAAAATTCACATTTCACACCCATTTTTACCGACCGCCAACATATATAAGGAAGGTATTGTGATCATACCGATTTTGACATTTCGAGATTTCGATGGATCTCCACGAATTGAGGTCCCTACATAACGTTTTGACGGAAAGGATTTTTTAGGCGGAAAGGATTTTTATGAAACTTCATATTTAAACTTCTGATGTCAATGGCACGAGTTGATCACCTTTTGGTAATAATCGGTTAACTAAAAATGGAAGTTTAATCCTGTCGGTTTTAAGATTTTTGCGAAAATTTCACAACAGAGAAATATTTCGAAAAAATTTATATAACAAACTTGCTATAAAAGCAAATACAGTCGATTCCGCTTAATTGGGACACATCGGGACTTAGGCATTTTGGCCCAATTAAGCGGCTGCCCCAATTAAGCGAATTTCACATAAAATTAAACTATGCATATTTTTCTTTCAATAATTTTATTTTATAAACTCTTGGACAAAACTATAAATTACATATAATCAAAAAATATAAACTTTTAAGAAAAAATAATAATAAATTCCAAAATAAAATAATAAATAGGTACATACAATTTAATTCAATGCAAAAATGCGTCAAGTGTAGTCTGTCTTTTGTTTTTGTAACATTTCACTTCTACAAAATCAGCACAGGTATTCAGTGCGGATGTAGGGCTCCCTTCATTTCCTTCCTGCATAAAATAACGCTGTAATATTAAATTCTTATATATTCTATATTTTCTTGAGAATATGTGTAACATAATATGTACTGTGATCTTAACTGTCCCAATTAAGCGGAATGTTGTCCCAATTAAACATGTAAATTTACTGTTGGTTCCTTGGTTTGGTTTCTGTTCTTTGAGATTTGTCCCAAATAAGCGGCTGCCCCAATTAAGCGGTGGCCCAATTAAGCGGAATCGTCTGTACTAACAAATTTTATTTGACATATTTTTTGATAAAGCAGCATAAATTAAACAAGTACTTTATGATGGCCGTCCGCCTTGTGGTGGCCACAACTGATTTTTTTCTTTTAGATTTGTTTTATTCCGTAAAAATATGCATATTTTCGGGTACTTGATACCTGAACAAAATCTAAATTTTCTTACACGCAAAACGTACATTTTCTAAAGGGCGTTTGTTGGAAATAATTATTTTTTCATTAATTTTTATCTATTTAATCACTTTATTGTTTTTTGAACAAAGAGGAAAAATATGTTAATTTCTTAATGTTTCATTTAGTTAAAGTTTTCCTTACTGATTTCGTTATGACGTTTGATTCTTAATGAGAAATAGAAATGTGCGTGTTATTTTCGAATTTATTTATATTTAAAAGATATATTTTAAAGGATATTATGGAACATAATTATTTCCGTTATTATTTTCAGTTTCAAGTTAAACATCACGAATTTATGGGAACAATTATATCTTTTTGATTAGTATCCGTATTTCCGTATCTTACTGTATCTACTCACTACTACAATCAATAAATCATAATCGTCCAGGAATTATTTTAGGCATTTTATTTGGCTCTTTATGAATTAAGTTGCTTTCAGTGGCGTAGTATCCATGGAAGCAAGGAATGTAGTGCATCCCTTGAATATATACGAGATGTGTAAATTAAGTAACCAGACTGGCAACATAACGTTTGATCTGGCAACATTTGGGACCGGAACTTGGAGGAGCAGCAAGTGAACGTGTGATACACCTTCAGTACGAGTTTGAACTCTCTATTTTGAGGGAGACAATATTGAATTGTAATTCTATTCGAATAAAAAAAAATTAAAAAAGTCAGTTCGGTTAATTAATTCTTTTCATAGATACACATTTCTATACGAAGTGTGTATCGTATAGAACAGTATCTTGACTTACGAGATGTGATCGGAAAATTTCTAGAACGAGATAGAAAATATAAATTTTTGAAACAAAATTGTATTTATTTTTCTACATAGTCTCCATTCAGTCCAATGTCTCCATTCAGTACATTTAGACGTAGACGTAGAATTCTACGTCTACGTCAATTGGAAACCATCCTTTAAGCGTGTTCTACATTATACTTTATTCATCAATTTTCTAAACTTTTTTCTTTGAACTAGAAGTTGTCAAAGTTTTAATACAATTTATTTTTCAATTTTTTGGTAGAGAATGAAATTCTTACACGTGTTTCAGTTCATTTAAAATACCAACATAAAAATATAATTCATATCTTGTCAAGTGTTTATAACCTAGCTATTAGATTTGTAAAATTACTGATTTACGTACAAAACACAATTTATATATTCGCTTATTCAAATGATCAACAAAACACTATTAAACACGTGGTAATACAAATATTTACAAGCGTAATTTTAATGTTGGTACTATTGTTAAAAGTGTCTACTGCACATGCACCGAGTTCCAAGTTGGATGTGTTTTCAAGAAAAGTTTGATCAAAACTAGTTTTGAATAAAGTTGACCTTGATTAAATAAAGTGTTCTACACTGTACAATTTCACTGATTTATTTCTGGTACAAGTTTTAGTCAAAGAAATAAGTATGAAAATTTGATGAGAATTGTATAATGTAGAACACGCTTTAGTGTGTACTCGGTTTCAATTAATGTATACGTATATAAAAATGTTTGAGCAAATAATATATTCAATATATGTTAATTCCGGTTCTCCTACGGATTAGATTCAGCATAATGAATGAGACATTTGTAAGGTATCATGTTTCAGTGATAATTTTTCATTTTACATCTTACATCAACGCCTTTTTTCTAAAGATTTAATCGCAGGTGCCAATTGGAAATTTATATTTTACTATACAATTTAATGAATAATTCTTTAAGTAATATTCAAAAATAAATTCTTAGTTTGTAAAAGTGTTATTTTTCTGATAAATAGTGACATTTTAGGAAGTTAATTTATAGTAATTTTAATGTTAATTAATATTGACACTATGTTCTTCTAAAAACATGCTTAATAAATATGTTTAGTGGTTTATTGGTTCTCATTGGCCAATAGTTTTTGGAATATAATTAACCGAATCACTATAGAAAATAATTTTTCACATACATTAATCCCTCCTTTTACACGGTCTTTAATTACGTGAATTCAACGTCGAAAATTTTCTACGTTCGTACACTAAAGCTGCGTTCAGAGCTCTTAAATTAGTATACTAAACACTAGAGCTTGTGCACTGTTGATTGTCACTACAAGTTTGTCATGTGGTAAGGCGAGCAACCGTTCAGACCTCTAAATTTAATATGTTATACATTACTGATTGTGGATAGTTTTCTAAACTTTGTAGTTAGTGAGTTGTTTTAAAGAGACAGACATATAAACACATTGGCTATCTCAGTCTACATCGTAGAGAACGTTTACATTGTATGCCTTTACATAACCTAACAAAATGTCATCGCGCAGATTATAATAAATCTCGCCCAGAGTTATCAGGTCGTCAAGGATGAAATTTGTAGTTAATAATATTGCCAACTTTAACAGCTTATTGACATTGGCATAATATTTTAGCGTTCTGTTTTTTTTTTTTTGTTGGAAAGTTACACATCTCGCCTGTTTAAAGAAATCATTGTATGTTCTAAAAAATATCAAAAACTTTTTTTTAAATTAATTTTGTTGAAAACGGAACGGTCCGAAATTCGTACTATTATGAAGTATGAGTTCTTACGTGGAACTACGGCATCGCAGACCGCGCGAAACATTAATATTGTATTTGGCTCTAGTGTTACTACGCAGCAGACAATACCAAATTGGTTCACCAAATTTCGTACAGGTATCTTAAAAACCACAAATAAATAACAGACTCATCGATCACAGCAGGAATATACTACAACCAACTGGACGAAATGATGAAAAACAGCCTAGATTGGTCAACAGATCGACTCCTATCTTATTGCATGATAACGCTAGACCACACACTGCACAAATGACTCAAATGACTGTGGCAAAACTACAAAAATTGGAGTTGGAACTTCTTCATCATCCTCCATACTCTCCAGACCTACCCCCCCCCCTGACTACAACTTCTTCCGCAATTTGGACTACTTTTTAATAGGAAAACAGTTTAATTCCAATAATGCTGTAAAACTGGCCTTCCAGGAATTCCTTGACACTCGTCCGTTAGGGTTTTATACCGCCGGCCTGAACAACCTGCCGCTTAAATGGCAAAAGTGTATAGACAATATGGGTGCATACTTTGATGAATAAAATAAATCCTTATATTTGTTATCAACCAACTTTGCCTTTTTTTCTACGAATTTCATCCTTGACGACCTAATATGATCAATTTAGGTAATTAAGTTAGGTTTAGTTAGTAAAAATCTAAGAAAGCAGAATTAGGAAAACGATAATAACCACCAAAGTTGGTTTAAATAGACGCAAATATCGCACTATTCGTAAAGCACTAATTTCATTAACTGTAAATGGTGTTTTGAACGTTAAAACTATCTACTAAACTTATGAATAATACACAGTCTATTAATTTAAAGAGCTCTGAACGCAGCTTAAGAGCTTTCTCCAATAAAAAAAAGCATTGCTTAAACTGGTAATAACCGAAGGTATATTTTTCATCAATCCAACAATAGATCTTTAAAAAACTAATTATTATTCTTAATCTATTTAACAGTTGTATAGATGTACTCATATTTCATTACTTTTAAACAATTCCAATTACATCTGATTATTCATCTTCAGTCATTTCGCAATTCTTTAATTACTAAAAGCCCACTCGGTACCTAACCTAAAACGGATCAATGTATTGAAATAGATAATGACAAAATAGTAATAGAACCAGTAACGTTAATGCCTCAAGCAAACCCACTAATTGACACTGTAAGAAGAATGAACCATAGTTTTTATTACTTTTTTATGATTTCAGTACTGTAAATTACATTTGAATATTAAATTTTGGGTTTGACCAATAAAATGTAGGCGTTTCGTAATGGCAAATTATTGGTACTTAAATTTAGTTTGTTAGAGAATATGTTTTAAAATGAAAGTCTCTTTTTATATTTCATAAATAAAGATCATAAAATTTTATTCATATGAAATTATTTTCCAATTAAATTATTACTTTTTAATACTGCCTTTCTGTAATAAGTGGTGTAACAATGGGCATGCTACGCCTGGGGATGAAATTATCGATTAGAGATGGCAACGATTAATTGAATGATTGAAATAATCGATTATTTTGTTTTAGTTAATCGATTAATCATACGAGGTGTGTAAATTAAGTAACCGGAATGATAAAAAAAATATATATTCGAATAGAATTTGTTGGGGCTGCGAGTGGAATGGCCCGTGTGGCCAAATGTTGCGCCCGTACCGGCTAGATGTTCGACCGGCCAACTCGAAGGACCAGTGCCCCTTTGGATGGTCGCCGGGCACAGAGCGAATGGACTGTTGATGAAGGATCGGTGTTGGTGGATGATCTTGGTAAACCGCAGCAAATACCACGAAGCACAGACGTAAATAACTCTCTAGACCAGTGATTCTTAACCGGGGCGCCAGCGCCCCCTTGTGGGCGTTTTGGAGGTCTGGCGGGGCGTTTTTAAATTTTTAGCAATTAGGGGGCGCTGCAGAAGTTCGAGTGGGCATTGTGTCAATATAAAAAAATAAGGTATGCTCATTTGCTTAAATAAAAGATGTAAACAATGAAAATGTATGCAGTGAATTGAAATTACTACGAAATGATGTGGCCTATCTTTCGGATATATTCGGAAAGATGAATGAAAATCTCCTAAATCTTCAAGGAAACAATATCAGCCTTATTAAAGCCAAAGGAGTTGTATTGAGCTTTATCAATAATCTCAACTTACTTATATAAAAATAATCTTTGTCGGCGAGAATACCATATTTCCTACTTTACAACAATTAAAAGAAGATACGCTCAAGGATTCTGATTTGGAAACATACTGTAGCCACATTGACGCCCATATCAAAGATATGATAATACGATTCAAAAACTTGCAGGAACTTGTGATACCTGCTTGGTTAATTAGTCCATTTTTATCAGACGTAGAAAGTCTCAGTCAAAAATTAAAAGAGCACTTTATTGAGCTACAAAATGACTGTGAAGCCAAAATATAATTCAATCAATGTGATTATAATGCTTTTATTATATTATAATGTAGTATGTGATATTAATATGACATAAAAGGCAATATATTCATAATGTTTATAAAAATAATAACGTGTTTTATTTCTATTTCTCATCATTTTTTTATTTGTAGTAGGAAATTTATTGCATAAAATACATACCTACATAGAGAAAAGTGTAAATATTAAATTTTGTTTTTTGTTGGGGGGGGGGGGCGCTGGATAATTTTACTGTGGTAAAGGGGGCGATTCTTTCAATACGGTTAAGAAACACTGCTCTAGACGAAGTCTGCCTGGCAATAAAACCACGTAGAGACGTGACTGTTGTAAAATGTTTCAAAAGAATAAGTATTAGATGCTGCTGGGAGACTTCAAGCTAATACTTGTCTTTGTTGTTGTCTAGAAGTCTAAAAGATCAGAAACTGTACTGAAATCTTTATATAATGAAGAAATACACAAATTCAGATGCAGAGACCCAAAATGTGTGTAATATATTAAGTTTATTGCCAGAAACAGAATTAAGATAATTATTTACGACATTTTATTACAAAAAAGTGACAAGAGTAACAAAATAAAACAAAATTTCAGAGTTGCTAGAAATAGCGTTGTCCAAACAGAATTACAATTCAATATTGTCTCCCTCAAAATAACTTGCTTGGGAAGCCACGAAGAGCTGGAGACAGTTCTTCCAATCCTCATAGCAGTGCTGGACCTCGGATACTGGAATATCTTTCAGCTGGTCGATTACAGACGTTTGAATTTTTTCGAGTGTCCCAAATGACGTCCCTTGAGGTGAATTTTCAATCTTGGGAAGAGGAAAAAGTCACAAGGACTCAAGTGGATAAGGAGGCTGATGAGCCACAGGGATGTTTTTACTGGCCAAAAACTCTTTTATTGAAATCGCTGTGTGACAAGGCGCATTGTATCTCCTCAATTCATTGGTCAAAATCTGATGAAGGGTAGTGGGAGTCAAATTCAACACTTCCCCGATGATTCTGAATGTTAACCGACGATCTGAACGCACAAGATCCCGAGTTTTATCGACATTTTCATCGGTTCTTGAAGATGAAGGCCTTCCGCTGCGTGATTCATCTTTAATCAACTCTCTTCCTTCTGAAAATGCCTTAAACCACCAAAAAACCTGGGTCCTTGACAAGACACTGTCTCCGTAGGCCTAATGAAGATTTGCAAAATTTTCCATTGCACTGTGCGCAAGTCTGAAGCAAAACCTGATAGCACACAGTTGCTCGAAATGAATGTCACTCATTTCTAGAACGCACTAGAAAAAACTGTTTCACGAAAAAAATCCTTACGGACAACAAAATTAGTCTAAGAACATTAAGCAATTTATAACTGATTCTAAGAACTCATTCTGAGGCGTATCACATGTTCACCTGCCGCCCCTCCAAGTCCCGAGTCCCAAATGTTGCCAGATCAAACGCTATGTTGCCAGACCGGTTACTTAATTTACACACCTCATGTGATATTTTTGGTTTCGTTTAATTAATAATTAATCGATTAATTTATTATTAATGGATAACTTTATTTTATTTTTAAGAAATTACTTAGTTGTATTGTTGAAACACTGGTCGGTAAATGACTTTTCTCTCTTGTTTTCAATAAAGTCCCTAGATTACTAGGCCTTCAGAACACTCCTTATCGCCCATCTGGAGAATAATGCTGCGTTCAGAACCTCTCAATTAGGAATTAGAATTAGTACTTAGAATTAACGTAAATGTTTGTTATACGTAACTGTACGTTACCGTTCACAACCTTCAAAATTAATACTTATACTTATAAATTAAAATTAGATGTTTGTAGACTGCAAACTCTTACGTTAATTTATAATTGACGCATGCGCAGTAAGCACTTGTCAACCTAAAAATTTCTATGACAGTATTTTTTTGCTTCTATCCACATCTATGTGTTTTCTATGTGTACAAATATAAATTTTTCCTCTATTTCAACTCTTTTCAGAACCATGAAACACTCAAAAACTCTAAAGTAGAAATCGATAAAAATATTTGTCAGTGGCTTAATTTCTTAATTTTTATTGGGAATGCTGCTTAATTTCTATGTAGAAATTTTATGTTAAGTACTAATTTCACGTTAATTCTAATTTATAATTTGGAGGTTCTGAACGAAGCATTAAACTGAACCGCTACTCATTTCTGCACAATATACTGCTATATTTTGCGTCCAATCAGTTCAAATACTCACGAGCGAAGCGCAATCTTCCAACTCGATAATTTGCGAGAAAAACCTGGCAAGTTACAGGTCTTCTGGATACAAGCCCATGTTTTCTCAATCGTCTTTGGACAGTTCGTGACGAAATTGCCAAATTTCGGTCTTTTTCAAAACGACGGAGAAAAATTAAGGACCAGTTACGATCGCATAGAACAATTAGGGTAGGAAATCCATCGTTTCAAGCGCTTGTGGCTCATGGATGATTTGAACCAGGTTTATATGTAGAGGCCAGTTCGCTGATGACGCTTTATAGCGTAATTTATAGTGTTTTTAGCTACATCCAAAACATCACCGACATTCCAATACTGCGGCCATCTTCATATAATGGCGCAGCTCGTACAAAATCTTCTGGACACATTTTAATTTTATTGCACAAAAAAAGACTTGTAGGATTTTAGAAATCTCTAAGATGGGTAACTAATGGCAAAATTTTATTTTACCAATATTTGTTTATGCAGACATTGTATTACCTCCTATTACTTATAGTTTCCTAATAAAATGGTAAAATAATTTTTTATCAGCCTTTAAAATACCACATTAAAATCCCATTTTTTCGTTTTTTTTTTTTTTTAATTATCAGTTAAGCCGCATTCAGAGCTCTTAAATTAATATCTTATGCACTCTAGCTTATGGACTGTTCACTGTCACTAGTAAGTTTGTCATATGATAAGACGTGAAACCATTCAGGCCTCCAAATTTAATACGCTGTTTGTTGTGGATTGTGCATAATTTTCTAAACTTATAGCTAGTGAGATGTTTTAATGAGACAGACATATAAACACATTGACTATCGCATTCTATCAGTGACACCGTAGTTATCGAATGCCTTTACATAACCTAACATAATATCATCATTAACAAATCTTGCTCAAAATTACTTAAGACGGACAGTAAATATGATCAATTTAGGTAATTAGGTAGTTAAAATCTAAGACAACAGAATTATAAGAACGATAATACATATAAAATATTTTACAAAGCTAAATAGTTGGTTTCAAAATTCACAGATGGAGGGCTATTCGCAACGTACTAATTTATAACAGATGTGAACGGTACATGGAACGTTAAAAGAATGCATTAAAGCATAACTCAGAGCGACACAACGAACAGTCTATAACTTATTAATTTAAAGAGGTCTGAATGCGGCTTTACTTAGTATTTATTAAATAAGTATAAAAATTTTCCAATGCTTGGGGCGTCCAGACCCAAGGAAAACCCCTTGAAAAATATGATATAATTTCGTGTGAACGAATAATAAAACCTGGTTTATAATAGATCCATAACATAAACGCATTGCATGGTATGAAGATGAATTATAGAACTATAATTGTTATGTTAATTTTATACGAAGATGTTCGAATTATATACAGAACAATGATAGTCCTTCTCTATCTTCATGCCATGCATTGCGCTTATGTTATAAATCTATTATAAACCAGACTTAAGACTTGCTTTGCAAATGGTGTAAGCGACGTTCACAATTCTAAAATAAAATTGCGACAATAGGAATGCTTTCTCACATTAAGCAATTTATAACTGATTTATAGCCCAGTTCAATTTTTAACGTAATTATAAATATAACCGTTACTTTAATGGTCCATTAAAGATTCAAATTCTCAGAGATTTCTATAAAAAACAATCTCATTGAACTCTAGTTCTGTTTTATATAAATACGTGGCAAGTAAAATATTAACCTTCTTCTAATTGCGTTTTTACATATCCCGGAAATAACTGTTATATATCTCTATCTGTAATCAAAGAATCTGTAAATTGTCTTTGTTAATTTATTTATTAATAATATGTACTGTTCTACATACAACATTTGTGTTTAAATGGTTCATAAGTCTCAAGAAAATTAGCAAAAAAATTCTGGAAAATCTAAGAATTAGCAATATTAAATATTAGGTGTACCAGAAAGTTTTTCGTTAACTTGGTATTATTAAAATAGAAACAAATCGAAAGAAAACAATGTACTATACTGAGTATAATAGTTACCATTGTGTTCTATAAAACTCTGCCTTATCAGGAAGAGAAAATATTCCCGATTTATAAAATTCCTGATTTTTTGAAAGAAAAAATTGTTCAAGGCTCATTTTAACATGGTTCATATCTCTAAAGCCTGGTTTATAATAAGCCCATAGCATAACTGCATATGCATTAAACAATAGATTTGACCCTTCAAAACATCTGTTTGTAATAAACAGAACAAAGAGAGTAGTGTAATTTTTATGCTTATGTTCCATAACATATCTATTATAAACCAGGCTTTAGTGTCTTGTTTCGTAAAAAGTGTTCCAATGACCGAAATAAGTGATAGTCGGAGGGTGAAATATCTGGTGAGTAGGATGGGTGTGTTAGAACTAGAGATGGGTCGTTCATGAACGAACCGGCTCACTGAGCCGACTCAGTACACTGACCGAAGTGACACGGTTCACCAAATTGAAATGAGCCGGCTCACGGCTCACTGTATAGTTTCAAGTTTCAAGGATACGATTGGTCGGGCGATTGTGAGCAGTGACCGGAGTGATCCGGATCTGGATCGATGTCATGTTGAACTTCGCGAGAACTCGGCTTGTAATGTATTATCATAAATTGTATTATTTATTGTCATCAATTTGTAGGGCAGTTTATTTGAAACTAATAGGCTTAGTCTGTATTTTCTTACAACCATACTATATAAAAATATTAAAAATATTGCCCAAATCCCAGATGTCCGATTTATAAGGGCAATAAACATCGCCATAAACTTAACACATCTGGTTTAAAATACAGTAGCTACATAAAATGAATTGTTTGTTTCAAAAATGTTAGATAAGAACCGGGGCTAAACGACGTTCTAACTACGAGCGAACGACCGACAACTGACCGGGTTAAGCGACGTTCTACCTACGAGCGATCGACCAACAACTGACTCGGTCTAGGAAAGAGCCGGCTCTAAGCGACGTCTACCTACAAGCGAACGACCGACAACTGACTGAGTTAAGCGACGTTCTACCTACGAGCGAACGACCGACAACTGACCCGGTCTAAGAAAGAGCCGGGTCTAAGAAAGAGCCGGCTCTAAGCGACGTCTACCTACAAGCGAACGACCGACAACTGACCGCCTCTAAGCGACGTTCTACCTACGAACTAAACTCCCAATCAAGCTCGGAAATTTTTTCACGTGTCTTTTTGTGTTGAACGGCATTGTCGTCTTGAAGAACAACTCCTCTTCTATTCACAATTTCTGGCCGATTTCTGGTCAATTTCTGATTCAGTTGATCCAATTGTTCACAGTAGAGATCAGAATTAACACGTTGCCTCGGTTTTAACATCTCATAATAAATTAATCCTTTATAGGGCCTTCCAGATCGAAGTTCATCATTCAAGCATAAATTTCCTGATTTTTTCAAATTTCAAATTTTTTAAACCACTGTTGACATGTTCGTACACTTAATTTACCACCATAAACAGTGCAAATGTCTTATGTAGCAACTGTAGCAGATTTTTTTTATGGTACTCATGCAACATTAAACAGCGTAAAAAATGTTTTAATGAAAATTCTTCCGCCATTTTAAAATGTAAAGGTTTAAAATGAAACGAAAACAATAATTAAGTACTCAAGATTACAGTTTAATCAAAACGCAAAAGTCTGTTTAATTCAGCGAATAAGTCGTGTCTAGTTCGCATACAGCACTAATAATAAAAACGAAAAAACTTTCCGGTACACCTAATATAATACAGTAAGATCAGAAGCATGGAAATGAGATTTTTGAGAAAAATATCAGGAAAGAAAAAGATGGACCGAATTAGAAACGCGACGTTCAGGGAAGAATTACAGACAAAACCAGGAGAACATCTAATTCAAGAAAGTCAACTGAGATGGCTAGGGCATGTCCAAAGAAAGATAAATGAAAGAATAGCCAAAGCAACATTTGAAGCACGACCAATAGGAAAGAGAAGAAGAGGACAACCAATTTAGATTTAGAAGGACGAAGTGAGACAAGCAACAGAGAGGCGAGGGGTCAAATGGACAGATATTAAAGGGATCTGGAAACTTCGCCCCCCACATGTCGCTCACAACTTTTCACCCCTCCACATTTTGCCCCCCACTTTTCGCCCCTCCACATTTTGCCCCCCACTTCTCGCCCCTCCACATTCCACCTCCTACTTTTCGCCCCTCCAAATTTCGCCCCCCCCCCCCCGGACATTTCTCTACCGGATATTTCGCCCCCGGATATTTCATCCCCTACACATTTCGCCCCCGCGGATATTTCGCCACCGAGGTATATTATAAGTACAGTGGTACCTCGGGTTACGAATTTAATTCGTTCCGGAAGTTAGCTCGTAACCCGAAACATTCGTAAGTCGAAACGAATTTCCCCATAAGGAATGCATAATGTAAATTCAATTAATTCGTTCCAGACCGCCAAAAATATTACTTTATAATAATAAAAATACAACCAATGTGCACCAATATTATTTAATAATACCAATCTATAATGTTATCAATCGTACGATGTCGAGCGTACGATTCGTAACCCGAAATTTGTTCGTAAGTCGAGACAAAAATTTTGACGAATCTCGGTTCATAACCTGAAACATACGTAACCAGAGACGTTCGTAACCCGAGGTACCACTGTAATTTAGCTGCACGTTCACTCTGACCGACTGGAGTAGTGCCTACTTGCCTGTCTGGAGAAGTGAACTTTGCCAGGGAAATTTGGACTTGTACAGGAAAATTTGGACTTGTACAGGGGTCAGCAATAATTACTCAACAAAAGCGAATAATTTGAACTTGTACAGGGATCGAAAGAATTGAGATTCTTATACAGAGGTCGTCAACCTTTTCCTAATTTGAACTTGTACAGTGTTTGCAATATATCCTCAACAAATTCGAATAAAAAAAAAACTTGTTAAGTATTTGACAACATATCCTCAACAAATTCGAACAATTTGGACTTCTACAGTGTTTACCAACATTTTACCCCTGTACAAGTCCGAATTTCCCTGTCACATTTCATTTCTCTAGACAGTCAACTAGCCACTACTCCAGTTGGTCAGAGTGAACGTGTGGCTAAATTACTTATAATATATCTGGCGAAATATCCGCGGGGCGAAATGTGTAGGGCGCGAAATATCCGGGGGGCGAAATATCCGGGGGCAAAATTTGTAGTCACCTGAAGTGGACGTCTTGAACGATGTTCATCACTTGTGGATATTTGCAATGTTTTACAATTGATGAGAAATATATTTGGTGTACTTCTTTCGTTTTCTGTAAATTAGTTCCTTACTTAAGTTTTCTATTTTGCCTAACTCTGTTATATCTACATTGTCTGTGAATCTCAAAGGAGGTCTAATTTGAATGTTGAAACGAAACTATTAAAAATAATAGAGCAGTACCAAATTACAGTTTTCCATACTCTATTATTCTATAATAAAATACTTTTGTTTTTTTTACTAATTGTTTATTACTTTCTACCGTAACCAATATACTAATTCACTTTAATTAATTCCAAACTATTTTTATAGAATATTGAATTAAATAATAAAAAAATGGCGAAATTATTGCAAAATTTAACGTATTACTAAGGAGTGTCTTTTTAATGTGAAGTAACTATATTTTGGTAATGTTAGAAAGTTGTAATATATGTATATGTATGTGTTGGTGTGTATTGTCAAATTTGTTCGCGTATTTTTAATAATAACAATAAGTTTAAGCTACTTTCTATTTACTTCAAAATAAATTTGAATGCCTAGGGGCAGTGTCGGATTATCTACGAGGCACAGTATGTATGTTCCTACAGGGAGGAAACGAACCTATCCACAGTCTATATAATAAGACATACATGCTTATGACTCAGAAGGATGTGCACAAAAAATAAACAGGTTTAAACATGATAAGAATATCACGACCTAATACGACCGATAATAAAAATTGTTTAGTTAGTGTTTTGTCTTTCAGTAGTGCGGTTATGTAATAATAAGCAGGGAAAAAAGTTATCGACTCCCGACTCTTTGATTAAATTTTTATCAAGAATGAGAAGAAACCGAAAACGAAAGCAAAATAACCATATTACTTTAATTTTTTAAAGCAGGGAAACAGGAAAATAAAATTAAAAATATTCAATCCTGAATTTATCTGGTTTCCTTCATGCTTTCCAATTTAAAATTTGATAAATCCTACTCGTATTAACAGATTAATACGATGAGGCAGTAAAGATATTTTGCTTTTACTCATACCCCTTTTTTAATACTTTGTTTATTATGTTTAAGCGGAACTAAACTGGATTTTTATTTTCTCAAATTGTAACGAGATTTCTGATGGCAGCCAAAATCTAAATGTTGAAAGGAAAAAGTGACATATTATGAAAAATAAAGTGCAGGCTATTCTAAACGTTTAGGCGGAACTAAATGGGAATTTCGTTCTTTTAGGTTGTCACGAGAAGGGACCTTGCTGGGGTTATTTAATTTTTTTCGTTGGCAGGTGAAAATTTAAAATTCCAATAGTGAAACCATGGAAACGAATGACAAATGTCAAAAATAAAATATTCTTTCTTATTTTAATGACAAAAACTAAATGTGAAATTTGTATTAAGAATGACACAAAAAATCAAAATATAAAGCAAATGACATTTTATAATGATATTAACCTTAACCTAAATATGTTTATTGTAAGTATGATTTACAAAGTTTAAAAAAACGGCCAAAATACACGATTCAAACGATGAAAGTTACTAGATTGCAAAATCTAAACGTTTAAAATAGGCTAAACGTTTGGAATAGCTTATATATAAAATAATTTTAAAATTATATTTTTTAAACTAATAACATATATTTGAAAATTTGTTTTAAAAATGACACAATAAGTCAAGATGAAATGAAAATGACATTATATAAAAACACTGTTTTTTTAGATTAAGTGGAACTAAACATTGAAATATACTAACTCTTAACGCTTGAATGAGGCATTTTATCATTTTGTTTAACAAAAGCCCACTTCGATCGTTAAAAGGTGAAGTTGTGATAACTTAAGAAAATAAAAAGTCGATTTAGTTCCGTTTAAATATTTGAAATAGGCTTTACGATTTACGAGTGAAAGGAGTCGGGAGTCGGAGTCGGTCTTAAAAAATACCGACTCCGGAGTCAAGAGTCGGGAGTCGGTAATTTTTCTACCGACTCCCCATCCCTGATAATAAGTGCTATTTATGCAAAACGTTTTGAAGCAGTATTTTTATGTACTCACCCAAAAGGGCCAAAAATGTCCTTTTCAAGTGCAGCAAAATATATGCACAAGTCGGTGGACTTTGTGAAGGATTGGGTGAAACGTTATAAAATTAATAAAAATGTTACGATTTACCTAATCCTGGATTAAAAAAAGTGACCACTAAAAAACAAGATAAAGTGATTTTTACCGTTTTTAAAAATAATCCTATGTTATCTTTACATAAATATCAGTCAATTTTGTTAAAAAAGAAGATTAAGTTAAGTCTAATGACCCTGAGAAGTCGTTTAATTGAAAATGGTATTAAATACAGGAGCACCAAACAAAAACCATTGTTATCGGTGAAACATGTCGTAACGACTCACTTGGGCTAAGGAAAATTCAGTCTGCGATTGGAGTGATGTGGTTTTCTCTGATGAATCTAGTTTTTACATAGGGGGTACATGAAATATAAGCTTCGAACACAAAACGTTCAAAATTTGGATCAGCTAACTTGTCAAATACGACAGATATGGAGATCAGTGCCAAAGTACGCCAAAAAGCTGGTAGAAAGTGTACCGAAAAGATGCCAAGCAATAATTGATAATAATGGAGATTGGACCAATTATTAGGTAGTAGCATAATCATATTTACAATAAAATTTTAAATTATTAGGAGACAATGTTGAGTAATGAATCAATCCAAAATAATGTTTTTTTTATTGTTTTTTAAGAACTTACTGACCTATCCTCCTATTATATTTTTACTTACTTACTTAATCCTAAGCCTGTCTACCTTTTGGTGTGAAGCGTTGTGAAGGAGAGTCACGGTACATCTTCTGGCGAAGTGTGACTATGTTGAGAAATAAAAATGAATAAACCCAAAATAATGTGTTTTTATATTGTTTTATTGACCTGCTCTCGTACTCAGGGCCGCCGAGAGGACTTCTGAGGCCCCGAGGAGAAACTTTATTTGCGGGCCCTGGGTAATGATCAATTCTATACTTCTATACCCGGGGCCGTCAAAAGGGTGAAAACTAATTTTTTCAGCTCGGACTCTGGACCATATACAAATGAAGCGGGAATTTTTATTATAATACAGGTGAAAATTCAACTGATGACCTATGAATTAAAAAAGGTACTCCCAAAATATAGAAACGGCCACGCGCCCCTGGCACTTGCCTCGTTGCCAGGCCGTCCCTACGGCCTGGCCAGGACCCTAGTGCTCCAAGCACCCCAGGACCCCGGGAATTTTACCCGGCTACCCTCCCCCCCTCTTGTCGAGCCTACTCGTACCTTCTTTTATTTTAAGTTCGAATTTCTGTATTAAGTTGTGTAATTCGACAGATAAAGGGTATATACTGGTGAGTCTATTTCCCAGTGACATGCAAGATTAATGGCCTACTATATTCTAAATGACATACCATGAATTATTATCAAACGTTTAAATGCTATATTATAGTTAATTATTAATATGAAACTAAAATAATTGCTTTTATTATTACATTTTTTTATTTTCATGAATAAGAGTTAGATTGAATTGTCTGTAAAAAGTAATTATTCATCCTACAGAAGAACGAAAGGAATAGTTTCAAGAATGAAATTAATTCTTTCAATAAGAATGAAAGTAATATAAGAAGAATTTGCCTAAGGGAAGAACCACACAGGATGATTATTGAGTGTCATTATCAACAACTCTTTTATAGTCCTTCAATAGAAGAGTATACGAACCCCGTCTCAGTGAAGTTGGCCCAACTATTTAAATCATGAAAATTTATGTTAAAATAAAGTAAATGTAATTTAAGATAAATGGTTTTTATTATAACGGTCCTTTGTTAAAAGTACGTTTTACTAAAATATTTTCAGATATTTTCAATTATAAGTTACCATATATACAGAAGAGAAGACGACATGAAAAGGTAAATCATGCAAGGAATAATTGATAGATGTCGATCGAGACAGATACCCCAAATCCTGGATCGACGAAATGAAGCTATAAGTTAACCACAAACTACAAGAAACTACACATTTGGTCAAAGATCAAGAAGCGTAAGCTCCGAAAACGGAAACTATTGTGCCACCAAAACCTCCTGTAAGGCAATGGATCGAGAGAGAGAGAGAGAGAAATTTCCCTTCTAATATACATATTTTCTTTGAAAATACTATTTTTGAAAGTTCGGCCAACTCTACTGAGACTGCGAATTAAAATAAGCTATGATATTCAATTTATTAAAATAATTTTTCATGAGACTACCAAAATATTTATGATATTTTAGAATTGTTTTCATTTTAAATGTACATTTGTTAATATTAAATGTTAATTTATGTAAATAAAATAACAAATAATAGGAAAATAAATTAAAAGGAAACGAGAAATTGCACCGTAAACCACTAGCTACATATATAATAGGAGGTTGCATTGAAAGCCACTGTTCACATGTAGATGGCTCTAGGTTAGGGCTGCCATACATGTCCCGGTTTTGAGGTTTGTGTCCCAGTGTCCCGGTCCAAGAGTCATTTGTCTCGGTCGATTTAAAATTTACGCATATTAAAAAATTATTTTTCGATAATATTGTACATATACATATACATATATACATACTATATATAAATTATATAACAGATTCGAGTTCCGAAATGTTCCGGAGTAATGCCGAGTACCAGTCAGCTAGTCACTAGCTGACTGGTACTGACAGATGAGCGCAATTCGCTTTCTATTGACACCGTGAAAAGCATAATTCAATGTGTTTTAAATTATAAAAGGTCATGCATTGAATTCTATAATTATGTAAAAGGGGAAAAAGAACTGCTCTAAAAAACGAAAACATCGGAGAAGTATGATTGGGCAAAGAAGAGCGATGATAAAGAAGCCACCGAAGTCGGGGAAGGGGGAGAGTAAAGGCAAGAGAAGAATGGAATGTAAGGTTCTATTTGGTTTTATTAAATTGAATCGCCCATTAATTTATATTATATTATTTTAGATTTGATAAAGACGCATCCACAAAAAAAACATCAAATTTTTCCAGTCGAACTGAGTGTTCCAAAATGATTCACCATTGATCCCAACGTTTTGCTCTTGGAATACCTATTATCAATCTCTACTTTAATTATTTTTTTTTGTCTTTAAATTTGTTTATTTTTTTAAAATATTGTGCAACTTTTTATAATAAAGGTATTATTGTCGATAAAAGTTTTTTTAAAGTTTTTTTGGGGGGGGGGGGGTGTCCCGGTCGGTAGTCCGACAATTATGGCAGCCCTACTCCAGGTGCGTATACTGTGGGCAATGACAGATGTCTCTTATGTCATTATAAAGTGTGAACATTTCCCACTAATATTCAGTCATTAGTCACCATCCTTTTTACACAAGTGCTTTTCTATAACCGAATTAAAATGTAACGAGATACATAGTTTTTCGGTGTAATTCACACTATTTTGATTAAAAAAAAAAAAAATGCAGCTAATGCTAATCGATTGCTTGTGAAAATTTATAGTGTATGTGCTTCATCGGAAAGAGTACGTAGAGATTCGTTTCGACGATTCAAAATTAGTGATTGTACCGTTAATGACAAACAACGGCCAGGTCAGTTGAAAAAGTTCTAAAATGAACAACTCTATTGGAAGAAAACCATGCTTAAACACTCAAAGAATTGGTTCAAGAGCTCGAAGTCAATAAATCAACCATTTCACGACGTGTACAAACTAGAGATGGTTCGTTCATGAACGAACCGGCTCACTGAGCCGACTCAGTACACTGACCGAAGTGACACGGTTCACCAAATTGAAATGAGCCGGCTCACGGCTCACTGTATAGTTTCAAGTTTCAAGGATACGATTGGTCGGGCGATTGTGAGCAGTGACCGGAGTGATCCGGATCTGGATCGATGTATTTTCATAAATTGTATTATTTATTGTCATCAATTTGTAGGGCAGTTTATTTGAAACTAATAGGCTTAGTCTGTATTTTCTTACAACCATACTATATAAAAATATTAAAAATATTGCCCAAATCCCAGATGTCCGATTTATAAGGGCAATAAACATCGCCAGAAACTTAACACATCTGGTTTAAAATACAATAGCTACATAAAGTGAATTGTTTGTTTCAAAAATGTTAGATAAGAACCGGGGCTAAGCGACGTTCTACCTACGAGCGAACGACCGACAACTGACCGGGACTAAGCGATGTTTTACCTACGAGCGAACGACCGACAACTGACCGGGTCTAAGGAAGAGCCGGCTCTAAGCGACGTCTACCTACGAGCGAACGACCGACAACTGACCCGGTCTAACGAAGAGCCGTCTCTAAGCGACGTCTACCTACGAGCGAATGACCGACAACTGACCGGGTCTAAGCAAGAGCCGGCGCTAAGCGACGTTCTACCTACGAACGAACGACTGACCGACCTGTGTCTCGGGATCATGTTTACAGTTCATATATTGCAAGAACCGGCTCTAAGCGACGTTCTACCTACGAACTAACGACCGACCTGTGTCGAAAACATGTTTACTTAACCGGATCACTGAGCCGGATCAATGAACCGGCTCAACAAACTGAAAGACCTCCACTGATCCGGTTCCGCAAACTGAGCCGAAATTCCCATCTGTAGTACAAACCATGGGAAAGATCCAGAAAGAAGGGACATTGCGACATCTAGATTTCTTTGCTTGCAAGGCATAAAAAGAAGAGTTTCTTTTGGCATATCGAGATTGGAAATCTATTTCGACAACCCGAAACGCAAGAAATCATGAGTTGATCCTGCTCAACCATCAACGTCGACACCAAAGAGAAAGATACGCGGTCACAAAGCAATGCTCCCTATTTGGTGAGATATAGAAGGTGTCTTGTATTATAAGTTAAAATTAAAGGAATCAATCACCGCAGAACAGTATAGATAACAATTGCAGCGTTTCAATGATAATTTGATGTGAAAACGACAATCAATTGCATGAAATCGCCTGAAAGTTATTCTTCTCCATGACAATGCTTGGTCCCATACTGCTATAGCCGTGAAACAAACATTGATGGAGCTCGAATGGGAGGTTCTCCAGCACCCAGCATATCTTCGGATCGAGCCCCAAGCAATTACCATTTGTTCCAATCGATGCAACACAAGATATTTTTCATAACTACGGAGAAGTCGAAGATTGTGTTGCTGAATGGATTGACTCAACTTCTGCCAGAAAAGTTGGAAAAAGTCAGCTTCTAAAGAGCAAATACTTTGATTAATGTATTCATGCATTTTGTTATTGATGTAAATAAACACAAAATATTCAACGACTTTCAATGAAGCCTTCTAATAATTTTGTTTAAGAAATTAGTATGCTGTGATGATTACTCCTCCCTTTACCTCATATATTATCGACTTTACCTTGCTTTAACGGCAGGTCTTTAAAGTAAAATAATTAGCTCCCCTTCTTGTAAAAATGTGCGTTTTGCGTGTAAACTAGAAAATTAATCTAATTCGGATTTTATTTCAGTTATCAGGTTAACATTATATCAAGATGTACGCATATTAAAATTAAAGTCAAACCCATAACAGTATCGTGCTCGTAGATATAGATATTCCGTGTTTGTACAGAAACGCAAAGACTTTTCGACAATTACGCTGTCAATCAAATCTGTACTTAATATGTTATTATCACTTGATTACTCAGACCAAATGGGAAGTGTACCTAAAGAACATGGTGCTATATTTAAATTAGAAGACTTTTTATGTTTATTGCTTGCATGAGAACTCTTTTAGAATTTATATAATTATTTAGAAATATGATTGTTATGACATGGTTTCAAGTGAACGTTTAATAAGCTTTACACACCTAAAAAAAAAGCTACAATAAGGTTAGTTTCTTTAGCCTCCGGATTTTGGAAATGCGTAATGATTTTGTTAAGATCAATCTGTAATATCTATGATCTCGCACAATTCCCAAATAAATAATCATAGGTCTTTGATGAGTTAATTCTGAGCAATCCATAAGCCGAGCACTCATTAACACTGATAGTGATATAATATTGATCTTGACAATGATTTAACGAAGATATGACTTAGAAATACCGTGCTTTGAATACAGCGTTCAATGCTGTGATAAAGTTTAGTAAAGTGTTGTAAATTCATGTTTTCGGACGAAGAAGATTTAACTATAACCAAATGGTTAGAAAATGGTTGTTATGGTTACTTATGGGATTGTTACATTGTAGCCGAGTTTAACCAAAAGTTTAAACTCAGGTAAACTTTCAGAAACCGGCCCTTATTTATCAATAAAAGTGGCTCTATTGTTTTTCAAAATATTCTCCATGAAAATCAATACACTTTTGCATGCGTTTGAAACAATTTTCGAAGCACTTTTTCCACTCCGATTGAGGCATTTTCCACTCCGATTGTCAAATTATGTGAGATCTAACGCGAACAAATCTTTTTGACGGCCAAATATTCATGCATTAGTGAATGTATACTGCTCCCACTAATGCCCAAGGATACAAACTCAGGATAAGTCACATGACGATCGTGCAGTATCAGTTCACGCACAGCATCAATGTTTTCTGGAACAACAACAGATTTTGGACGACCTTTCACGAAATTCATCTTAAAGCGAACTACGACTATGATTGAAGTGGGCAAACCATCGATAAACAGTAGTCAGAAAACACAATATTAGCAAAGTGCTGCAAAAAGAGTGAGAAGATGAAAACCGATACCAAATGGGGAAGGAAACGTGAAAAATACTACGAATGGAAACGGTTTTTCCATAGAATAGGTAGAAAAGAAGAATATAAGGTCAACAGACGATACACATAATAGAAGACAAAGAAGTGCAGTTACAAGAACAGTATAACAGAATACATGATTCTACATATAACAAAGTCTACAAAAATATAACTACTATTGAATTACCCAGTAAACAATCTTGGAAAGAATAAAAGAATGTAAACTAACTCTTTCAAAGCTGAAAGCCACGAAATAAATATATTATTGTTGCTATTATTAGTCTCCTAATAAACTCTTTATACTTCAACATAGAAAATCAAAACTGTTTAATAAAAATTCATGACTTTATCTACTGAAAAATAAATACCGTATTTTTCGGACCATAAGACGCACATTTTTACGCAAAAAAATCGACCTAAAATTGGGGTGCGTCTTATGGTCCGAAGGTATAGGTACGTTGTTTAAAAATTGTGCTATGTTAGGTGGAATCAGTTCAGAGCGCATAAAACAGAATCAACCAAGAAAATATAGTAAAAATTAATACAGAATTAGCTGTCATTTCTGGAGGCCTTACAAGTCAACGTCAACCCATGAATGTGTCGATTAATAAACCATTTAATAATTTTATGCGGGAAGAGTGGAACAAACGAATGATGAACAACAGAATGTATGAAACGGACGATAATTTGAGAAGTATCTGAGTAAAAAATCCATGGGAAACTGTAAAAGACGATTATAAAGCCTTTTAAGAAATTCGGCATGAGCACCGCATTGGATAGTATCGAAGATGACTTGGTTTTTGAAGAGATTGACAATATTTCAGACGAAAATAATACGAACAGTGACATTAACGAGACGAGTGATAGTACAGAGAGTGAAGATGAACAGAATGTTGCTGGTACAAGTTATCGTAATAATAAATATTTTTTCTAAAAATTGTCTCATAAAATTGAGGTGCGTCTTATCGTCTTGTGCGTCTTATGGCCCAAAAAATACGGTATCTAGTTTTTGTCATTAGTCATCAAACTGCTTAATTAAATCTGATCCAAACAAAAATTTAAAATTTTAAATTAATTTTAAAATATTAAGATATAAAATACAAAGTTTCATATTACACGCTATAACACCCTTGTCAGAATAAATATCAGTAGAAAATATCTTTCTTGTATCTTAGCTTTAACATTTATATCATTTGTCAAAACATCATCGAAGCTGGTTCAACACGCTCGGAGTTACTCAACCAGGAGACATTATCTTAAATATACAAGATCATCACAACCGCCATTTAATATACAATATTAAAATTCAATTTGTAATGTGCATGTAAATACGAACCGTTTACTCGTGTTTGTTGAGGGCTGCTGGTTTTACAACAGCACCTCTCAAACTTTAAATAATACGTTATTTATTTATCCAAAAAATTTCGTAACTTTCCAATTCAGACGCTACTGTCTCTCTAGATAGTTATGAAATTATTTATAACTATATTAAATCAGAAAATATCAAATTATAATTTGAAAAACCCACAATTTCTTCCTTTAATACCTGGCTAATAGCCAAAGCTGCTAAAGCCAACAAGCAAGAGGGGGAAAAAACGTTACAAACGACAAATAAAACAACAAATTGTTGTAATCGAACTATCCTACTTCCAAAACCAATTTTCTCATGAATGATACAATAAATTGATGATTCAGGGTTTTGTAGGTATTTTATAATTGTAAGAATCCCGAACAATGCTGGATATCTAGGACAAAACGAGGGCTACCTTTTAAGTTTTTACAAAAACTAAGAAAGAAAAAAAATTTTTTACCAACAAACTGTTTTATTGATTTTCAAAATATTAGGCTTTAAGATTTATACACTTTTGCATGCTTTCAAACCAATTCTCGAAACATTTTTTCCACATCTGAAGATATCTCAAAAACATGGTTTTCTAAGTCTTATGAAAATCGCTGTCCACGCATTTTTATTTGACATTGGGGAACAAAAAAGTCGTTAGGGAATAAATCAGGTGAATACGGGCAATGAGACATTAATTCGATGTTTTTCTCCTTCAAATAATTAATTGTTTGACGTGCTGTGTGGAAGCTTGCATTGTTATGATGAAGAATGATGCGAGGTTTATGATTGTTTTTCCTGATTTTGTCGATGACTTCTGACATACAAATTTTTGTATACCATTCAGCTTTAACTGTTCTTCGATCCTGCGATATGTTAAGTACAACCGAGAAAACAAGCGATCATTTTATTGGAAGTGCTTCGTGGACGAACAACTTTTGTGGGGTTTCGATTTATCTTGGAAGACCGAAACAGTGTTGCTTAATTTCCGGTTCATATGAATAAATTCAATTTTCGTCACTTGTAACGATTTTGTATACGGATTTTGCAGTACCTTGTTTGATTTTTTTTAGCATTCCCTTACACCAATCAACACGAGCCTTTTTTTGATCTTCGGTCAAATTATGCGGAATCCATCGGGAACAGATTTTTTTCACAGCTAAATGTTCATGAAAAATCAAATGTATTGCAGTCTGCAATATGCCAAAGGATGCCTCTATCTCACGGTAAGTCACATGTCGATCTTCTTCAATCATTTTGCGCACAGCATCGATGTTTTTTTGAATCATAATTTTGGTCTACCTTCACGAGATTTCATCACTGATGGACGCACGACCACGACGAAATTCTGCAAGCCAATTATAAACAAGTCTTTTGTGATGGTGCTTCATTACCAAAAGTTGAACGAAGCGAATCTATGCATTGTTGTTGAATTAGGCTTTTACTAAAATCGTAAAAAATCAAACTTTTACCAACGAAAACTTTTACGAGTAATATCCATTTTTTCACAAAATTATTTTTTTTAAATCCTTACTGTCAGCAAACTACTCGGTCAATTTATAAGCTGCCACTGATTTCATAATAACAAATGTCAAATTTTAAGTATATAGTAATGACACCTTTCAATATTGCTATCTAGTGGTCGTTTGTAAAAACATAAAAGGTAACCCTCGCAAATCCTCCAAGGTTTTTGAGAATAGAAGTATGTCATCGGCGTACCGTAAATTGGTAATACTGACAATGAGTTCTTTACTATCCCAGTTTATTCCCTTAAAAAAGGCTTGTGTAAACAACTTGGGTGAAATAGAGTTCCATGCCTACACCTCCTTTAGCTGGGAAGCATACTAAAGAGGACATATTATTTGAAAACTAAATTCCTTTTTCCCTGAAAGTTCCTCAAATGTTTCATATGCCTTTTAGGTATATTAACGTTTTGTGCAACGTTTTCATTCACTTTCCCTGCTGTTAATATTTTGTGTGACTTGTTGGTTACCGCTGTTTAAGTTATATTAGAAATAGCGTGACTCCAGTAAATTATTTATCAAATTTGAAATCTCTGGTATAAAGTTTACGAAGTAAGCAAGCATGGTAAAGGTATAGCCAGGTTTCAAAATGCATGTGATTCAATGTTTTTGGCATGTTAAATTATGCTATTGCCTGACTTGTACGGAATTATTTTAATATGAATTTATTTCTCTGTCACGAAGGACGATATGGTTCTTAGTACCAACCCTCTCATGAACGTAACAGGGGTAATTTTAAAGGAATATTACCACAATGTTTATTACTGTTATTTTCATTATTACTTAATTTATTTCACCAGCAAGGACTTGTTTTATATGCGAGATGTCAAGAGTTTCTAAAAGATGTTTCATTTTGTAATATTTAACTAGATATGATGATTTTGATGACTTTTGTGGTGTTTGTTTTTCGTTCTCATATTTGGTTTCTCCGCGTTTTAAATCATTAAAAGACCATATCCAGAAATTAAAAGACCAAAAAATTGATGTGAAGTGTGAATTTTCACACATTTCAGGGTTTTGCAGGTATTTAGTAAGTGAATGATGATTATTTGGGATGCCAAAACAAATTTTATGTCAAAATATTTTTTTATGAATTTTAATTCGAATGCCTATTACCATTATTTAAGTTTCTAAAGATGTGCAGTATTTTTTTTATATATCAAGGTTCATTCAGATTTTGAAAATTGCGCCTATGGCTTCCATTGGTTGTTTTTAGTCATAGCTCCTCTCCTTTGATTTCGTGTACATTCTGTACACGAAACTCATTTGTGTACACTGGTTATTAAATTTACGCTTTTAAAAATTAAATGCAACAATTGCCAAAATATAACTAGAATTTTGAAAAAATAATTTAAACAATATAAAAATGCAAAAAAAAAAATAAAAAATAATATTGTCTCCTCTCGTAGGATTCGAACTCAATTTCTCGGGCAGAATGCAAGTATCTTAGCCACTGCACCAAGAAACACGTTACTGTTTAGCGTCTATATAACTATATAACTATAACATTATTAGCAAAAAAACACAAAAAATGCTTTTTGTTCCAAAAACATAATCTGGTACAAAAATTCCTGTTGTACTATTCCGGTTCTCACCAATGTACATTCCTTAGAATTTTTTCAGATTTTTAGTTTAAACCATCTGGGCTACAGGGTGTGGGACAAAATTTTTTTTGCACAATTTTGGCAAAAATCGCTGCAAAATAATTTATTTTGCAAAAATTCAAATTTGATCGTTAATCCACGTACCAAGGGCTTTCATTTGATACCCTACTCAGAATTTTAAAAAAATATTTTTTTTTTCGATGAGCACATATTTGTTTATATTTTTAGGGGGATATGTTTTTTAGATGTTTTAGTATTTTTCCTATGTGCGGGTCAAAGAGTTGTATAAGCATGCCAAATTTCAACTCTCTAGGTTTAGCCGTTTGGCTACATTTTTTACCGAACAGACAGACAGACAGACAGACAGACAGACAGACAGACAGACAGACAGACAGACAGACAGACAGACAGACAGACAGACAGACAGACAGACAGACGGACGACAAAATGACGGTATAAGGGTTTTTTGGTCATACCTACAAAACCCTAAAAATCAACTTTTATCTATTTGTCTGTCGGTGATTCACGCAAAAACTCCTGGACATATATTCACGTAATTTAGTATGATAATAGAGTGAAACCAGGATTCGAATTTAGGCTATAAGGCCGGGATATATGGGGTTAAAACTGTTTATTAAAAAAAATTAAAATGTCCCTTATTATTAAACTTATCAGAAAAATATATATAAACCAATTTCAATAGAAGTACAATGAAAATAACAACACAGACGGACAAAACTATTTGCATTATTATTGTTATTATTTGTGAAAATTGTGAATAAAAGATCACAACTCAAAAACGGTTAAAGATAGCGACCTACGGTTGAAATTTTTGGATTCTTCGTAGTTTACTTAGTTTAGTGAAAATTTAGGGCTGTAATCATGTAAAGTGTTTTGAGATTACGACATTTGTGAAAATTGTGATTTAAAAAAAAAGTCATAACTCGAAAACGGTTAAAGATAGCGACTTGCGGTTGAAATTTTTGGATTCTCCGTAGTTTACTTAGTCTAGAGAAAATTTGGGACTTTAATCGTGTAAAGTGTTTTGAGATTACGACTTTTTTTTGTGAAAATTGTGAATAAAAAAAAAAACAACTCAAAAACGGTTAGAGATAGCAACCTGTGATTAATTTTCTTGTATTCTCCGTAGTTTACTTAGTAAAGTGCTTTGAGATAACGACATTTTTTGTGAAAATTGTGAATTAAAAAAAATCACAACTAGAAAACGGTTAAAGATTGCGACCTACGGTTGAAATTTTTGGATTTTCCGTAGTTTACTTAGTCTAGAGAAAATTTGGGACTTTAATCGTATAACGCGTTTTCAGATGAGGAATTTTTTTTTAAATGACACAATTTACACTATTTGTGAAAATTGTGAATTAAAAAAGGCACAACTCAAACGGTTTGAGATATCAACCTGTGATTAATTTTCTTCTATTCTCCGTAGTTTACTTAGTCTAGAGAAAATTTAGGGCTGTAATCGTGTAAAGTGCTTTGAGATAACGACATTTTTTGTGAAAATTGTGAATTAAAAAAAATCACAACTGGAAAACGGTTAAAGATTAGAGATGGTTAGAGTTAAAGATTAAAGATTAAGACCTGTGGTTTAAATTTTTGTATTCTCGGTAGTTCATTTAGTCAAAAATTTGGGGCTTTAATTGTTAAATGTATTTTGAAATTATGACAATTTTTTAATGGCATAATTTACCTTATTTCTTAAAATTGTGAAATAAAAAAAAAAAATCAAAACTCAAAAAAGGTTAGAGAAAACGATCAGACGTTAGAATTTGTAAATTCCTCGTAGCCTATTTAGTCTATAAAAAAATTGAGTCCTTATTCGTCTTGCGTTATATAAAATTATAACAAATTTTAATATGGTGTGATTTATAGAAATTTTCATCTTCGCATGAACGTATCTCAAATACGAAATGAGATAAAAACCTGCGGTTAAAATTTTTCAAGTCTTGAGCTCCCAATTAACTTATAATCATATTTTGAAACAAAACATAATTTTGAAAATTATTAATATTTTTATAAATTTTCTGATAATTTTGATAAATCCTGACAAAAAATTGGTTAGGGATAGAAATCTGTAGTTTAAATTTTTAAAATTCTCCTACATTGTTTAGTCTGAAAAAAAATTTGTACTTTAATAAACCATTTATTAAGTTTTGTATGGGCAGTAATCCAAAACCCTTGAAAATGGCAAAAAATCGAAAAAAACTTAAAGTAGATCTTAAAAAAATCGACATTAAAAAAATAAAGTCTTCGGTTTACTGAAAATTAGCAAATATGTATTTTTGGTCATAGATCAATCAAATTTGGTCCATTTTGAAGTTTGAGCAAAAGTTTTGGAATTATAGACAAAAAAACTGACAAAGTATTACAGTTTTTGTGTTTTTGAAAAAATTAATTATTTTTTTAATTCATGGTTAAATTATGGCTAATAATGTTATGGATTTTTTGTATTTATAGCTAAGATAATGCGTGTATTTTTATTTTTATTTTTATTTGAATTAAAAATATTTAAAAAATAATATGTTTTTTAATAGCGAACTGAGTTACTCACACCACACCACACTACACTCTACACTGTAAAATATTTCTTATTAATCTAATGAAGATTTGCATACGAAGCAAATGCAGAAAAAAAAAAGCTGGGATATTTGGAAAATTATTCTTAGTTCTTAGCTCTTAATTCGCAAATAACGAATAAAAGTGATTATCAAAAAAACTGCTGATTTTGATGTGATAAATATATCTAGACATCCAGTATTATGTTGACTTCTTACACCTATTACCATAAATACCTGCTAAACCCTGAAATGTGTGGAAATTCACACTTCACTTAAATTTTTGTATATTAGATTTCTTCTAATTTTACGTATTAAATACTTCAGTTTGATCTGAGTTACTCTGTATCAAAAGGTTAATATTTCGTCCGGGATTTGAACCCGTGGTCCTATGTTCAATAGCTAACCATCTTCCCACTTAGCTACAGCAACATAATAACATATCATAAGACAATAAAATCTTTTATAAACAAAAACCTAATAGCTATTAATTTCCTTCCTTTTAATCAATCTTTAAAATAACGTGTGTTCTAAAATTACCTAAACAAAAAACAGTTCTAAAAAATATGAAGCGTTTATATCGCCCAGGCCTAACCATGTATAGTCTAACAACAGTTTATTATAACAAATAAAAAAGTCACATTTAAAATCGTAATGACTTTTAACAACCAACGCTGAGGTGGAATAGAGAACATGCTCTAAAAATGAAAGACCACGTCCTGCCTATTGTCCACTACGAACTACACTCGACTTTCACATGTAATCTCAAATTACTGGTTATTACTCATATATATTATCATGCATACATTGGGATATAGTGTTCTAATAACACAGTGGCGCCGGACGGATTATTCTATAATTAAAGACGCGTACTGTCCAACAAATACCTCGTGGCCGGGCGTGAAAGATGCGCGTGAAATTTGTAGTGGGGATTATAACTTTGGCGAATTGCATTATTTCCTACACACCCTATTACAGTCAAGTGCATAAGTGCAAGATTCAAAATATATTAAATATTTAATAGCATGGAGACAAAAAGCAAACTAGGCGGACGTGCTATTAATAGTCAAAAATTTTACATTGTTATGTAAGTATATTTAGCGGGAAAACATCTGTATTACATTATTACATAGAATGTAAGCCTTTGTTGTTTACAATCTACTTGAAATTGCTGGAGTTTGGAAAAAGACGGGGGACGGGGGTGATCTGGCCAATAAACAAGTCGACAAAGTGAACATCAAATGCAGTAATCACGTAATATAGCAGCTGCGTTTCTATAGTTTTGTTGTTCGACTGTGATGGGAGGAACTTGTGTTTATAGACATAACTAACTGATGAATATAATGCACACATGTAAGAATGTGAACTTGTTTCTCTGACTGTACTCTATATCTGACACTGTCTTTCATACTGCCCTCTCTGTGCGCACTAAAAGACACGCCCGGCCACGAGATTTCTGTCCGGGTGTATTAGGCTTCACCATTGACGTCATATAAATAGACACAGCACGCTCTATGCCTTAGCATTGTTTGTTATGAAGCCAAGACCCTGCGGAGACGAAAGGGGGATTCGCCCCGAGGAGTGTAACAAGTTGCCTAATTTACATTTATTTTATTCAGCTATTGCTAAGAAAAACGCCGGCGCCGTATTGTGTTTATGATTGTTTTGTTGTGTTATTTTTTATATTTTACTATTTTACCTTTTCATCATCTTTCAACTTTTAATAATATTGCCGGAAATTGCATTTTAATAGTTGCGAACTGTATTTCAACTACGTAGTATTCTAAATACTAAAAAGTAATGTTTAATTAAAATGTTACATATAGTTTTTCCTTAAAAAAAAGTATTTGTATTCAATTCTTCGAATACATCAGAAAAGTATTTTACCCAGCAGTGGTTATAGATATACATCTTTATAATTTGGCATATAAATTTTAATTTATCATGGAACAAATGATGTAATACAAGGTGTCTCAAAAGAAATTTTATATTTATTTAGCTTACTGCGTGAACGCAACGTACCCGAGGGGCGCGGGGGTTATGTCAATCGGTAGCCTGGCTCTTGGGAATTCAGTCGCTATGGAGCGTTTCTCGGGAGCAGACCGCGCGTTATGCGTGCGAGAGTTTTACAAAAACGGTGATTCGGCGACTGTAGCGCGTAGAAAATTCTGCAGTATTCGAGGTTTTCGCCACTTAAATGATGCACCAAGCATTCCTCTTATTCGACATTGGGTTAAAAAGTTTGAAGAGACTGGTACAACGCTGGATAAATCAAAATCCGGGCGACCTAGGTCATCAAGAACGGTAGAAAACGTGGAGAATGTTAATCAGTCTGTTCGTGACGACCCGAACCTTTCAATTCGGAAGCGCGCACGTGCTTTAAATGTGTATAGATCATCATTACATCGCATTATGCACAAAGACCTAAAGCTGCACCCCTACAAAATTCAATTGGTGAAAGAATTAAAGCCCCAAGATGCCAGTCAGAGGCAATTTTCTTAGGCAAATTGATCTCCCGGAGAGGTGACATAAATTGGCCTCCATGCAGTCCAGATTTAACCCCTATGGACTTTTTCCTATGGGGTTATCTTAAATCTAAAGTTTACGCCAATAAACCGACTTCACTGGCGCATTTGAAAGAAAATATCCGTCACGAAATGGCAGCCATCCCTGAGTCCACCTGCCGAGACGTCATAAGTAATTTTACTGTTCGATTAAATGAGTGCCGAGAACGCGAGGGTCTACATTTAGACGATATTATTTTTAAGAAATAAATCCCCAAAAAGTGTATTTTAATAATTAATAAACATTTTTTCTATATACGGCTTACTTTTTTTTTAATCGATCCACTAAATATAAAATTTCTTTTGAGACACCTTGTATATGCCCGTTTTAAATTTATAAAGTGTCTGAAGCATTGCTATACAATATAATCGAGAAAAAAAGGTGTCTAGATAGACATGGAATTCATTTATTTTTATATTAACAGAATTGTCCACTTAACATTTTAAATTCAGAGCGTATTAAACTTTTTTTCCACCATATTCTATTTTAAATTTATGTAATTTAGAAACCTACTAATTATCTTAAATATAGTTGATAGATAATGGGATTCGGAACATTCAGAAAATAAAAACAAATTTATTAACTTCGCTAACGTTTCGATTTTAATTTAAATCTGATAATACTATCCCTTTTCTCGACATTCTATTAATACGTAATTCTAATGGCACCTTATCTACTAATATGTATACTAAACCCTCAAGTTCCGGACGTACTTTAAATTTCTTATCAGAACAACCATATAAACAAAAAATTGCCATTATAAAATCATGTAAACATAAAATACTCAGTTTGAGTGACCCTAAATTCCATAGGGAAAATTTTAAAAAAGCCACTGACAATCTAATTCTTCATAATTACCCTAGAAATATCATTAATAGAATTTTGTATAACAATCCCAATAATCCCACCAATAATAATTCACTTCCAGATATCAACACTGATTGTTCGTATTTAAAATTTCCACACATCAAAAATATTTCATTTAAAATTGCTAAACTTTTTAAACCCTATAATATAAAATTAGCTTTCTATAATCATAAAACTATTAATCAACTCCACTCAAAAATTAAACAACCTACTGAATTTAATAAAATGTCGTCAGTAGTCTATCACATTCCTTGTGGAGGATGTGATTTAGGCTATGTTGAACAGACTAAACAATATCTTAAAAACCGAGTATATCAACATAAAAATAGCTGTCAGGATAAATTTAAAAATAAAAAAGAAAACACGGCACTCAGTACCCATTTCTTCACCACTAACCACAATTTTAATTTTGAACAAACTAAAATCTTAGATAAAGTAGACAATCTCAGTAAAAGGTTGATTACTGAGAGCATACATATAATTCAGAACCCTAAATTAGTTAACTTTAAAACCGACTGTGATAATATAAGCGCCATCTATTGTAATATATTAAAAAAATTCTAAATCTAACATATTTCACCTAATAATCAAATTCTAATTTATTAATAGATAGCGTTACTTACCTGTTTCAACCATCTCAAACCCTTTTTCAAATTCATACGTGGCTAATTCATATGCTTATCTCTGAGTTCAATAACCGGACAATATGATGTGTTCTTTACTAATTTTAAAATTGTTATTTTACATCGTGACTATTAACTAAGGTATTGTAAATTTAACATTGTTTTTTATTCTTTAACTCATATTTGATATGATTTTATTCTGTAATAATTATTTTATGTTATATTTTAAATTCCGACAATTTTGTAATGCTTATTTTAACTACTTGACTTGTTAAATTTGAGCACTCATAATTTTATACATGTAAACTTACCAATTTAATAATTCTATATTTCTATATATCTTTGTAGCTCTGATGAAGATTTAAATTAAAATCGAAACGTTAGCGAAGTTAATAAATTTGTTTTTATTTTCTGACTGGTCCGAATCCCATTATCTATCAACTATAATTACTAACTTACGGACGTAACTCATCTAATCAAGATTATCTTAAATATATACTAATAAATTCAGGTTAATTTAATATTATTTATGAAATTTATTTTATTGAAATTTGTAGTTTACAATATTAAAAAGATATATTTTTACTTTCAATTCTTATCGGCAAAACATCGATATATGCAAACTGTACAACTCCTCAGGGCGCCCCCGTTTCCCCGCCTAAAGAGGTATTGGCTTCATAACAACTCGTCCTTGTTCAGTCTCTATGTTATACTACCTCATTGGGCTTCAACAGGAACAAACCTGTTAGATAATGAAGAATTTCAACGCACATGCATATAAATCACGCCACTGTACTGCTAGCTAGCCCAGATCTGTTTAGAAAGAAACTTTTTTCAAAATGTCCAAATAAAATTTATCTAATCAAGACAATATTTATTATTAACAAATTTTCTAATTAAACAAAAATTCCAGTATATTTATCCTATTAAATCAAAACACTTAAACAAAAAATAATTCAAATAGTCATTGCCAAAAAAATCCTAATTAAAATAAATTTATTCAGCTCTAATTAACCAAAAAGTTCGAATATTTAAATATCCACCGCCACTGTTATATCAAATAATGTATTGCCCCCCTGTACCCCTTCTAAAATCACTTGTTTTACCTCCCCCTCTCCCCACAGAAGACAGGAATCTGCTTTTATATGGATGTCTAATTTTTAATACCTGCGTACTGAAACATATACTGGAGTAACGTTGAGTGACCGTACAGCTATGTAAAATAATAGATTGGAGCAGGACCGAATTGGCTGTTTTTATATAGTTTTTTATGGGTAATTTAAGATTTTTAACGCCTCAAGTGTTTTCTAAATGGGTATGCAAATGTTTTTACAAAAAGTTAATGTCTGAAATATGTAATAGCAATTGATAATGTAAGTTGTTATTACTAAGGTGAACTGAAGGCTGAAATCGTGAGTGAAGTACTGAATTTTAATTGATACTCTATGTAAATAAAACTAATGGTACCGCAGGAATTTAAGGTTAATTTGAAGGCTGGTTTACTCAAATATAATTTACAGTTTTTCTGAAATATAACCGACATTTGAAAAAGATTAGGCAGATGAAAACACTTCGCGTAAATGTGATTAGAGATGGGTTGTTCATGAACGAATCGGCTCACTGAGCCGGCTCAGTAAACTGACCATAGTGGCACGGTTCATCAAATTAAAATGAGCCGGCTCACGGCTCACTGCATAGTTTCAAGGATACGATTGATCGGGCATTGTGAGCAGTGACCTAAGTGATCCGGATCTGGATTGATGTCATGTTGAACTTCACGAGAATGTATTATCATAAAGTGTATTTTGTCATCAATTTGTAGAGCAGTCTATTTGAAACTAATAGGCTTATGGTTGGTTTATATACGGAACAAGAATAAGGAATAAGAAATAAGAATAGTACACAAGAATAAAAAATATTAAACCGTTTATATAGAACATAACATTTCGTCGCTGCGCCTGCGTACTTGCGTTGGCCTGTGTTTAACGTTTGTCACTTGAGAGGTTCTTAAAACTTACAAGAAGAATAAATAAAAATAATAAAAACATTTTATTGTTGTTTACAACCCTCTGATCACAACTGAAAAACATCTGTTGAACAAACTTTATTACGGCAGACATTTTGATTGCTGTGCGCAGGCTTATCGTGTCTTATTCTTGAAATAAGAATAGAAGTTGAATGTTACCAACTATTCTTATGTTTAAGTTAAATTTCATTCCTACATAAACCGATATACTTATGGCGCAGCCATGTTTTAACATCTTGTGTACTATTCTTATTTCCTATTCCTTATTCTTGTTCCGTATATAAACCAAGCATTAGACTGTACTTTCTTACAACCATACTATATGAAAATATTGCCCAAATCACATATATCGGATATATAAGGGCAATAAACATCGCCATAAACTTAACATATCTGGTTTAAAATACAGTAGCTACATAAAGTGAATTGTTTGTTTACTATTAACCCGGCAAAAATGTTAGATAATTCACTTCTATAGATTTTTATTTATTTAACTTTATTATGTCTTTATAACAAGATAATGAGGAAGATAGACAGAGAGAGAGAGAGAGAGAGAGAGAGAGAGAAGAATTTGTCAATAAGTCATAATTTACGTCTTAATTCATACTAAGAATATTAACAAGAATAAAGGTAATAAAGCGGCAAATACTCAACATTTTTATCGCACTTATTCAACTCGACCAAACAATTCCGTTTTCCGTTGTCTGTTCATATAATGCAAGGGCCGGCTGAGCGACGTTCTACCTATATATTGTAAACCAACAACCGTGTTGACCGGTGGGAGAACTGACCACTGACCCACCTCTTCCTCGGGGACACGTTTACTTAGCTGGATCAATGAGCCGGATCCCTGATCTGGATCAATGAGCCGGCTCAGCAAACTAAACGACCTCCACTGATCCGGTTCGGCAAACTGAGCCGAAATTCCCATCTCTAGTTGTGATATACCCTAAGAAAGGAGATAAACTGGATTGAGGAAATTATCTTGGGATCTCGCTTCTATGAACTTCATACGAGGCAATGGTGGCTCCTCCTGAAGAGCCAAGGAGCCATAGCTCTGCCATTGCAAAATTATGGCAACACCATCACAAATTAATCATTGAAAATCTTTTATTTCTTTAAAAATACCAAGAAATACAAATAAACATACACTCGTTTAAGTACGGAAAGCTGCTATTGCCATGCATTTGATGCGACGAAGCATGGTTTATATTTATTTAGGCAGGCGAACCAAATCGGAACTGGCTCCGTTTTCAGACTGTTTGTTGGTCTTCGCAGAGAGTTGGTGCGTAAGAGTGGGTGGTCAGTTCATGCGATAGAATTACCTTAAAGCGAGCCAGCCAAATCTTGGCCCGAGTTAGGGTTGCATGCAGAATGCTTCGTGTATTATAGTGTGCTTTTTTACTGTGTCGTGTGTATGTCTGTTGTTTTGTCAATTTTTATATTGCCCTATTTCAAAATAGTCCCCTTCGAATATAATGCACTTATGCTACCATTTTTCTAGTCTTCAAAACACTTCCTAAACGCAGATTTTGGTATAGCGTTCAGCTCCTCCAACAATTTTGCTTTTATTTCTTCAATAGTCGTAAAACGTTGTCCTTTCATTGTTTTTTACACCTTTGGGAAGAGATAAAATCACATGGGATCATATCTGGTGGATAGGATGGTTGCGATATCATTAAGGTGCAATCTCGAGCAATGAAGTATGAGCTGTTACGTTACCATGAATTTCCAAGAATTGTCCTTCCATAAATCTTGCCGTTTTCTAAGAATTGCTTCACGCAGCCGACGCAACAAAGTCAAATAGTATTCTTTAGTAACTGTAACACCTTGCGGTAAAAATGCATGGTACACAATACCACGATAATCGAAAAAACACTGAGAAGAACTTTAACATTCGATCGAACTTGGTGTGTTTTTTGGGTCTTGGTTCATTTTATTTCCATCGAAATAATTGAGTCTTTCGATGTAATAACCGTACACCCACATCTCGTCATCCCTTATGATGCGCTGGAGCAATGTTGAGTAATTGACGGCACCCATCAATTCCTAAGCAACTTATTTACGATACATTTTTGTTCAAAATTTGAAAGTTTTGCTATTACTCGTCTCATGCCCAAAACATTGGTGAAAATTTCTTCAGCAACATCTCTAATTGTAATTCCACGATTATCAAGATTTTTTAACTTCTTCTAGGTTTTTTCCTGTATTTGAAGTCCTGGGACGCCGAACTATGTCATCATCTTCAACTGATTCACGGTCATCTTGAAAGCATTTATACCATTTGTGAATCGCTCTTTCATTCATAATCAAGTCACCAAATAACTACTGCAACATTTCCACTACTTTACAATACTTGATTTAATTTTTCACGCAAGATTTAATGCATATTCTTTGATCTCTCATTGTGAAAAATAAAAAATCGCCGAATATACAGAAATACAACTTCATTAATTAGCTGTCAAATCTAAAATACATTTCCAGTATGGCAGCCAATTGAGACAGTTGTTAAAGACAAGTTAACCAACATGACAACAAAAAAGTTTATCAATCTGACAAATGTAGAGCGAGCAACGTTCCCTCTAAGATGCGCGCGTACGCGCGCGTTTAGTTTCTTCATCCCTGCCGCGCAGTTAAAATATCACTCGCGCACTCTTTAAAATTATCATCCACCTAATATGCGAATATAGTGTATCTATATAGATATATTATTTATCATTAATCACCATAGTAAGTTGCACATTTTTAATCAGTCACTGGAAGCATTTGATGATGTAAATACAGCCTCGATTTTACTATTTATTAAGAGAGTTTGTGAACATTTGCAAGAAAGATTTCCTAAGGATTCCCTCAGGTGACTTAGAATAATGGATTACATTTGATCATGAAGCAATTAAAGTTCAAAGCCGATTTGATTTTGGGCAAGAAGATGTATCTAAGTTGCTTTTAAAATACGAGCATTTCTTTCAAAATAAACCAGAAAACATGAAGAATTTTAATTATTGCAGAATATAACGAATTTAAATTTGTTGTGAAAGAAAAATTAAATCAATGACATTGAAAATATTTTCAGACGTTGTTATATATATATATGAAGAGAAATTTTCAAAATTGGCGACAATGATAGACATATTATGTGGAACTTTTCAAGCATCAAATGCTGATGCAGAACGAAGATTTAGAGTGATGAACAATATTAAAACTAAGTCAAGAAATAGATTAGAAGTAGATCAATTGGATATATTGATGCGGATAAAATTCTATTCAACAAGTGGAGGCACTATAGTTTGTGAATTAAACAGGGCTTCGAACCGGAACTGAACCGAAAACCGAAAAAAACCGTTATTTTTGTCGGAACGAAAACTGAACCGAAAAAAAATATCGGTTTATTTTGGTTCAGATAATGTTTATATGAGTGAATATAAAATGCATTTTATTTAAGATTATTTTTTAAACTGATGAGCAGAAAAAATCGTAATTCGTATTATTTTTAACTGAAGAAAATTTTGCTTCTATTATTTAGGGGGAGGGGTAGTGAACGTCCAGAACCCCTCCCCCCCCCTCCCGGCAGCTACCTTGGTATGATAATCACAAAATAAGGAATAAAGTGTTCTTCTAAATTATAGTAGAAAATAAATTTCTCCACGACCACTATAGAATTTACTAATTTTAAAACCAAATTTGACTACAGTAAGTTAATATTCTAACACAAAAGTTGGAATGTAATTCTAAAGCACTTATCTTCTTATGCATTTCGCGTGTATTTCATTCCATCACTTGTTATGGAATAACTATTCCATCCTTGTTGTCATTTGTTTTTGTACGGTTACATTAAAATATCGACTCGGTTGGAAGAGAAAATTCGATGCTCGTGGTTCCTCACACTCGCCTGTGGCTCGCGCTCGGAATGTTCAACTCGCATTGAATTTTCTCATTCCAACATTATTACATACAGAATATACTATTTTAATAAAAGCATTTAACAATTTATCACTCGGAACTGAACCGAAAACCGAAAACCGAAAAAAACCGTTATTTTTGCCGGAACGAAAACCGGAACCGAACAGATATATATTTTTTTAATTAAACCGGAACGAAAACAGAAACGAAAAAAAATACGGTTCGAAGCCCTGGAATTAAATATTAAAATGTATGAATTTTAAATTATTTCCTCCTCTATAATTCTGCCCTCAAGAATTTTATAGCTGCTCAGTCAAATTTTTTAGCACCTTGTGCCCATTCCGGCTTAGAGGGAACGTTGAGAGCGGGAATTTCAAAATTGCACTAATTTAATCACACCTCGTACATACTTGATGCAAAGTGATTTATAGGTAAGATGTTTCAAGATTGACTGTAGTCCAAACTAGGCAAAAATGTTACGCGGCGTGTTATACAAGGTGTCTCAAAAGAAATTTTATATTTAGTGAATCGATTAAAAAAAAAGTAAGCCGTATATAGAAAAAATGTTTATTAATTATTAAAATACACTTTTTGGGGATTTATTTCTTAAAAATAATATCGTCTAAATGTAGACCCTCGCGTTCTCGGCACTCATTTAATCGAACAGTAAAATTACTTATGACGTCTCGGCAGGTGGACTCAGGGATGGCTGCCATTTCGTGACGGATATTTTCTTTCAAATGCGCCAGTGAAGTCGGTTTATTGGCGTAAACTTTAGATTTAAGATAACCCCATAGGAAAAAGTCCATAGGGGTTAAATCTAGACTGCGTGGAGGCCAATTTATGTCACCTCTCCGGGAGATCAATTTGCCTGAGAAAATTTCACGAACACGTGGCAGAGATATATTGGACGTGTGTGAAGTTGCTCCGTCCTGTTGGAACCATGTAGTTCAGGTACCAAGAAGTTGTCTAACATCTCCACATAACGCTCTGAATTCACTGTAACTGCACGTCCCCTTTCGTCTTCAAAAAAGTAAGGGCCGATAATTCCTCGCGCCGACATCGCAGCCCATACGGTCACTTTAGGCGAATGTAGGGGTTTCTGATGTTTCGGATTCGTTACACTCCAGTAGCG